>CM059789.1:29763804-30068804 GCA_030435695.1 Brachymystax lenok tsinlingensis | reverse complement strand
GACATCAAAACTATGAAATAACACACATGGAATCATGTAGTACCCAAAAAAAGTGTTCAACAAATCAAAATATATTTTATATTTCCGGTTCTTCAAAGTAGCCACCCTTTGCCTTGATGACAGCTTTGCACACTCTTGGCATTCTCTCAACCAGCTTCACCTGGAATGCTTTTCCAAAAGTCTTGAAGGAGTTCCCACATATGCTGAGCACTTGTTGGCTGCTTTTCCTTCACTCTGTGGTCCAACTCATCCCAAACCATCTCAATTGGGTTGAGGTCGGGTGATTGTGGAGGCCAGGTCATCTGATGCAGCACTCCATCACTCTCCTTCTTGGAGAAGTGTGCCTTGAATTCTAAATAATTCACTAACAGTGTCACCAGCAAAGCACCCCCACACCATCACACCTCGTCCTCCAAGCTTCACGGTGGGAACCACACATGCAGAGATCATCTGTTCACAATGACACAGCGGTTAGTACCAAAAATCTCAAATTTGGACTCATCAGACCAAAGCACAGATTTCCACCGGTCTAATGTCCATTGCTCGTGTTTCTTGGCCCAAGCAAGTCTCTTCTTATTATTGGTGTCCTTTAGTAGTCGTTTCTTTGCAGAAATTTGACCACGAAGGCCTGATTCACGCAGTCTCCTCTGAACATTTGATGTTGAGATGTGTCTGTTACTTGAACTCTGTGAAGCATTTATCTGGGCTGTAATTTATGCTGTTAACTCTAATGAACTTATCCTCTGCAGCAGAGGTAACTCTGGGTCTTCCTTTCCTGTGGCGGTCCTCATGAGAGCCAGTTTCATCATAGCGCATGATGGTTTTTGCGACTGCACTTTTAGAAACTTTTCAACTTGAAGAAAGTTCTTGAAATGTTCCATATTGACTGACCTTCATGTCTTGAAGTAATGATGCACTGTCATTTCTCTTTGCTTATTTTAGCTGTTCTTGCCATAATATGGACTTGGTCTTTTACCAAATAGGGCTATCTTCTGTATACCACCCCCTTACCTTGTCACAACACAACTGATTGGCTCAAACGCATTAAGAAGGAAAGAAATTCCACAAATTAACATTTAACAAGGCACACCTGCATTCCAGGTGACTACCTCATGAAGCTGGTTGAGAGAATGCCAAGAGTGTGCAAAGCTGTCATCAAGGCAAAGGGTGGCTACTTTGAAGAATCTAAAAAAAAATGTTTAAATATTTGTTTAAAAATGTTGGGGTTACTACATGATTACATATAAGTTATTTCATAGTTTTGATATCTTCACTATTATTCTACAATGTAGAAAATAGTAAAAGTAAAGAAAAACCCTAGAATGAGTAGGTGTGTCCAAAACGTTTGACTGGTACTGTATGTATATAATATATTTCTGTGTTTCATTTTCAATAAATTTGCTAAAATTTCAAAAAACATATTGTTGTTTTTTTGTCCTTATGGGGTATTGTGTGTAGATGGGTGAGGAAATAGATCTATTTAATACATTTTTACACAGCAAAATGTAGAATAAGTCAAGGGGTGTGAATACTTTCTGAAGGCACTGTATGTCCACACACTCAGAGACACCTTGTGTTAAACTGACACTAGGACTTAACATATGCACACACTGCGTGGCCCATACTATACATGCCTGTACTCTGCTGAAAAACAACATGGACTGTATATCCTCCTAGGTTACACAACAGTGTCTCGTCTGTCTGTCTCTGAGTAGGCTCTTAACACATCTGCGAGTAGAGCCTCAGATTACAGAGAGAGAAAGCTGTGTCATTAAGGCTAACAGTCTGGCTCAGCTAACCGCTAGTGCTAATAGCTACCACTAATAACCTCTGCTAACAGCTAGCACTAACAGCTACCGCTAATAACCTCTGCTAACAGCTAGAGCAAACAGGCTAGCTGGCTAGCAGGCAGATGGAGTATTAATGAAACGAATCAACTGAGGTACAGAACACTTAACATGTTCCAAATGCACAGCAAACAAAAAAACAATCAATCATTGGTGATTGCCTGGTGTATAAATCAAATTGTGGATCTGCGTACAGTACTGCATAGGTCTATTACCGCTTCATAAATTAATGTGTAACAACAAATGTAGAGGAGAGGCCAGAGCCGCCTCTTCCTATACACAGACTATGTGCTGCACGTAAAGAGCTCAGTCGGAGTCTCAAATTACTGTTGCGAGTTAGAAAAGTAGAATGCACAAGGTGCAATTTAAAAATGTGGTGGTGCATCAGCAGTTTTCCACTTGTTATGTCAGTCACTCCATTAGTATATGTCAGCTAACATTTCTAGGTACGGTATTGCTAGGTAAGGTCGTCTAGCCAGCTATCTAACCCTTGTAGTAGGCTGAATCATCCGACCGGACATTCAGGGCATGTGCTCAGGGGCCCTGACCTCCATCCCACTTGAGGTGCACCATATCGTTTTCAAGAGTGTTGAAATGAAGAAAAAACTAAACAAACAAACTATACTTAGTAAGAACAATTATATGGAAACTACTGTAATAATAATAACAATGAAATAATAATTATATACTAAATTAAATGTACATTAAGAGCATAAAACTACTAATAGGCCTACAACTAATAAAAACTACTGCTACAACTACTAATACAACTAATACAACTACTGCTACAACTTCTAATACAACTTATAAAACTACTGCTACAATTACTAATACAACTAATAAAAACTACTGCTACAACTACTAATACAACTTATAAAACTACTGCTACAATTACTAATTCAACTAATAAAACTACTGCTACAACTAATAGAAACTACTGCTACAACTACTAATACAACTAATACAAGTACTGCTACAACTACTAATACAACGAATAAATCTACTGCTACAACTACTAATACAACTTATAAAACTAATGCTACAATTACTAATACAACTAATAAAAACTACTGCTACAACTACTAATACAACTAATAAAACTACTGCTACAACTACTAATACAACTAATAAAAGTACTGCTACAACTACTAATACAACTAATAAAAACTACTACTACAACTACTAATACATCTAATAAAAGTACTGCTACAACTACTAATACAACTAATAAAACTACTGCTACAACTACTAATACAACTAATAAAACTACTGCTACAACTAATAGAAACTACTGCTACAACTACTAATACAACTAATAAAGCTACTAATTCAACTAATAAAAACAACTGCTACAACTACTAATACAACTAATAAAACTACTGCTACAACTACTAATACAACTAATAAAACTACTGCTACAACTAATACAAACTACTGCTACAACTACTAATACAACTAATACAAGTACTGCTACAACTACTAATACAACTAATAAAACTACTGCTACAACTAATACAAACTACTGCTACAACTACTAATACAACTAATAAAAGTACTGCTACAACTACTAATACAACTAATAAAACTACTGCTACAACTAATACAAACTACTGCTACAACTACTAATACAACTAATAAAAGTACTGCTACAACTACTAATACAACTAATAAAACTACTGCTACAACTAACACAAACTACTGCTACAACTACTAATACAACTAATAAAAGTACTGCTACAACTACTAATACAACTAATAAAACTACTGCTACAACTAACACAAACTACTGCTACAACTACTAATACAACTAATAAAAGTACTGCTACAACTAATAATACAACTAATAAAACTAGTGCTACAACAACAAAAAACTACTGCTACAACTACTAATACAACTAATAAAAGTACTGCTACAACTACTAATACAACTAATAAAACTACTGCTACAACTAATACAAACTACTGCTACAACTAATAATAGAACTAATACAAACTACTGCTACAACTACTAATACAACTAATACAACTAAGTACCTATAATATATACATACGTATTTACATGGTGATGTTTCTATTAGTTAAAAAAAACAGTTTGTTCTTAATATTTGAAAAGAGCTTTCTTAATTAAATTCACTGTGTTATTTTAATACCCTGATTTCTATAGGTAAATTATTCAAGTCAGTTGGGCCTTTGTATCTGAAAGATCTTACTCCGACATCATGATGTACCCTTGGAATTTGTAATTGCTGCTGTTGTCGAAAGGAGTAGTGGGAGTCTTGTAAAGTTAGGTGTTCCTTAATATATACAGGGAAACGTAAGTTGATACATTTAAAAGAAATAGGTACCAATGCAGTTGCCTTCTGTTTGGGAATGACAGACAATTTAGTGATTCTAACATTGTGCAATAATGTGTCTTATAATGGCATCCAAGAACGAATCTGCAAAGATTGTTATAAATTACATCTCATTTGTAAAGTAAGGTATTGGTTGTGTTTTGATAGATAATGTAACCATAGTCTAGGATAGGAAGCTGCAGTTGAGTTACTAAGGTCTTTCTAATGGATGCAGTAAAACAATTATTAGACCTGTATAGTAAACCAAGCTTATAGTTAATTGTTTTTCTAATATAATCAATATGTTTTCCAAAATATCATTCAGAATCTATCCTCAAACCCAGATATTTCAAACAATCAACACTTTCAGGCATCATTCCATCACTTGCAGGAATTTTGAAATTGCCAGCTGTTTATTCTTTGCCATGTACCAAACAGCATGACATAGGACTTTGTTTGATTTAAACCAAATAATTTGCTAGAAGTGTTCAAATCATCTTGGAGAGTTACTTGCATCTGCAAAATATTTGAGCCTGATGTATAGAGCACTGCATCGTCAGTGTATAAGTGAATATGTTTATTCTGACAAATTAGAGGCAATTAATTTATGAATATAGAGAAAAGAAGGGGGGCCAATGCTGAGCCTTGAGGTACACCTCTACTGAGTCCAAGAAGTTGTGATTTGTGTCCTTCTATGAAAACACATTGTTTTCTATTGCTAAGATATGGATGAAACCAGTTTAGTGATCTGTTAGTGAAACCAATGATTTGAAGTTTTCCTAGTAAAAATGATCACCTAAATCAAATGTCACCAGTTAGTTTGCCTTGGCCAGATGAAGAATTGATATCATTAGTAAGTTTCACTAAAGCTTTAGTAGTAGAATGGTTGGGTCTAAAGCCAGATTAAAACATGGCATAAGTCACATGAACATGGTATAAGTCATTGCAAAATGTGAAGAATTGCTGATGATTTCATTTAAAACTGCAACACTTGGGGAGGCACTAAAACGTTTTGCCCATGAGGTGGGGGGGCTCGAGGCTGCACTGGGAGAGGCACTAATGAAACAATACTACTCCAGAAGAAAATGTTGAGCAATTGTTTATGACACAATCATGAAATTATTACATGTATACAAAACAAAAGGGCTGTTACTGTCTCAATTATGTTCTGCAGAGACTAATAACAACATATTTTTTTTTTCTAATAAAATTATGTAGTGTAAGAGAGCAGTGGGCGCCCTCTCTCCTCGATGTGTGGTTTCCAGCCGTGGCTGGCCTTCACCCCAACAGATCCTCTTCTGGCCTGTCACCGAGCTCAGTGGACTTACTGATCTCTGGGCCCGCCGAATGGCTAAGTGCACAGGCCCATTTCAACACCATCCATCTCTATAAGTTAATGTGGCGCTGTCAGGCCCTGCCTCACTGCTTGGCACTGCCTCAGCCCCCTGTCAAACCACAGGGGCTTTTATCACCCGCTAGGGATTGATAGGCCTCCTGCCTCTCACTCGCCTTCTCTCCTTCACCACCACTGATCTGACAGAACATAATAGGTGAAAGCAATGCGTTACAAGTTTATCCAGTGTCTTTATGAATTAGAGGTATTGAAGGGAAGGAAACGAAGAGAGGGAGTTAATGAGGAAGATTGTAATTCAGCCAGAGTCATTATCATTAGTGATGGTCACTTTCATTGCATGCTTCAGGAAACATGGAATTGTATTTCTTTCAGAGAAAGGGAGGGACGTACAGTATATCCAATGATCTCCTTTGATTACGGTTACTCCCATATACTGCCATATCAGTCTTAATTGGGCAATTCTCTCTTAAAGCACTGGCCATTTCCTCCTGCTCCTCCCTGTCTGCACTAATCCACTCATCAGAGGGTTTTTGGCAGGAACTCTATGCAGGCTAATGTTCAGTCCACCTCAGCTCTGAGCCAACCAGACCACATCCCCAGATGGGACATCAAAGCAAGACACTCTTGATTTTTTAATAAAGTTAGTTTACTGCCCTAATATCTTATTAAGAACAGAGAGAAGAAAGCCCGCTAGGACCTCTGAAGACACATCAAACATGCAAAAGGACAATATAGAAGAAAGGTGGATGACACAGATGACACAATCTAAATTGCACTTCACATTGCCCTATCCCACCTGGACAAGAGGAGAAATAACTATGTGAGAATGCCGTTCATAGACCACAGCTCAGCGTTTAACACCATAGTCCCCTCCAAGCTCATCACCAAGCTAGGGACCCTGGGACTGAACCCCTCCTTATCACACTGGATCCTGGACTTTCTGACGGTTCGGCCCCAGGTGATGAAGGTAGGCAACAACACCTCCGCCACACTGATCCTCAACACAGGGGCCCCTCAGGGGTGTGTGCTAAGTCCTCTCCTGTACTCCCTGTTCACCCACGATTGCCTGGCCACTCATGACTCCAACACCATCATTAAGTTTGCTGACGACACGACAGTGGTAGGCCTGATCACCGACGGTGAGGATTCAGCCTACATAGAGGAAGTCAGTGACTTAGCAGTGTGGTGCCAGGACAACAACCTCTCCCTCAACGTCAGTAAGACCATGGAGCTGATCGTGGACTATAGAAGAAAGAGGGGCGAGCACGCCCCCATCCACATCAACAGGGCTGTTGTGGAGCGGGCCGAGAGCTTCATGTTCCTTGGAGTCTACATCACTAAGAACTTCACATAGTCCATACACACCCGCACAGTCATGAAGAGGTCACGGCAGCGCCTCTTCCCCCTCAGGAGGCTGAAAAGATTTTGCATGGGCCCTCTGATCCTCAAAAAGTTCTACAACTGCACCATAGAGAGCATCGACTGGCTGCATCACTGCCTGGTATGGCAAATGCACTGCCCTTGAGCGCAAGGCACTACAGAGGGTAGTGTGTACGGCCCAGAACATCACTGGGGCCAAGCTCCCTGCCATCCATGACCTCTATACCAGGTGGTGTCAGAGAAAGGCCCAAAAAGTGTTAAGTACTCCAGCCACCCTAGCCATAGTGTCACGACTTCCGCCGAAGTTGGTGCCTCTCCTTGTTCGGGCGGCTTTCAGCGGTTGACATCACTGGCTTTCTAGCCATCACCGATCCATTTTCCATTTGTTTTGTCTTTGGTTTACACACCTGGTTTCAATCCCCCAATTACATGTTCATTATTTACCCTCTGTTTCCCCCATGTTTGTGTGCGTGATTGTTTTATGTTTCATGCATTTACTGACGGCTGGTATTGTTGTTACCGGGTTTTGTATTTTACGCCCGTTGTGTTAGTGACAGGTATTTTTTCCCGCACCTGAGAGATTGTTTTGTACTGGTGCTTCTTTATTAAAATACAGTGTCCACGCATCTCTGCTCTCCTGCGCCTGACTCCTTTTTCACCAGTTACACACAGCCTGACACACTGTTCACTGTGCTACCGTCCGGCAGACGGAGCATCGGCTCTAGGCAGAGGTGGAAAAAGTACTCAAATGTCATACCTTAATTAAAATACCTTAATACAAAGCGACTCAAGTACTTGAGTAAAAGTCTAAAAGTATCAGATTTTAAATGTTCTTAAGTGGTGGAAAAATATTTTCATACTTGAGAAAAAGTAAATGCTATACATCAAATTCCATATATTTAGCAAACCAGACAGCACAATTTCCTTATGTATTACTTTTTTTGACAGCCAGGGGCACACTCCAACACTCAGACATTTACAAAGGAAGCATTTATGTTTAGTGAGTCCACCAGATGTGAGGCAGTAGGGATGACCAGGGGCATTCTCTTGTTAAGTGTGTGAATTTGACCTTTTTCCTGTTCTGCTAAGCATTCAAATTGTAACTAGTCAGGCATTTTTTTTGGAATGTAGTGAAGTAAAAGTAAAACTTGTCAAAAATATAAATAGTAAAATACAGATACCACAAAAAAACGACTTAAGTAGTACTTTAAAGTATTTTTACTTAAGTACTTTACCCCACTGGCTCTAGGACCAACAGGCTCCAAGACAGCTTCTACCCCCAAGCCTTAAGACTGCTAAATAGCCAGATGACTAAATAGTCTATTATTGATACCCAAACTATCTGCACTGACTCTATCTTGCACTGACCCTACACACTCTCTAGACTATATATACACACTCACTCACTCACTCACTCACACTACATTGACACTCCCACACAAAACCCACACACATTCACATACACTAGATACGTACACACACACACAAAATGCACACACACACCGACACAACACAAACACACATGCAGTACCGTATATACACATTACACACACACACTTTTACATTAGCAAGTTAACACTAGAAGCTTATTACCTAAAATGTATCAATTGAAAGTGTGGGTTCACAGTTCCAATCCAGATGTGTTGGTCATTAATGAGACGTGGTTAAGAAAGAGTATTGTTAATCTTTCTGGTTTTAACCTTCTTCGGCAAGACAGATCTTCCAAAGGTGGGGAAGTGGCAATCTTTACCAAGAACCACCTTCAGTGCTCGGTTGTCTCCACCAAGTCTGTCCCCAAACAATTTGATTTGCTGGTTTTAAGCATTAAACTTTCAAATAGCTCTTCGTTGACTGTTGCTGGGTGTTATCGTCCTCCATTGGCACCAACCTGTACCCTACCTGCCATAAACTCTCTCCTGGCCCCTTACACTAAGTCTGAATTTGTCCTGCTAGGTAACCTAAACTGGGGCATGCTTAAACCACCTGACCAAGTCCTAAAGCAATGGGACTCCCTAAATCTTTCTCAGATTATTACCAATACCACAAGATATGACTCCAAACAGCCATAAAAGACTTCTCTCCTCCATGTTATCCTCACAAATAATCCTGATAGGTATCAGTCTGGTGTTTTCTGTAATGACCTTAGTGATAACTGTTTTACAGCCTGTGTTCGTAATGGCTGCTCAGTGAAACGACCTGTCCTGATTTGTCATAGACGCTTGCTAAAAAACTTTAATGAGCACGCCTTCCTTCATGACCTGGCCTCTGTAAATTGGTATAGAATCAGCTTGATACCCACTTATTTTTTGATATTTTCAGTGATATTGTTAACTTCTTAGGGAGCGGCTCCCGAGGTGACGGTTTTGGAGAGTCTGGCGTGCCCAAAGTAAAATGCCTCCCACTCAGGCCCAGTAAATAGGATATGCACATAATTAGTACTATTGGATAAAATACTCTGGAGTTTCTAAGAGTGTTAAAATATTGTCTGTGAATATAACAGAACTGATATAACAGGCGAAAACCCAAGGAATTTCTGTCCTGGAAAAAGTGTTTTTGACACATTGCCTCATTTTGAACCCCTCCCTATTGAAAACAGACATATATGGGAGTAAGATTGCAGTACCTATTGCTTCCACTGGATGTCAACAGTCTCTAGACAGTGTTTGATGATGTTTAGTTGCTCTGGATGGTAATAGAAGAATAATTTCTAACTGGTCATCTGATGTAAACAGAAGAGGAAGCGCATTCATGGGCTCGCGCGCTCTGTGGTTTTTTCCTTTCCTATCGTCCAGTTTATAATCCGTTTGAAATATTATGTAAATATACATAAAAGTGTTCCTAAGGATACATTATCAATGATGTTTGATTGTTCTTGGACAAGTGTATAGGTATAGGTTGAACGCGTTCTCTTCACGGTTCAATGGGCGAGTGGACGCTGTATTTTATGAACATAATGCGCCAACCAAACAGAGATTTATGGATATAATAAATTACGTTTTCTAACAAAAGAACCATTGGGTGTTTTCGTTGGACACTTGGGAAGCCCTCAGCAGAAGTTCTTCAAAAGGTAAGGGATTTGTTTCGCTGTGAAATGTGTTTTGTGTGAACCGCGGTGGTTTATGAATTTATGCTAATGGTAAAATATTGTAGGTGCTACCCTCAAACAATCAAATGTTGTGCTTTTGCCGTAAAGCCTTTTTGAAATCTGACAACACTGTGATATTGCCAAGAAGCAACACTTGTATATGCAACACTTGTATATTGATGAATGTTTAATAATTCAACTTTTGGATTTTGAATTTAGCGCCTTGCATTTCACCGGGTAGTGTCGGGAGTGCGCCCCACCACTCCCTAAGTAGTTATTAAGGACTATTGGTGTCTGTGAGGGGTCTTTGGCCTGGTTTTCTAACTACCTCTCTCAAAGAGAGCAGTGTATAAATTCAGAACATCTGCTGTCTCAGCCACTGCCTGTCACCAAGGGTGTACCCCAAGGCTCGATTCTAGGCCCCACGCTCTTCTCAATTTACATCAACCACATAGCTCAGGCAGTAGGAAGCTCTCTCATCCATTAATATACAGATGATACAGTCTTATACTCAGCTGGCCCCTCCCCAGATTTTGTGTTAAATGCTCTACAACAAAGCTTTCTTAGTGTCCAACAAGCTTTCTCTGCCCTTAACCTTGTTCTGAACACCTCTAAAACATGTGGTTTGGTAAGAAGAATGCCCCTCTCCCCACAGGTGTGATAACTACCTCTGAGGGTTTAGAGCTTGAGGTAGTCACCTCATACAAGTACTTGGGAGTATGGCTAGACGGTACACTGTCCTTCTCTCAGAATATATTCTCTCATCACAAATCAAAGCTGCAGGCTAAAGTTAAATCTAGACTTGGTTTCCTCTATCGTAATCACTCCTCTTTCACCCCAGCTGCCAAACTAACCCTGATTCAGATGACCATCCTACCCATGCTAGATTATGGAAACATAATTTATAGATTGTCAGGTAAGGATGCTCTCGAGCGGATAGATGTTCTTTACCATTCGGCCATCAGATTTGCCGTCAATGCTCCTTATAGGACACATTACTGCACTCTATACTCCTCTGTATACTGGTCATGTATACCCGTCGCAAGACCCACTGGTTGATGCTTGTTTATAAAACCCTCTTAGGCCTCAATCCACCCTATCTGAGATATCTACTGCAGCCTTCATTCTCCACATACAACGCCCGTTCTGCCAGTCACATTCTGTTAAAGGTCCCCAAAGCACACACATCCCTGGGTCACTAATCTTTTCATTTCCCTGCAGCTAGCGACTGGAATGAGCTGCAACAAACACTCAAACTGGACAGTTTTATCTCAATCTCTTAATTCAAAGACTCAATCATGGACACTCTTACTGACAGTTGTGGCTGCTTTGTGTGATGCATTGTTGTCTCTACCTTCTTGCCCTTTGTGCAGTTGTCTGTGCCCAATAATGTTTGTACCCTGTTTTGTGCTGCTAACATGATGTGTTGCTGCCATGTTGTGTTGCTACCATGCTGTTGTCATGTTGTGTTGATACCATGCTGTGTTGTCATGTGTTGCTGCCATGCTATGTTGTTGTCTTAGGTCTCTCTTTATATAGTGTTGTGTTGTCTCTCTTGTCGTGATGTGTGTTTTGTCCTATATTTTTATATAATTTATTTTTAATCCCAGCCCCCGTCCCGCAGGAGGCCTTTTGCCTTTTGGTAGGCCGTCATTGTAAGTAAGAATTTGTTCTTAACTGGCTTGCCTAGTTAAATAAAGGTAAGAAAAATGTTAAAAATAAAAACACTCATCATTTGCTGCTGCTACTCTGTTCTTTATTTTACTCTTATTACTATATATCCTGATGCCTAGTCACTTTACCATGCCTTCATGTACATACAGTATCTACCTCAAATACCTTGTACCTCTGCACATTGATCTGGTCCTCCCTGTATATAGCTCCATTCTTGTGTATATCAATGTATTCCTCATGTAACTGTTTTAATTGTATTATTAAACTCTGCATCGTTTTGAAGCGCTCGTAAGCAAGCATTTCACGGTAAAGTCTGCACCAGTTGTATTCGGCTCGGGACAAATAACATTTGATTTGATATGAGGTAGGAGAAAGTAGAAAGAGGAGGAAGAGGAGTGAAGACATCCGTAAGAGGAGTCAGATAGGCAGTGAGATTTAGCAGATGGCGAGTGACCTTAAAACTCCATCAGCACTTGGCCCGCGGCACCTCAGAGGTTTCTATATCTGCCGTTTAATAACACTGGAGCCATCTAACACTGCTACTGGGCCCTACAATCTGCGCAGCATATTAACCAATTCCTTTTTTACAGATAATTAAAGACCAGAGAGGGGAATTGAATGACCGTGAGTAAATGTTAAATACTGTATGTACAAGGTGGAAGTGAATACTAACAGACGAGAGCCAACTTTCAACAGTGAAAGCAAGAGAGAGCAAGGGAGAGAGCAAGGGAGAGAGAGCAGGGCTCAAATAATGCCCTTTTCCACAAAAGCTTGTATTAAGCCATACAAACAAGTGACGAAAACCTGCGTTCACTTTAGTGGTAATGCATTTGGGGTGAGGTTTCGCCGACCAATCAAAATGCGCATAATGGTGTTGTTTATTGTGTCAACATGGGGCACATCATATCCAACACCATTCAAATGGGAGAAAGCACCCTGGAAAAGTTCCCTAAGAAGATCTGGCTCATTTCTCCATCTCTCCATTCCTCTCTGAACTAATATGAGTGCTACACAACAA
This sequence comes from Brachymystax lenok tsinlingensis, assembly GCA_030435695.1. NCBI lineage: Eukaryota > Metazoa > Chordata > Actinopteri > Salmoniformes > Salmonidae > Brachymystax > Brachymystax lenok. The sequence continues at coordinate 30,056,113 of CM059789.1, read as the reverse complement.
TGGTCATCCTGGGAGAAAGGAGCTGTCCTTCTGAATCAAATGACATGAGCACTCTTTTTCTTCTCTTGCTACACTTCTCTACATAACATCTACTTTAATACATAACCCTAGTGCTAACTTCATAGAAATGGCATACATTAGCCATGACAGGAATAATCTCTCCTAGTTACCGAGAGGAGTGACCTAAGGTCAGAGGGCAGTGAGAGAGGTCACATGTAATTTACAGTATTATCCACTGTCTGTCTCGCCCTCACACTAACCAGTCCAATACATTCTCAATGCTCCCTAAACTGTCAGCAGATTCCTAGGCAGCTGCTCCCCCAGTCTCACCTTCTAGTCAGACTCCCCGGCCCCCCAGCTGTTCAACTGTCTCTCCCATGTGTTCACCAACTAGAGTGTTTGAAACATATTCGCATTAAACACACAAACACACAAACCTATCCAACCCCACCCCCACCCCCACCTCCCACCCAAACCTCTGATGAGTACAGAGTGGCAGTGGGCCAGAGCACATCATTAGGACTGATCAGTAAGTCAGATACGTTTTCCTCTGATTACCCAGCAGGCAAGTCTGTGGGGGGATACCGTTCTAAGTACTAATCCAGGCGCAGTAGAGAGGAGTGTACGAGTGTAGTATGCGTGGCACGCCAGCCATTGTGGCGCTGCTCTGCTCACTCCCACCTAGCAGTAGAATGCATTGCTTCTATTGGCTCTCCAGCCCCAGGGCCCTGTGGACAAAGTGGAACCAGGGCTGACAGCAAAGGACCACTGGTGGGTGATTGTGTTTAAGGGGAGGTGGGATGGGATGGATGCTGGGGTTGGCTCTCAAAGTGGGCCCTCAATACTGGACTGGAACAGTCCAGGTACTAATCAATGCCATAGTGCTCTGCAATATTGTGGAGGGCAGGCATGTCACCAACAGATAGTAGTGAGAAGGAAAATGTCACTCAGTCCCAGACCTTGATGGGCACCCAGTATCGACCTCTGTCTCTGTGTAGGCTGTGTGTTTTCAGAAGATTTCTCTCAAAGTTCCCTCGTATGCCTGTGTCCTCTTCTGGAAAGAGGATGGGAGCCTCAATTGTATGTGTGTTTCCTGGCCTCAAAGGATAAGAAAAGGGCCCCTTGTAGCCTGGCATAGGCTAGAAGTGGGACACTCTCCTTCAGAGAGCAAGCATAGTGCTCCAGGTAGAAGTTGCCCTTAGACACAGATCTAGGATCAGCTTACTCTCCCACAATCCTAACCCTCATCATTAGCAGGAAAGCACAAAACTGACGTTAGATCATCCTACCAGGAGGCGCTCATGAGAGTGAGAAGAAGTGACAACATTACCTCACCACTCCGTCCTCAGCAGTGTAACATCCCCCCCACACACACACACTAGTGGTGCACGGTCAGCTGTTTGTTCACCCGCACACAATTGCTAATAACCCATCCGCATCTGCCCGACTACATGTGATAAAGTGAAAATCTGAGGCCCACACCCAACCCATCCCTAACCCGTGATTACAGAAAATGCGCTATAGGCTACAGTCAAAGACTGCAGAATGATTTTTGGACAGAGGGTACATTTTGGTAGGCTATTTGTTAGTAAACTTGTCTATAATTAGATACATGTAGCTTCTCTTTTGTCATTACATGTTGCCCTAGAAGACTAAATTGTGAAAACGACCCGTGTTTCTGATAAGATTTCAGTTTAGCCTCGATAAATATTTGATGTTTGATACATATTTGATACTCTACAGACTGACTGAGCATAGCATTCTCTCAAGATGCAGAAATAAATAAATCATATTTCTCCACTCCTGTTCCTAAGTCCCAATTTTGCCTACATTTAGTGTATCATTTTACTGCAAGAAATGCTTAATTCTGCAGGAGTTATTATTAAGGCTATAGCCCTATTCGCACGGGACTAGTATTACTAGAGAACGTTGGTTCCGCATTTATTACCCCAGAATGTCTGTTATTTCAGAGGACGATTCAGACGGGATTCGTTTTTCCAAACTGCCACCTGTAATTCTTTCTTTACTATAACTGGAGTTTTTTTTCTAGGCTTGAAGATATTTCAACAAGTACAGGTGATAAGCTACTCTGATAAAACTCAAGCTTGGTTCCCAAGTTTCTAAACCATACCAAACCGTCTTTAGTATAGTGTCCCCATAATATTAGATTTGAGGAAGTGTGATCATAATCATTAGGATAGTTCAGCGATCCGCAGGAGAAGACGTCCTAAATGCCCCCCCCCAGGCTTCAGATGGGAGCTAAACAGCTAACTTGCTCTTGTTATGCGTTTTTAGGCTACGGATGAGAAAGTGAACTTGTTCCAAACGTTTAGCTCAGTTGTATATTGCTTTGAGATCTGTTAACAGGAAGGGTTTCATTAAATAGGGACAATTTTTTCGATTCATTCGTACAAAACGTATACATAAAAGGATTCACTGTGAACGTTGATACATGTAGGCCCTTCATGTGCAGTGCATTCGGAAAATATATTTTCCATATTTTGTTACGTTACAGCCTTATTCTGAAATGGATAAAATGTTTCCCTCATTAAGCTACACACATCACCCCATAATGACAAAGCGAAATCAGGTTTTTAGCCACTTTTGCAAATGTACTAAGAATAAAAAAAAAACAGAAATACCTTATTTACATAAGTATTCAGACCCTTTGCTATGAGACTCGAAATTGAGCTCAGGTGCATCCTGTCTCCATTGATAATCCTTGAGATGTTTCCACCTGTGATAAATTCAATTGATTGGACATGATTTGGAAAGGCACACACCTGTCTATCTAATGTCCCTCAGTTGACAGTGCATGTCAGAGCTGGCCGGCCAGCCAATCTGGGCATTTGAGGGAGAAGGGCCTTGGTCAGGGAAGTGACCAAGAACCCAATGGTTCCTCTGGGAGAACCTTCCAGAAGGACAACCATCTCTGCAGCACTCCACCAATCAGGCTTTTATGGTAGAGTGGCCTAACGGAAGCATCTCCTCAGTAAAAGGCACAACAGCCCGCTTGGAGTTTACCAAAAGGCACCTGAAGGCCTGTCAGACCATGAGAAACAAGATTCTCTGGTCTGATGAAACCAAGATTGAACTCTTTGGCCGGAATGCCAAGCGTCACGTCTGGAGATAACCTGGCTTCATCCCTACAGTGAAGCATGGTGGTGGCAGCATCATGCTGTGGGGATGTTTTTAAGTGGCAGGGACTGGGAGTCGGCATTAAGGGAAAGATGAACAGAGCAAAGTACAGAGAGATCCTTGATGAAAACCTGTTCCAGAGCGCTCAGGACATCAGACTGGGGCGAAGGTTCACCTTCCAACAGGACAACGCCCCTAAGCACACAGCCAAGACAACGCAGGAGTGCAATTGGGACAAGTCTCTGATTGTACTTGAGTGCCTAGCCAGAGCCCAGATTTGAACCCGCTCGAACATCTCTGGAGAGACCTGAAAATAGCTGTGACGCTCCCAATTCACCCTGACAGAGCTTGAGAGGATCTGCAGAGAAGAATGGGAGAAACTCTCCAAATAAGGGGTGTGCCATGCTTGCAGCGTCATACCCAAGAAGACTCGTTGGCTAAGGTGCTTCAACAAAGTACTGAGTAAAGGGTCTGAATACTTATGTAAATGTGATATCAGTTTTTTTATTTAGCAAACATTTCTAACAAACCTGTTTTAGCTTTGTCATAATGGGGTATTGTGTGTAAATTGACGAGGGGAAGAAAAAAAAACAATTTACCCATTTTAGAATAAGGCTGTAACTTAACAAAATGTGGAAAAGTTCAGAATGGACTGTGTACTTTCCGAATGGACTGTATGTGCTATACGCAGCACTTCGTTCAATTAATCGAATCAGTTATTGTTTTCTTGCTCAAACCACGAGCAACACCTGTCAAACTCAGACATTTCTCTCAAAACACAGGGATGTCGATTCGCACGGGACTAGTATTATCAGAGGACTTTGGAGTTTACCAAAAAGCAGTAGGTTATTCTGATTAGTCAATGTCCGGATTTCAGTTTCCATTGAACCCATCTAAACAGTAGGCTGCAGTTCCCTTGATGTGCCATAGGCCTATTTGAAGTCCCATCTTGTGACTCGAATTTGTATAGTGCCTCACAATCATCACACATTCTATCATCCTCTTTTAACACTTCACCAAATATTTTCCAAACATTTATTTTCTGGCCCTCACTTCTTTTTATCTCTTTTTGCAGATTTTGTCTTATTGAATTAAACTTCCACAATGTACTTTTTGCCTCCGTGGATTGACGTTAACGTTTTATGCCCCAAAAGTATTATTTGGCGATTGGCAGTGTAGGATTTGGCCCGCATACAGTTAATCCCTAAAGTTTAGGCTTCAGCACTAATGCCAGATAGCTTATAATAATGAAATAAAAACCTCAATGATATAAACTGCACAATAATTATACATTTATGGATTTTTTTTTAAGGTATTGTTTCTCTTTATTCAACCCGCCGCCAACCGCCCTTCATACACACAATATTTAATGACCCTAAATCCGTCTGCCCTGCGGATATAATCGATGGGACTGTGGGTTATGAGTCAACCCGCTCATTACTAACACACACACACCTTGAGCCATATGAGAGAAAAGACTGAACGTGAGGAGAGAGTGCAGGCCAAGGACATTTATGTCTGATGATAGTTGTTTCTCTTTCACGTCTCAGAGATATCAAAACCCGTTACTGAACAAACACAGCCAAGCATGATGCGCCACAGAAAGAGCATCCTTGAAACAGCAACAACCCTCCTCTCTCTATCCTTTCTCTACAGCGACGCCATTCTCTCTCTCTCTCTTTCTTGTCTTTCACTGCCACGTTTCCAGGGGCGACTCTCATCACACACACGCGTGCTGTGCGTTTAATGTGCTTACATACCGGAGGATGCAGAGCAGAACAGTACACCGCAAGGCTGCAGCGTGAGCAAATGACCTAGAAGGACTGGGGAGCCCATCTGGGGCCTCGGGCATTTGGAGCCGTGTGTGTGCATACCTGAGAGTTTGTTTGTGTGACTATCAGTGTGTGTGTCTCTCACAACACAGTCCCTCCTGCCTGGTTAGCTCTCCATACCAGCGCTCAGGGGGTCTCTAATGTGTTCTTTGTGCAGGGGCTTTGGGAAGAGAAAGGCCCTGTGGAGAGACCATGACTCACTGTGTGAGCTGTAAGCTGGCCCGAGGAGGAGAGAGGAGAGCTGGGGCTCATATCTCTCTATTCAAGACTGCTCCTTTTCAGACAGCATGGTACACCAATACACTGTGGCATATGAGGAAACACACCACAACGCAGCTAATGCTATTGCCACTGCTGTAGTCATGCTTCAAAGAGGAGGAGAGAGGATGGATTCGTGTTTGATTCCCACTGAACCGTAATCCCAGCTCTGTGACCCTTGTATCTTAACTCTTTACCTGCAGTGAGGAGAAAGGGACTAGTTACCACAGTGATACACAGAGCTGGAGCTAGAGGGCAGACAATTCTGGAAAGGGCACAGTCATCTCCTTGCCTCTCCTCTCCTTTCCAATGACATTGGCTGCCTAAGTGTGATCTTGAGTAAGCAAACAGGCCAGCCATGTGCCTTCTTTGTCGGTTGCATGGCGTCAGTGGCGGTAGGCACAGCCTGACCACCTACAGACTGACTGGGCTTGACACCCTGTGTTTTTATGAGTTATAGCTTCTGTTGCTAGAACTTGCAACATTCTGACCGGATTACGTAATGAACCAATGAGTCCGTTTCTATGCTGGTTGCTTGGCTCTACTTTACCTCGTAGCGGTCGCGAAGGAAGGAGGATGTGGGCAGTTCTAGTTCTGTTTCCCCGCATAAACGACGCTCGCTCAGTCCGCGCCAAATTATTACCTCAGAATTGCTCTCCAAGGACGGTGTTTTTGACAGTGACAACCTGCTGACTACCTGCTGATTCAGAGGACCGAAAAGACTGGAAGAGAGAACACTTTCTTTACCATATATTTTTCTGTATATAAGTAAATATTGTTAAATAGTAATAAATAAATTAAGCTTTTTTTTAGATTGACGTTGCTAGCTACTCTGTACTTACACTACCGTTCAAAAGTTTGGGGTAACTTAGAAATGTCCTTGTTTTTGAAAGAAAAGCAAATTTTTTGTTCATTAATAACATCAAATTGATCAGAAATACAGTGTAGACATTGTTAATGTTGTAAATGACTATTGTAGCTGGAAACGGCAGATTTTTAAGGGAATATCTACATAGGCGTACAGAGGCCCATTATCAGCAACCATCACTCCTGTGTTCCAATGGCACGTTGTGTTAGCTAATCCAAGTTTATCATTTTAAAAGGCTAATTGATCATTAAAAAACCCTTCTGCAATTAAATTTGCACAGCTGAAAACGGTTGTGCTTATTAAAGAAGCAATAAAACTGGCCTTCTTTAGACTAGTTGAGTATCTGGAGCATCAGCATTTGTGGGTTCGATTACAGGCTCAAAATGGCCAGAAACAAAGAACTTTCTTCTGAAACTCATCAGTCTATTCTTTTTCTGAGAAATGAAGGCTATTCCATATGAGAAATTGCCAAGAAACTGAAGATCTCGTACAACGCTGTGTACTACTCCCTTCACAGAAAAGTGCAAACTGGCTCTAACCAGATTAGAAAGAGGAGTGGGAGAGTTCATCTGTCCAGTGTCTGTGTTCTTTTTCCCATCTTAATCTTTTATTGTATTATTTTTATTGTTTTGTAGGTTCTGTTGAATGAAGCTGGCAGTTGAGGACTTGTGAGGCACCTGTTTCACTCCTCTTTCTATTCTGGTTAGAGCCAGTTTGCGCTGTTCTGTGAAAGAAGTAGTACACAGCGTTGTGCGAGATACCCAACTAATCCATCACATTTTCTCACAGTAAAGTGTAACCTGTGTGTTTGCTTGTTTATGTCTCTGTCTCCCTGCCTGTTCCCTTTAACTCTGCTCCTGTTCTCCAGGACCTAGGACCTAGGCTCTGCCCAACACCCAGACGTTGATTCACCTGATGTCCTCCATTCAAGCCTTGATAGACTCTGGAGCCGCAGGCAACTTTATAGACGGCATCTGGGCTAAGGAGAATGGCGTTCCCTCTGAACCTCTCACTGACCCCATGAGGGTTACTACGTTGGATGGAAGTCCTCTGGGATCTGGACTTGTCAACCGCGTCACTGCCCCCTTACGACTATCAGTTTCCCAACACCAGGAAGTAATAAACTTTCATCTGATCCCCTGTTCCGAGTTTCCTCTCGTCCTTGGCTACCCCTGGCTGCACAACCATAACCCTCACATCGACTGGTCCGTGGGCACTATCAAGCAGTGGGGTCCGTGCCAAGCCACTTGCATCTTCGAGTTCCTCGAGGTCTCCTCCCAGTCTCTAGAATCCATCGACCTGTCCCGAGTTCCCGAGTGTTACCATGACCTCAAGCCGGTATTCAGCAAACAGAGGGCCACCACACTACCACCCCATAGACCTTACGATTGCCCCATCAACCTGTTTCCAGGCACCTGCCCCCACAGGGGTCGGATATTTTCCCTATCTCCTCCCGAACGAGCTGCTATGGATACCTACATCAAGGACGCACTGGCAGCAGGCCTCATTCGTCCGTCCACCTCACCCGCGAGGGCAGGTTTTTTCTTTGTGGGAAAAAAAAGACGGTGGTTTACGTCCATGCATCGACTACCGGGGACTCAATGCCATAACCGTCCGCAACCGCTACCCCTTACCCCTTATGGCCACAGCGTTTGAGTTGCTCCAAGAAGCAGCCGTATTCACTAAGCTTGATCTGCGGAACGCATACCATCTGGTGCGGATCAAACACGGTGCCGAGTGGAAGACCGCTTTCAACACGCCTACTGGTCACTACGAATACTTGGTGATGCCCTTCGGTCTGACCAACGCCCCGGCGGTGTTCCAAGCGCTTAACATCTTCGTGTTCGTTTACCTGGATGATATCCTCATCTTTTCGAGCTCACTTCAAGAACACACTAAGCATGTCAGACAAGTACTCAAACGTCTCCTAGACAGCCATTTGTACGTTAATTCCATGCATCCCGAATACAATACCTGGGATTTGTAGTGGAACCCGGCCGAATCCAAATGGACTCCAGGAAGGTAGAAGCGGTTGCGGATTGGCCCACCCCTAAATCCGTTAAGGAAGTTCAGCGTTTCTTGGGCTTCACTAACTTTTACCGCAAGTTCATAAAAAACTTCAGCTCGGTGGCAGCTCCTCTCTCAGCTTTAACCAAGGGTGGCAACGCAAGGTTTCTGTGGGGTAAAGAAGCTGAGACGGCCTTCCAAGGACTCAAGCAGCGCATCCTCTCTGCTCCCATTCTGACACTACCTACTGTGGATAAACCTTTTGTGGTGGAGGTAGACGCCTCAGAGGTTGGTGTTGGGGCTGTTCTGTCTCAGAGGGGTGAAGACAAGAAGCTCCATCCCTGCACCGCCTTCTCTCACTGCCTTACCCCGGCCGAGAGGAATTACGATGTGGGGGATAGTGAACTCCTAGCGGTTAAGATGGCCTTGGAGGAATGGAGACACTGGCTCGAGGGGGCTTCTCAACCGGAGTTTATCCAGCAGGCGAAGCGATGGTCTCCCTTTTTCAATCGGTTTCAGTTTATCCTCACCTATCGGCCAGGGTCAAACAATCTGAAACCGGACGCGTTGTCTCGAATCTACGCTCCTGCCAGTAGAGAAGATACTGACATGCCTGTTCTTCCTACCGCTAAGATCGTGGCCCCGATCTTGTGGCAAGTTGAGGACACCGTGAGACGAGCTCAAGCTACCGAGTCGGTTCCAGGTTCTTCGGTGGGGTCACTCTTCTCGCCTCACCTGTCACCCGGGAGTAGATCGCACCTTGGAGTTCATCCAGCTTAAGTTCTGGTGGCCCACCATAAAGGAAGACGTCGACACCTTCGTCAAAGCCTGTCCCGTGTGCTGCCAGGGCAAATCTTCTCACCTCCGCCCTCAAGGACTCCTTCACCCTTTATCTATCCCCCACCGACCCTGGTTCCATATCTCGTTGGACTTTATTACTGGCCTTCCTCCGTTCCCTTGGTAATACTACTATCCTAGTCATCATCGACAGGTTTTCCAAGGCGGCCAGGTTCGTCCCCTTGGCTAAGTTATCTTCGGCTAAGGAGACTGCTGAGCTGGTAATTAACCACGTGTTCCCAAGTCTTCGGCATCCCTCAGGATATGGTTTCTGACAGAGGCCCCCAGTTCGCCTTGAGGTTTTGGAAGGCCTTCTGCCAGCTCATAGGGGCCACCGCCAGCCTATCTTCAGGGTACCACCCGGAGTCCAACGGCCAAACCGAGAGAATGAATCAGGAACTGGAAACCGCCCTCAGATGTATGGCCTCCGACAACCCGTCCACATGGTCGTCTTTCATCGTTTGGGCTGAGTACACGCACAACACCTTGCGCTCCTCCTCCACTGGTATGTCCCCTCACGAGAGTCAGTTTGGCTATGCCCCACCATTGTTCCCTGACCAGGAGGTAGAAGTCAGAGTGCCTTCAGCCCGGAAGTTCGTCAGACGCTGTCTGCTTACGTGGAGGAAGACCCGTCTCAATCTTCTGCGTTCCTCACAGCGGTACCAACGACAAGCCAACAGACGTCGCCGTCCCGGCCCCAACCTGCACCCCGGTCAGAGAGTCTGGCTCTCCACTAAGAACTTACCTCTACGGGTGGAGTCTTGCAAGCTGTCCCAGAAGTACATCGGTCCCTTTAAGGTTGCCAGGAGAGTTAACCCCATTACTTATCACCTTCAATTACCCAGATCCCTGAAGATTAATCCCACATTTCATGTCTCCTTATTAATACCTGTTGTTTTTTCTCCCCAGTCAGAACCCCCCCCTCCGCCCCGTGTCATCGGGGGACAGCCGGCTTATACCGTCCGCCGGATACTGGACTCCCGCCGGGTGCAGCGGTCCTGGCAGTATCTGGTGGACTGGGAAGGCTACGGTCCCGAAGAACGCTCCTGGGTTCCTGCCAAAGACATACTGGATCCTGACCTCATTCGTCAGTTTAGGGTTCTCCACCCTGAGAAAGCTGGTAGGAACGTCAGGAGCCGTTCCTAGAGGGGGGGATTCTGTCAACATTTGGCTGGGTGTTTTCTGTTTTTTGACCACTAGAGGCTCCCATAGTGTCTTTTTTTTGTCTGATCCTTTTTCCTCTTTCCCTTGTTTCCAGTTATTATTTGCACCTGTGCCTCGTTTCCCTTGTATGTATTTAAACCCGTAGTTTTCCTTAGTTCTTTTCTCTGTGTTTGTATGATAGCACCTTGCCTCAGTTAAGCTGTGAATATTTTGGTTGCTCCAGTTTGGACTCTCTTGTGGAACTTTGTTTTGGGTAACATTTATTTTTTTGATTATTCTTTTGAGACTATTTTTGCTGTTTCTTCTTTCCTTGTGGATTTACCTTTTGTCTTTGTGGATTACTTTTTGCCTGAAGTACTTTCATTTTTTGTCTTTATTAAAAACACCATCTCTATTACGGCTGTGTCTGCCTCATCTTCTGGCTTCTGCCGACTACTCGTGGCTCAGTTCGTTAAGTGACTGGTTCTCACACCGGAGACCTGAGTTCATGACTGGGTCCTGACAACTAGTCACTGCAAACACTCAGAACAAAGTGAGCAACAGTGCCTGGAATTTGCAGTCTCCCTTCTGAGACTGGCTGCCTGTGACAGGCAGAACACAGCAACCACCTCATCTATATTCCACACACGAGAATTCAGTATTTTGTGAGTGCACAAAAAATCGGTGAAAATAAATGAATGACACAACCGTACCAAAAACGATCAAAGTTTATGTATTACATTTTGCCAGGTTGGTTTTCACAAGGTGTCCATTATTGTAAGTTGTAATGTATCCTTTGATGGTATTTATTTGTTCCACATTATTCATTGTTGTATCCTAGGATCTACAATAGATACATATATATTCAACCACTAGGGTGTACTAATGAGCTATATGAGATAGAAAAAAAAGGAATCATAATAGAGGACCACTGAAATCATATTATTTCAGTGTAGGTAAGGGAAGGGTGGGTTAAAATAAAAACATTACAGCCAGACAAGCCAGTGTATGAATTAAACGGATTTGGGGAAATTAGCAGACTTCGTGATCTGTAATGTAAGCCATTTTAATGTGTCAAGCAGATTACAAGTTTTCTTTGCCATTTCTGAAACGTACCAATGGATTTCATGTTGTAATGTTAACAAGGTACCCAAAAGTAGTTCGCATTAATGTTTTCATTTTATTAGATAAACAAAACAAAAAAATGTTGCGGAAATCAGCCTTGATGATGAAAAGAACATCATTTAGGCTGTAATGATCTCCCAAATTCTAATCCTTAGGTCATCACACCGTTGATATAGCAACGGACGCTAATAGTTTATCGAATCCCATTGTGACGCAGAGGGGGACACTATTTGGACGGGGGACTTTATTTGTCAAGACAGGCCCCAAACCTTTAAACCACCTTCAGGGAACATTGGAGTCTTTCTTTCCCATTCTTGTGTTTTAGTAATGGACTTCCAGGCAGCTATTGATTTGCTGTCTGAGTGGCATTAATCTGGGACAGCAGGCAAATAAATGAAACATTAAGAACCGTGTTGTGCAAGACCCTGGAACAAAACACTGTCACATAAAGAGAGAGTTGTGACTTTGAGAGATATTACTATAAAGACACTATCGTTCAGTCAAGATTTATGACAGAAATGTTCATTAAAACTATTGCTAGTATCAAGTAGAAATGTCATTTTGGGACAGGAAATTTTCTTGATCATTGCAAAATCTAGCCTCAAGAGATAGACTACAGCTAGGGCCTGAAGGAAAAACCCCATGCTAAATACATCAGACAATATTTGGAAGCAGTCAAGACAAAACAAGAAAGCCATCTATAGTAATAATTTACCTTTTCTTTAAAAAAAACTCATTCTGTCAGGGAATGGACGAGTGTTAATAGGAGATGAGCAGTGGGTTTAGTTCTCAACTGGAGCATGTACATTTACTTAGTCTGTGAGAAAGTCGTCAGCAGCCTCACAGCTCAAGGCTGCCTAGAAACAAACAAAGAGTAGCAATTAGGAAGGGCTTTCATTTTAGCACACCAAAATGAGCCGTTAAAGGATTCTTGGCAGGAAAGAAATCTCATGGCTGTATTAAAAAATATTTTTTAATTAATGTTGTTCTTGTTACTACGTACTGAGAGATGAACCCTTTTGGAATCAAGGTATAGGTGTTCATGGATCCACCTGTACCCAAATACCCAAGACCCGAGCGGGACCGGATTCGGAATTCTAAATAATGCCATGGGTCTGGGTCGGATCTGATATGATTGCAACGGGTTTTGGGTATGTGTAATTTTAACTGAATTGTCCGGAAGGACCCGTTCAGATCCAAAATCCACTGCTGCAATAAACAAAGAGAGACATTGTATCATTTATGCTGCTGCTCTTGCTTTTCACCAGAGTGGAGCATGTAGGTTGTTGTTGTTGGAGAATCATAAGTCATCAAAGCGGCAATAGGCTACAGTGATAGAGCCTCCGTGTGTGGCAAAAGTTAGGAGATATCTAATCAATTGAAGATGGGATTAAAATGATGGAATTAAAAGCTAAAGGAGAAGGATACGCTACAGCGACCAAGAGCCAACGGGTAGGCCGCTACTTATTATTCTGAATGGAGTTGTTGTTATTAGTACCTGTGTAGGATGAGAAATGGCATGCAGCCTCAATTAGCCTAGATAGCTAGCTACATAGCTAGTTTAACTAGATTCTCCCGGTTTGATGAAGTCAAGATAGGTACCATATAATCATATTGGATGATAAATAACCTAGCTATGGCAGCTATTAGTCTACTATACTGTGAGTCGGCTTGGTTGGTTGCTGTCTCATCTCTCCCTCCATCCTACCTGCTCCCTGTGTTACTTTCTCACCCTCACAGTAGCCTACACACATAGCACGGCCCCTGCTAGAGCATTACCTCTCTCTACCTGCTCTCCCTTTATCAGCTCCGGTTATTAAAGTAGCTTTAAAAATTACTTTTTTTTCTGCTGCTTCCCTCAGACCAGGTCTAGTTGTTCGGAATCTCTCTATCTCTCTCTCTCTCTCTCTCTCATATATACAAAATAAATATAAACATGAAGCTGGTTGAGAGAATGCCAAGAGCATGCAAAGATGTCATCAAGGCAAAGGGTGGCTATTTGATTAATCTAAAATCTATTTTGATTTGTTTAACACTTTTTTGGTTACTACATGATTCCATATGTGTTATTTCATAGTTCTGATGTCTTCAATAAAAAAAACTTGAATGAGTAGGTTTTTCTAAAACTTTTGACCGGTAGTGTATGCATATCGGTTCCGGTGAGCTCAGTTGTCCAAGGCACACACACACACACACACACACACACACACACACACACACACACACACACACACACACACACACACACACACACACACACACACACACACACACACACACACACACACACACACACACACACACACACACACACACACACACACAGAGCCCCCCTGGCTAGATTTACTATCTGGTATTTACAGAAAACCTGATCTAAAGGATTACAATTAGAGGAAATGCTTAAGACAGCAGCTTCACTTCATGTTATTTCCCCAATCACACCAAACCTGGTACACAACAACACAACAAGTGTGAAAAGGACCCACCAACAACAGGAAGCCAATCCATGTCCTCCGTTTAAGCACACCTGACACTACGGGTGTGCTCGTAAATTCACTCTGGCTATCTACTCCGATAACTGATGAATTTACAAACGTGCAACACCCGTTGAAAGGGACAGGGGGAAACCTAGTCAGTTGCACAACTGAATGCATTTAACCGAAATGTGTCTTCTGCATTTAACCCAACCCCTCTGAATATGACCGGTGTCAGTAAACGTCGTCAAAACATTCTAATTTAATTGTTGCCAGCAGCATTCACTAACGCTTTAGATAACATGAAAAGAGCCTAACCAGCTCTACTAGGGCGAGTAAAATGGTCAGAGTGAGGTGTTCTCTCATTTGTGCCTTGAAGTAGCTAGCAAGCTAGCCAACTTTAGCCAGTTAGCTTGGGTGCTTGACTGCCGTTGTGAGGTCAGAACATTCGGATCAACCCTACTCCTCGGCCAGAGCGTCTAATGTGCGCTCTGAACGCTCAGAGATCGAAACACTGAATTTACGAACAGGCAATCTGAAAACGCTCTCAGTTTACAAAAGACCCAAAGCGCACTGGAGGCAGTTTACGAACACACCCTATATCATAACAGCAGTGTGGTAGGACAGAAGTGAACCACAATTGTTAATGACCATCATGTCACTGCAGCCAATCCAGTGATGTCAGAAAGGCTGAGTCTCACTGATGACCTAGCCAGAATTGATCTCCCTTAGAGAGGTTTGGTGCACCGCTGGCAGATACAGGTCCCATGTATTCTCTTACACCTGAAAACCTAAAAGAGTTGCAGAAGGATTCACAGCATTTGTTCTTTCCTCATTGTGGAGACAGCCATTATAGAAATCGGGGCCAGCTGGTGGAGAGATATGAAGAGAAAGAGAGAGAAGGAGAGGGAAGTCAGAGGCTAACGAGTGTGGCAGACAGCTCTCCACTGGCAGTGTGGTTACTGAAAACCACACGTGTGTACCTGCCGTCCTCTCAGGGGTGCTCCAAAACAGTCTAGGTCAGGGAAGGAGAGGGTCAGGAGAGTGGGTAGGAGCTGAATAGGCAGGAGGGTAACAACAATTGCAGGGACATACTGTAGGCACAACCCTCCCCTCTGTCTAAGGCTGGGGCAAGATGAACTGCAGACTTTTCTTTCAACTGTTTCATCTATAAAGCAAATATGTCATGCGTTAGCATCACATGATCACTGTCTTTTCTCTAGGGAGTGTCTTGTTGCGACGAATATACGGCCCTACCAATAACCAGTCCTTTTTCAGTCCTTTTCATTTTCCCAGCACCAGTGTTTTCACAGCCGCTGTGTGACTGTGTGTACGTTTGCACAGGGCTGGCACGAGGAGGAGCCTGAACCAACGCAACCAAGCAGCTGCAAGTTGTTGCAGATAATCACCATGACAACAGCCACAGGGCTAAGGGGTGAGGGGCGAGGATCGCTGGTGCGTGGATCGTGATGAAACGTGATGTTGTCACGGTATTGAGTAACCCAACAGTGGTTCCTGTGGGGTCCTTGGCTGTCTGAGAAGGTCGATACCTATTTAAATGGGGAACCATCGTATCAAATAAGAATGAATTGCTACATCACAGTTATCTGTTGATAGCTATAGTGGGATTGAACCTGCATTTAAATGACCAATGATTACTGACAGGGTGATCGTTAAAGCCAAGGCCCATCCCGCTTTCTTCAAATGGCTGATTGTCCAGGAGGGCTCATTACTTAAAACATGCATTAGCAGCTAACTACCACGACTACAGACATGTCTACATGGAGCACTGTCTAGTATAATACGTCATGTCAGATTCAGTGACAAATCTTGGTTTACCGCAGGCCTGCTTTAGACGCAAACTACATCTAAGATGCTCCGGGTCTCTTGACGAAACCACTTTGTTCTCATAATGCTCTCTGAATATCCTCTGGAGTCTTAGATTTGTTTATGTTGAATATTTAATGTTCATGAATATGCATATTTGCTGTAAATGCATTCAGAAAAAAAGATAGGGACTAACGCAATCATTGCAGTACATTGAACGTGTCCGTTTGTCACAGAGAACAACGAAAGACAGAATCTCCTGAGGCCTTAAGTTCATCAGTTGACTGGAGAGCTGCTGAGATTCTGGCTAGCGGTTGTTACTGTGGTTGAGATCGGTACTTTGTACAGCACTATGTTTTTCTCTTTCTCTCATCTGCCTCTCAGAGAAAGACTTAAAGCTTATATAAAGTGACAGGATCCATGACGTTCTATGTTGGCGCAATACTGTATGTCTCTATCTCAGCCTCACTACATAGTTCATTCGGTTCATACGGTATCTACTGTAGGAAACAAGGAAATTAATGACAACATAAATTACAAAATAAATGACAACTACAACAACAAAAAAGAAGCTTGACAACATGAGAGCAGACTGATCTCCTAGCACTCAACCTTCCCAGAAACATCATATTACCATTCTGTATCTCAAATCAAATCAAATCAAATTTTATTTGTCACATACACATGGTTAGCAGATGTTAATGCGAGTGTAGCGAAATGCTTGTGCTTCTAGTTCCGACCATGCAGTAGTATCTAACAAGTAATCTAACAAATTCACAACAACTACCTTATACACACAAGAGTAAAGGAATGAATACGAGTATGTACATATAAATATATGGATGAGCGATGGCTGACCGGCATAGGCAAGATGCAGTAGATGGTATGGAGTACAGTATATACACATATATATGAGATGAGTAATGTAGGATATGTAAACATTATATAAATGGCATTGTTTAAAGTGGCTAGTGATACATTATTTCATCCAATTATAATTATTAAAGTGGCTAGAGATTTGGGTCCTAATCGGTATAGGCAAGATACAGTAGATGGTTTAGAGTACAGTGTATACATTTGATATGAGTATGTCGGATACGTAAACATTATATACAAAATTGTTTAAAGTGGCTAGTGATACATTTGTTACATCCAATTCCTATGTATAAAGTGGCTAGAGATTTAAGTCAGTATGTTGGCAGCAGCCACTCAATGTTAGTGATGGCTGTTTAACAGTCTGATGGCCTTGAGGTAGAAGCTGTTTTTCAGTCTCTCGGTCCCAGCTTTGATGCACCTGTACTGACCTCGCCTTCTGGATGATAGCGGGGTGAACAGGCAGTGGCTCGGGTGGTTGTTGTCCTTGATGATCTTTTTGGCCTTTCTGTGACATCGGGTGGTGTAGGTGTCCTGGAGGGCAGGTAGTTTAACCCCGGTGATGCGTTGTGCAGTCCTCACTACCCTCTGGAGAGCCTTACGGTTGTGGGCGGAGCAGTTGCCGTACCAGGCGGTGATACAGCCCGACAGGATGCTCTCGATTGTGCATCTGTAAAAGTTTGTGAGTGATTTTGGTGACAAGCCAAATTTCTTCAGCCTCCTGAGGTTGAAGAGGCGCTGTGCTGCGCCTTCTTTACCACGCTGTCTGTGTGGGTGGACCAATTCAGTTTGTCCGTGATGTGCGCCGAGGAACTTAAAACTTTCCACCTTCTCCACTACTGTCCCTCGATGTGGATAGGGGGTGCTCCTCTCCTGTTTCCTGAAGTCCACGATCATCTCCTTTGTTTTGTTGACATTGAGTGAGAGGTTATTTTCCTGACACCACACTCCGAGGGCCCTCACCTCCTCTCTGTAGGCCGTCTCGTCGTTGTTGGTAATCAAGCCTACCACTGTAGTGTCGTCAGCAAACTTGATGATTGAGTTGGATGTGCTTGGCCACGCAGTCATGGGTAAACAGGGAGTACAGGAGAGGGCTGAGAACGCGCACCTGTGTGGGGCCCCAGTGTTGAGGATCAGCGGGGTGGAGATGTTGTTTCCTACCCTCACCACCTGGGACCGGCCCGTCAGGAAGTCCAGGACCCAGTTGCACAGGGCTGGGTCGAGACCCAGGTCTCGAGCTTAATGACGAGCTTGGAGGGAACTATGGTGTTAAATGCTGAGCTGTAGTCGATGAACAGCATTCTTACATAAGTATTCCTCTTGTCCAGATGGGTTAGGGCAGTATGCAGTGTGATTGCGATTGCGTCGTCTGTGGACCTATTGGGACGGTGTCTGGCAGGATGGAGGTGATATGATCCTTGACTAATCTCTCAAAGCACTTCATGATGACGGAAGTGAGTGCTACGGGCGATAGTCATTTAGCTCAGTCACCTTAGCTTTCTTGGGAACAGGAACAATGGTGGCCCTCTTGAAGCATGTGGGAACAGCAGACTGGGATAGGGACTGATTGAATATGTCCGTAAACACACCAGCCAGCTGGTCTGCGCATGCTCTGAGGACACGGCCAGGATGCCATCTGGGCCGGCAGCCTTGCGAGGGTTAACACATTTAAATGTTTTCTCACATTGGCTGCGGTGAAGGTGAGCCCGCAGGTTTTGGTAGCGGGCGTGTCGGTGGCACTGTATTGTCCTCAAAGCGAGCAAAGAAGTTGTTTAGTTTGTCTGGGAGCAGGACGTCATGGTCCGCGACGGGGCTGGTTTTCTTTTTGTAGTCCGTGATTGACTGTAGACCCTGCCACATTCCTCTTGTGTCTGAGCCATTGAATTGTGACTCTACTTTGTCTCTATATTGACGCTTAGCTTGTTTGATTGCCTTGCGGAGGGAGTAGCTGCACTGTTTGTATTCAGTCATGTTTCCGGTAGCCTTTACCTGGTTAAAAGCAGTGGTTCGCGCTGGGCTGGGCGGCCATTTTGTGCAGCTAATGAGCTAGCCAGTTTCATCACTCAGTTCTGCTACAACATCCCCGCTGCCCTTTTGTATTTACACACAATCAGGGAGCACATTGGCCACGCTGCCTCTGCGCCACTTTGATGCAAATGTCACAGAGGGAGAGATACAGCATCTCGACAAAGCATCGTCCATTTTCTCATGCTGTTGTGTTTCTAGTGCCACAGGAGCAGATGTCCTCTTCAATCAAGATAAAGCACCATACTAAGAATAACCCCAAATATCGTCAGCGGTTATCCGGTTAATACATAACACACAGACTTGGAGCTTTATCAAGAGACTTTTACGACGGAGGATGTTTGATGGCTCACAGTTAATTGCCTGGTTATTGGCCTGCGGGGAGATAGAGATCATAAAACAATGGGATGGGATGAGGAGCAGTGTAGCAGAGCCCTCTTAACCACCCCGTCCAGTCGTAGGTCTGCTTAATGTGCCGTGGTCTGGACTGGAGAGCCTTCTAAAAAGCAACTCAAACACTCTTCCTAGTCTAGAAAAGAGCAAAAGCAACCCGCCCACTTTCATTTCAAGCTGCTCGACGGCTCTCAGGGGGAACGGAGGCATTCAATTGTTTTGGGTGGATGTTGTTTTTCCTTTCTTCCCTATTGATGGATCCCTATGTCAAGGCTTGACATCACAGGTCTTATAAATGGCAGAGTGGTAAAGAAAGGCCCGCTCTCCTAGCAGGCCCCAGCTAGCCCGTGAACATGGATGACATGGGGTTGATATAGATTAGTCTTTACATTTTACACACCTCGTTCACACACATGAAAACATAGTAACATATTTTAGAGTGTAAAGAACATTTGAGTTGATTCCCTAAGTTGAACTTCCAAGTAGCTTCTACAGTCCTAGAGTATAACTGATTACCAACCTACAGTACATCAAAAAGCCATTACGGTCAAATCAAGTAAACAATTATATGAGCTTTTCTGTGCCATCTGTCCAGTTGCCATGTCTATCTACATAAATATCATAGAAATCCAAAAAGGGGCCAAGAGAGAAATAGGTACAATGATCCGTGCTGCTGACCCAGTTTCTGCTGCTCTGCCTGTGGCTATGGAACCCTGACCTGTTCACCGGACGTGCTACAGTGCCTTGTCATGCTGCTGCTCTACTTTCAACTGTTCTGCCTTCGGCTATGGAATCCTGACCTGTTCACCGGACGTGCTACCTTGTCCTGGACCTGCTGTTTTCGATCCCTCCACCGCACCTGCTGTCTCAACCTCTGAATGCTCGGCTATGAAAACTGACATTTACTCCTGAGGTGCTGACCTGTTGCATCCTCTACAACCACTGTGATTATTATTTGACCCTGCTGGTCATTTATGAACATCTTGAAGAGCCATCTGGCCTTAATGGCCATGTACTCTTATAATCTCCACCTGGCACAGCCAGAAGAGGACTGGCCACCCCTCAGAGCCTCGTTCCTCTCTAGATTTCTTCTTAGGTTCCTGACTTTCTAGAGTGTTTCCTAACCACCTTGCTTCTACATCTACATTGCTTGCTGTTTGGGGTTTTAGGCTGGGTTTCTGTATAAGCACTTTGTGACATCTGCTGATGTAGAAAAGGCTTTATAAAAATATTTGAATTGTAGCAGGTAGTAAAAATGTACAGATTAGGAACGTAAACTACTCAATGATGATGAGCAGCGGTTTTCCATGACCTTTGTTGCCTGCTAGCCTGTGGCGACATCATCCACAGGGGATTGTGGGTAAAGCAGCAAGAGATCAGAAATAGGAGGATGAAGAGGAGAGTGGCTGTCATTCAGGTAATTCATTCATTTTGAAGAGAGAGGAAAGAGGGACAGGAGGGAGGGAGTAAAAGAGGGAGGGAGGGACTACCGCAGCCTAAAGTAAATTCTGTAACTGAATTCTGTAACTCAATCTATACAAACACTACAGGTAGCCTAATCTGTCAAAGAGGTACACTGATTTTACTTGTTTTCTGAGAGAAGAAATGATGGTTCTTTGAAAGTAATTAAATAATGTTCTGAGAACATGTTTCAGTAACACTGCTAGCTTAGGTTGTTTGGAACTCCAAGCACAGATAGGACACCTGCAAATTAAGTTGCTTAGGAATTAATCATGCAAACACATTGTTTGTTGTTATTGTGGTCAGTGAGATTCAAACCTATGATCTTCTGTTCCCTATCCATAGAATTAGTCCACTGCGCCACCAGGATGGATTTTTTTGCCCCATCATTCGTCAACATGTCAGCCACCAACACCGCGGGGGTTACCAGGTCCCCAAAATCACACACCCATCACCAAGAAACCATCAAACAGTATCTAAAGTACACAGGGGCAATGACTACCCCTTTAACATCTCACTCCCCTGGACACCCCTGCCCCACACATGCTCCTTTAACTTGACCTCTCAGCTAGACCCATAAAGGTGGTATAACAACATGTGGACCCCTATGCGTTGGAGTAAGTATTTTAGGGGAACATGGCACTCCAAGGCTGGAGTCATGATGACAGTTTAGTGACCAATCTTTGACTGCACTGACTGACAAAAAAAATAAATGACCACCCAAACTCTGACCTTGACGCTGACGACCAAAATGGCCGCCAGCTACGAGTAGTAGAGACACAGTAGGCTTCAAATGAGACAGAAGGGGGTCTCAGAAAATACAACTGTGAACCCAAGGCCAGGTTAGTTGGACAACAGGCCGGAGACCATGAGAGAAGGATCAAATCTGAACTTTGACCTCAAAGAGAATGGTACTGGTAATGCGTGATTGTAGATGTATTGCATGTGTGTTTGCAAAATGGCACCCTATTCTCTCATAGTGCACTACGTTTGACCAAACTATGGGCTCTGGTCTAACGTAGTGCACTATAGTGGGAATAGGGGACCATTTGGGGGACAGAATTTGTGACTGTAGCCGGGGCCCAGAATAGTAAAAAATAGGCTCAGTCATGCAGATTAGGTGCCTGACTCAGAGTGCAATCACAGCAGATAACGCTCTGCCATAACAGTTGTCAGGCCGGATCAGTCCTCAGCCTCAGTCAGCCTCACTCTTTGCTTTAGGCCTGGGAAGGAGTTCTGCATGAATAGCTTCGCCTAAGCTCCCAGCACCACCGGCACCTTCACTATCGCTACCGCTGCGGAATACCATGGGAGAGAGAGGGGTGGAGGGAGTGAGGGAGACAAGAAGAGATGGAGGGAGATAGAAGGGGAGAAAGAGAGGGAGAGACAGACCAAAAGAAAGCGATAGGTTCAGACTAGAAGTCGACCATTTAATCGGCAAGGCCGATTAATTAGGGCCGATTTCAAGTTTTCATAACAATCGGTAATCTGCCTTTTTGGATGCCGATTATGGCTGACTACATTGCAGTCCACGAGGAGACTGCGTGGCAGGCTGACCACCTGTTACCCGAGTGCAGCATCAAAAGGACCTTGTGGCTGCAAAGAGCCAAGGTAAGTTACTAGCTAGCATTATACTTATCTTATAAAAAACAATTAATCTTCACATAATCACTAGTTAACTACACATGGTTGATTATATTACTAGGTTAACTAGCTTGTCCTGCGTTGCATATAATCAATGCGGTGCCTGTTAATAAACATCAATGCCATTCTTAAAATCAATACACAAGAATATTTTTTTAAACCTGCATATTTAGTTAAAAGAAATTCATGTTAGCAGGCAATATTAACTAGGGAAATTGTGTCACTTCTCTTGTGTTCAGTGCAAGCAGAGTCAGGGTATTCACAGCAGTTTGGGCCGCCTGCCTCGTTGTGAAGACCATTTCTTCCTAACAAAGATCGTAATTCATTTGCCAGAATTTTACATAATTATGACATAACATTGAAGGTTGTGCAATGTAACAGCAATGTTTAGACATAGGGTTCCGTATTTCACTGAAAGAATAAACGTTTTGTTTTCGAAATGATAGTTCCCGGATTTGACCATATTAATGACCAAAGGCTTGTATTTCTGTGTTTATTATATTATAATTAAGACTATGATTTAATATTTGATAGAGCTGTCTGACTGAGCGGTGGTAGGCAGCAGCAGGCACGTAAGCATTCATTCAAACTTTACTGCGTTTGCCAGCAGCTCTTAGCAATGCTTGCAGCACAGCGCTGTTTATGGCTTCAAGCCCATCAACTCCTGAGATTAGGCTGGCAATACTAAAGTGTCTATAAGAACATCCAATAGTCAAAGGTATATGAAATACAAATGTTATAGAAAGAAATAGTCCTATAATTCCTATAATAACTACAACCTAAATCTTCTTAACTGGGAAAATTGAAGACTCTTGTTAAAAGGAACCACCAGCTTTCATACAGTGGGGCAAAAAAGTATTTAGTCAGCCACCAATTGTGCAAGTTCTCCAACTTAAAAAGATGAGAGAGGCCTGTAATTTTCATCATAGGTACACTTCAACTATGACAGACGAAATGAGAAAAAGAAATCCAGAAAATCACATTGTAGGATTTTTTATTTATTTATTTGCAAATTATGGTGGAAAATAAGTATTTGGTCAATAACAAAAGTTTCTCTCAATACTTTGTTATATACCCTTTGTTGGCAATGACAGAGGTCAAACGTTTTCTGTAAGTCTTCACAAGGTTTTCACACACTGTTGCTGGTATTTTGGCCCATTCCTCCATGCAGATCTCCTCTAGAGCAGTGATGTTTTGGGGCTGTCGCTGGGCAACACGGACTTTCAACTCCCTCCAAAGATTTTCTATGGGGTTGAGATCTGGAGACTGGCTAGGCCACTCCAGGACCTTGAAATGCTTCTTCTGAAGCCACTCCTTCGTTGCCCGGGGCGGTGTGTTTGGGATCATTGTCATGCTGAAAGACCCAGCCACGTTTCATCTTCAATGCCCTTGCTGATGGAAGGAGGTTTTCACTCAAAATCTCACGATACATGGCCCCATTCATTCTTTCCTTTACACGGATCAGTCGTCCTGGTCCCTTTGCATAAAAACAGCCCCAAAGCATGATGTTTCCACCCCCATGCTTCACAGTAGGTATGGTGTTCTTTGGATGCAACTCAGCATTCTTTGTCCTCCAAACACAACGAGTTGAGTTTACCAAAAAGTTCTATTTTGGTTTCATCTGACCATATGACATTCTCCCAATCCTCATCTGGATCATCCAAATGCTCTCTAGCAAACTTCAGACGGGCCTGAACATGTACTGGCTTAAGCAGGGGGACACGTCTGGCACTGCAGGATTTGAGTCCCTGCCGGCGTAGTGTGTTACTGATGGTAGGCTTTGTTACTTTGGTCCCAGCTCTCTGCAGGTCATTCACTAGGTCCCCCCGTGTGGTTCTGGGATTTTTGCTCACCGTTCTTGTGATCATTTTGACCCCACGGGTGAGATCTTGCGTGGAGCCCCAGATCGAGGAAGATTATCAGTGGTCTTGTATGTCTTCCATTTCCTAATAATTGCTCCCACAGTTGATTTCTTCAAACCAAGCTGCTTACCTATTGCAGATTCAGTCTTCCCAACCTGGTGCAGGTCTACAATTTTGTTTCTGGTGTCCTTTGACAGCTCTTTGGTCTTGGCCATAGTGGAGTTTGGAGTGTGACTGTTTGAGGTTGTGGACAGGTGTCTTTTATACTGATAACAAGTTCAAACAGGTGCCATTAATACAGGTAACGAGTGGAGGACAGAGGAGCCTCTTAAAGAAGAAGTTACAGGTCTGTGAGAGCCAGAAATCTTGCTTGTTTGTATGTGACCAAATACTTATTTTCCACCATAATTTGCAAATAAATTCATTTAAAATCCTAC
Source organism: Brachymystax lenok tsinlingensis (assembly GCA_030435695.1). Taxonomy (NCBI): domain Eukaryota; kingdom Metazoa; phylum Chordata; class Actinopteri; order Salmoniformes; family Salmonidae; genus Brachymystax; species Brachymystax lenok. The sequence continues at coordinate 30,031,909 of CM059789.1, read as the reverse complement.
AATGTGATTTTCTGGATTTCTTTTCCTCATTTTGTCTGTCATAGTTGAAGTGTACCTATGATGAAAATTACAGGCCTCTCTCATCTTTTTAAGTGAGAGAACTTGCACAATTGGTGGCTGACTAAATACTTTTTTGCCCCACTGTATGTTCTCATGTTCTGAGCAAGGAACTTAAACGTTAGATTTTTTACATGGCACATATTGCACTTTTAATTTCTTCTCCAACACTGTGTTTTTGCATTATTTAAACCAAATTTAACATGTTTCACTATTTATTTGAGACTAAATTGATTTTATTTATCTATTATATTAAGTTAAAATAAAAGTGTTCATTGTTCATTCATTATTGTTGTAATTGGCATTATTACAAATATATATATATAAAAATCGTCTGTTTAATCGGTATCGGCTTTTTTTGGTCCTCCAATAATCGGTACCGGCGTTGAAAAATCATAATCGGTCGACCTCTAGTTCACACTTCCAATCCTTGTGTGTTTCAGTGATCACACACACCGCTCGCATAACTGACTGCCTGTTGCAGGGCGGAGAGGAGAGTGAGGTGCACGACTCAGATGAGAGCGCATAGTCACCTTATGATGCCCCCGCCCACATTGACCCAGTTCCTGATCGAACGTGATTGTTTTCGTCCTTCCAGCCCATTCACAAACAACCAGAATGTTGTTAAATATTAATGAAATTCGTCAACACTATTAAATAAGATATGTTCATTCTATGTTGAGGAAAATTATTGAAAACATTTAAATGTTTGTTTTCACGTAGTATAAGCACTCGGAAGCGGCGTTCGTTAGCATTAACAATCTCATAGAGAATGACTGGCGGTATTAGCATATTAGACTATATCTATTGGTCGTTATCCATACAGGCTGTATCCCTTTTCAATCAAAGACCAAACTCTTGAAATGTCAAAGTTGTTAGACACAGAATATCAATGACAAAAGACAGAAACCGTGCCAAAAAGGGTTTTTGTAGATAAATGTAGGATATTTACAATCTGTTGTGTCACAAAGATAAATAGCTAACACCGGAAGTCATTCTCTATGAATGTTAGTGCTACTGTAGCAAACGCTGCTACCGAGTGCTTACACTATGTGAAAACAAATATTTACATTTTTTCAATAATTTTCTACAACATAGAATGAACATATCTTTCAAATTCTGTGCACATTATTCAATGGTTTTGACAACTTAAATTAATATTTAATAACATTTAGCTTTTTTGTGAATGGGCCGGAAGGAGGAAAACAATCGCAACAAATTGGATGCACCCTTGTTGCCAGGCATCATAAGGTGAATAGGATGTTTAGCTTTGATGTTGGCAACAACACTATTCTAATGAGAGTTTCTAGAAACAGTCTATTTTGTCAGCTCTCTCCAACTTAGATCTAACACATGAATAATGAAGTGGGAAATTACAGGTGGGATTTAACATGAGCTTATCCGCATCGCCATCCTAGCACTGCCTCAAGGGTGACGGATCTGTCAGGTATACACACACACACGCACGCTAGCACACACACATGCACGAATGCAAACATACAGTACACACACCTGCATAAGAATAAGCACATTGCACATACATGTATACAAACATGGACCACACACACAGAGTATACAGTAGCCTACTCAGTAATAACTCAATATTAAACTGACTATGGCAGTAGGTCGAGTATAGAAATAGTCATGTAAACATCTTACTCTGCTTATCTTAACAGGCGCAAGTTCAATATCGAAGTAAGCATACGCCGATAAAAACACAATTTATTTTTTTGTTGTTGCAATCTTTCAAATTATTAGGGCATGAAAACAGCTTAATCAGCGTTCCAGCTGTATATTTGGCCTGTGCATGTGCCAGCACCAGTAGCGCAAGCCTTCCTCTTATGCGCGATTGAAGTGAGTTCAGAAAAAACTGAAAATATGCATCTTAGAAATAGTTTTCACATACAAACGTTATATGTCAGAATCAAAAAGCTTTCACAAAAATAACATGGGCACTGTGGTAGAACTTTTTATTTTGATTGATTATTTTGATTTGACTATCTACAATAATCATATTAATGTGTGCATTTAACTGTGCTCACTGTGACCTACATGGTAGAAATGGGTCTGAGTGTGTTTGTATGTGCAGGCATGTGTGTGTGTAGGTGCATGCGTGTGTGTTGAAAGAGTTTTAAACACTTCTCTCTGTCTGCTGTCTCTGTGGATATGTCAGGCACTCCTTCTCTGACACACTTAACCAAGCCCACTTAACGAGGCCCATTCACAGAGCCAGTGTGTGACAGCGTTAATCCGGCCTCCCTAGCCGCCCGCCCACCTTACCCTCCTACCCAGTCAGCCACACAAGGCTCAGCCATCACACTCATTAAGTTAATTTGCCTGACACACAAGGCTGCACTGATTTGGCAAAGCACTATGGGTGATTTGGCCTAATGGGCGATTCCCACTCACAGGCAGGTCTCAGAGTTTGGATTTAAGCTTGAGCTGAGCTGGATTTAAGATGGGTTGGTCTAGAGCTGAGGTTAAACTTTAGGTGGGCTTTACTGGACTGGGCTAATCTAAGCTGGACTGGAATCAAATCAAATATAATTTTATTGGTCACATACAAGTGTTTAGCAGACGTTATTGCGGGTGTAGCGAAATGCTTGTGTTTCTAGCTCCAACAGTGCAGTAATTCCTAACAAGTAATATCTAACAATTTCACAACAATACACACAAATCCAAAGTAAAGGAATGTAATTAAGAATATATCAATATTTGGACAAGCAATGTCGGAGCGGCATAGACTAAGATACAGTAGAATAGAATACAGTACATACATATGAAATGAGTAATGCAAAATATGTAAACATTATTAAAGTGACCAGTTTTCCATTATTAAAGTAGCCAGTGATTTCAAGTCAATGTATATTGGGCAGCAGCCTCTAAGGTGCTACTGATGGCGATTTAACAGTCTGATGGCCTTGAGATAAAAGCTGTTTTTCAGTCTCTCGGTTCCAGCTTTGATACAATTGTACTGACCTTTTGGATGATAGCGGGGTGAACAGGCAGTGGCTCGGGTGGCTGTTGTCCTTGATAATCTTTTTGGCCTTCCTGTGACATTGGGTGCTGTAGGTGTCCTGGAGGGCAGGTAGTTTGCCCCCGGTGATGTGTTGGGCAGACTGCACCACGCTCTACATTTGCTGTACCAGGTGGTGATACAGCCCGACAGGATGCTCTCAATTGTGAATCTGTAAAAGTTTGTGAGGGTTTTAGGTGCCAAGACAAATGTATTCAACCTCCACTACGGCCCCTTCGATGTGGATAGGGGGGTGCTCCCTCTGCTCTGTTTCCTGAAGTCCACGATCAGCTCCTTTGTTTTGTTGATGTTGAGTGAGAGGTTATTTTCCTGGAACCACACTCCCAGGGCCATCACCTCCTCCCTGTAGGCTGTCTCGTCATTGTTGGTAATCAGGCCTTCTAATGTTGTGTCGTCTGCAAACTTGATGATCGACTTGGAGGCGTGCATGGCCACACAGTCATGGGTGAAAAGGGAGTACATGAGGGGGCTGAGCACGCACCCTTGTGGGGCCCCTGTGTTGAGGATCAGCGAAATGGAGGTGTTGTTTCCTACCTTCACCACCTGGGGGCGGCCCGTCAGAAAGTCTAGGACCCAGTTGCACAGGGCGGGGTTCAGACCCAGGGCCCCGAGCTTAATGATGAGCTTGGAGGGTACTACGGTGATGAATGTTGAGCTATAGTCAATGACAGCATTCTTACATAGGTATTCCTCTTGTCCAGATGGGATAGGGCAGTGTGCAGTGTGATGGCATATTCTGTGGATCTGTTGGGGCGGTAAGCAAATTGAAGTGGGTCTAGGGTGTCAGGTAAGGTGGAGCTGATATGATCTCTCAAAGCACTTCATGACAGAAGTGAGTGCTATGGGGCAATAGTAATTTAGTTTTTTACCTTTGATTTCTTTGGTACAGGAATAATGGTGGACATCTTAAAGCATGCGGGGACAGCAGACGGGGATAGGGAGAGATTGAATATGTCTGTAAACACTCCAGCCAGCTGTTCTGTGCATGCTCTGAGGACGCGGCTAGGGATGCCGTCTGGGCTGGCAGCCTTGCGAGGGTTATCACGCTTAAATGTCTTACTCACGTCAGCCACGGAGAAGGAGAGCCCACAGTCCTTAGTAGTAGGCACTGAGTTATCCTCAAATTGGGCGAAGAAGGTGTTTAGCTTGTCCGGAAGCAAGACATCGGTGTCCGCGACGTGACTGGTTTTCCCTTTGTAGTCCGTGATTGTCTGTAGACCCTGCCACATATGTCAAGTGTCTGAGCCGTTGAATTGCGACTCCACTTTGTCTCTATACTGACATTTTGCCTGTTTGATTGCCTTACGGAGGGAATAACTACACTGTTTGTATTCGGCCATATTCCCAGTCACCTTGCCATGGTTAAATGCGGTGGTTCGCGCTTTCAGTTTTGCGCGAATGCTGCCATCTATCCACGGTTTCTGGTTAGGGTAGGTTTTAATAGTCACAGTGGGTACAACATCTCCTATTCACTTCCTGATACACTCAGTCACCGTATCCAAGTATTCGTCAATGTTATTCTCAGAGGCTACCCGGAACATATCCCAGTCAAAACAATCTTGAAGCGTGGATTCCGATTGGTCAGACCAGCGTTGAATAGTCCTTAGCACGGGTACTTCCTGTATGAGTTTCTGCCTATAGGAAGGGAGGTGCAAAATGGAGTCGTGATCAGATTTGCCGAAAGGAGGGCGGGGGAGGGCCTTGTAAGCATCCCGGAAGTTTGAGTAGCAGTGGTCAAGTGTTTTAGCAGTGCGACTACTACAGTCACTGTGTAGATAGAACTTTTGGACTGGGCTGTACTGGGCTACATTGAACTAGACTGGGCTGTACTGGTCTTTAATGTGCTGGTATTTAGTGTACTGTTCTAAACTGGGTTGAGTCATTATGCCCCAGCTTGGTGAAGTCAGCCGTACCCACAAGGGGACTGTTATTTTGGGAGCACACTGATGAGAGAGAAGGGACGCCATGAAAACATCGGTACTGCTTATTAGCTGCTTACATTTCCTGAAGCGCTCACAATGCACCATGGGACACTCCCTCCTCTCTTCTCCTCCTGAATTACCCATGACCACACGCCTCTGGTGTGACGTCACAGTGTACCATGTGACCACCTTGGCGGCCAAATAGTGTGGACGACAGGAGGAGAAGCCACTGAGGCTTGAAGATGAAAGGACCCTGAGGAGAGGAGAGAGGGAGATAGAGGGGAGAGATGAGAGAGGGCAGAACGGATGGGGGATGAGGAAGGATGGAGGATGACATGTAATAAACACTTGGGTCTCAGATGAGGGAGAGCCCACTATGCAACGCATCGAGAGAGGCACGTAGTGGCAAGGAGGGGAGAGGGGGGAGGAGTGCACGTACTTATGTGCGTGCGTATGTGTGTGCGTGTTCCATGTGTGTTTAGGAATTAAAGACATGCTCCGAACTTTGGCGACTACTAAGTATTTCTTAAACCTCCCGCTTCGGGCTGGATGTGTCAATGTTTAGTTCATACATGAATAATCTATGAGCAGATTTACTGTCTTACCTCAATTAGCTACAAATTCCCTAGTTTGAAAGCAACTGTTTTTCTGGGAGCTGTGCTGAGCCATTTTCCCCCATGTAGGCCATCCCCCTAGCAAGTAGAGTTCCAGCCAATGAGCTTCAGTCCCTCGGCATTTGAGTGACAGCTAGCAAGATACACACACAGCAGAGCAAAAGAGAGAGAGCAATTAGACGTTGCACATATCTGCACATATGTGACGTGGTACACAATTTATGGGGACCACTTTTTGAGCACCACTTTCAGAACTACTGGCTCAACAGTACGCAAAAGTACCGGAGAATCTCTTTAAGAGTGGTGTTCCTGTTAGAGAGTAAAGCAGAGGAGGCTGGTGGGAGGAGCTATAGGAAGACGGGCTCATTGTAATGGCTGAAATGGAACTGAGTCAAACATGTTGTTTCCATATGTTTGATGTGTTTGATACCATTCCATTAATTCCATTCGAGCCATTACATTCTTTAGCTCCGCCCACCAGCCTCCTCTGGAGTAAAAAGTGTTCTAGAAGAAAATGTATTCAGTCTCTCTCTTACTCATCCTACTTCTCTTTCTTCTCTCTCTTTCACCCTCCTCTCGCACAATCGATAGACACCTTGAAAGAGATGAGAGAGATCTCACCATGCTGCTGCATAAAGTGACCTGATACTTTGACAGCAGACCTTTTAATGTCCCCCTGCCATTCGCTGTCCCCTCTGCTTATTACTACTCCCCATCGACCCCATTGCTATACAACAGACAGGGAGCCGTAAACCTCCTGGCCTGAGATAGTACAGTCTCATTGGGTATAGGAGGTATCTGGGCCCCTCAGTTGTCTCAGCAGAGAAACAAAGAGCAAGAGAGAGAGAGAAAAGAGAGAAGTGGGGTGGAGAAAAAGAAAGAGAGATGAACAGAGAGATGCATTTGGTCTGAGAGACTACGGGCCCTTCAGTCGTGAGGAGGGAGGAGAGAGTAAAGAGAGGATGAGTGAGGAGAGGACGGGGGCGAGTGAGGAGAGAGTGAGAGGCCAGAAGGGGAAGGTGCAGACAGTGAATCCAGTCACAGGTTATCTGTGTAGACACTCGTCAGCACACAGGCTGCTACTGGCTTAGACAGCGCTTCATTCCAGGCATGCTCAATCTTTAGAGAGGGGGAGAGGGATAGAGAGAGGGGGAGAGAGAGAGAGATAGAGAGAAATACCTTGCAGCCAGAGAAAGAACACACCAACACGCCAAGCCAGACAGAAACACATGGCTCCATCCCACACAGACAAACACCCTTGGCGCTGGATTCAATCCGTATCGCAGAAGATTCGGGTAAAAAGGTAATTCCCCCGATTGAGCCGACACATGCAGGTAATGCAGGGTTGCCTGTAGCCCTTTCCTGCAGTCAAATTACCAATAGTATTAGTGGCCTCATGGGTGGAATGTTATTAATATTTTTCATAATTTCATAATGAATATATATTATTTAAAAAGAAACAGCAGAAAATCAGTTTTGTTATATTCCAGTCTTCCGTGATGTATATAAAGACTAATATTGGGATGCAAACTCAAAATGTAATACATTTCAACTCTATATCTGACATGGAACAGGTGTCTTCTTTTTTTAAGCCCATAATCATGTGTGTGAGGTGTATACTTTTATTTTAAAGTCATTTTGTTTAAGACTACCAAGAAACACTGTTTGACCCTGATTTAGCCCACTGCAGTAAAAGGTTAAATTAGAATCCAGCCCTAATTCTGTGAAACATACATGGCCAGACACATACATGCCATGATCATAAAGTACAAGGTCAAGTGTGGAAGGAAGAAAGTTAACTGTCCCACACACAAAGAATGCAAATCGGTTTCCCCTTGGAAACAGTCATTATCTTATATTAAGTGGATTTGTTGGGCCTTGGCCATAGGTCAAAAGGTGGGTATAGTCATTTTTTAAGGGAGGTATAGTAGCAAACTACCAGTGCAGTTTTCTATTCCCAGTGCTATTTCCCTCAGTGCCAGGGCCCAGTGGAGAGCTGTGTAATACTGTGTTCTCTCTGTATTACAGACTCTCTTCTAATCTACCCATTGTGAACAACAGCATTACTAATTTGGAGTGATCAGGGAAGAACACTTCTCATGGAATTCTATGATTCCAGCAACTCGAAGATGAGGATTGTGCGACTCAAAGAGTTTACTTTAAGTGGCACATGTTGTGGCTCTCGGTCACGCACCACACACACCTAAAATTGGACTCACCAACACACATACCATTACACATCTCTGATCTCTCACTCCAGAACTGTGTCCAAACCTGAGCTAAAAATATCTGGTTACTCTAAGCGTACCCCTACAGTGGGTATTATGTGACCGGCAGCTAAATAGCCAACCGATACAGTATGACATCTGACTGACTGACACACCAGATGGGGTGGCAGGTAGCCAAGTGGTTAGAGCGTTGGGCCAGTAACTGAAAGGTTGCTGGATTGAATCCCCGAGCTGACAAGATAAAAATCTGTTGCTTTGCCCCTGAACAAGGCTGTTAACCCACTGTTCCCGGTAGGCCATCATGTTTTTAACTGACTTGCCTAGATCATTTAAGAAAATATACATATATAAAAATAAATAATGGAAAAGTCATCATATCCATGGTATCACAAAGATTTCTGTGTTTGCTCTAACATAGTCGTAACAATGCCAAGCCTCTTGCTTTCATACCTGACTGTGAGAGGAGTTGATGTTTCGCAGATCTCTTCTCATCCTCAAAAAACGGAAGTCAGACATGGCTTTAACATGGCTATAACATTAATATAACATGAATATAACATTACTAGAATGTTAATATAACATAAATATAACACTACTACATTGCCCCTTCTCATATGCACTTACAGCCATCACATCACTTTCTGTATATTGTAAAGATTGGTGCACAAATAAATTCCTATTCCAACCCCGATAAATGTATTGCAAATGATCCTCCTCTGTCCACTGTCCCTGTACCACCCCTCATTATTACACCATGCCCTCTGTCCCTATCTCTCTCGTCTCCAACAGTTTCACACCTTCAGAGTGAGCCTCGGAACTGACCCCATGAACTCACACCGCACGCGGACTGTTAATTAGCCTGTGGGGGATGTCCTACCCACTGCCTGTCGGGAAAAGTGACCGTCCATAGGACCCCATTGGCGCTTTCTCTCTCTTTCATCTCCATGGTGATCATGGGCAGGCAGGGCGCCGTGAAGACGCAACAACTCATTAGCTGGACATGGCAGGCGGAGAGACGCTTTGTAAAGACAAGCAAGTTAATTAGCTCCAGCGTGGCTTTAATAAGTTTAGCTAAACATATTTTAGGAAAGCAGCGAGCAACTTAACATCACATCAGCAATTGTGTAATTATGTATCAGATTTGGGCAATTTCTGTTTTATGGAGAGGACATAATTATCAGGCTGGCTTAGGTTCTCTAGGGACGGAGATAGAAGGAACACAGGAACACACTCCACATCCTCTTTGGCTCTGACTGTAAGGAATACAACAAGTGATTGATAGTACTGTTTGGGGTTGTTATGGTGGAATTGAGAATTTGCAGTTCCTGTTATGTGCAGTCCTGTTATAAAAGTAGCACAATGACTTTTCCAAAATATACTGAACAAAAATATAAATGCAACATGCAACAATTTTTTTGATATTACTGAGTTACAGTTCATGTAAGGAAGTCAGTAAATTGAAATTAATTAATTAGAGCCTAATCTATGGATTTCACATGACTGGGAATACAGATATGCATCTGTTGGTCACAGAAACCTTAAAACAAAAGTAGGGGCATGGATCAGAAAACCAGTCAGTATCTGGTGACCACCATTAGACTCATTCAGTGCTACACATCCCCTTTACATAGAGTTGATCAGGCTGTTGAAATGTTGTCCCACTCCTCTTCAATAGCTGTGCAAATTTGCTGGATATTGGCAGGAACTGGAACACACTGTCGGACACGTCAATCCAGAGCATTTCAAACATGCTCAATGGGTGATATGTCTGGTGAGTATTTAGGCAATGGAAGAGCTGGAACATTTTAAGCTTCTAGGAATTGTGTACAGATCCATGCGATATGGGACCGTGGATTATCATGCTGAAACATGAGGTGAAGGCGACGGATGAATGGCAAGACAGTTGTCACACCCTGATCTGTTTCACTTGTCCTGGTTATTGTCTCCACCCCCTCCAGGTGTCGCTTGTTTTCCCCAGTGTATTTATCCCTGTGTTTCCTGTCTCTCTGTGCCAGTTCGTCTTGTATGTTCCAAGTCAACCAGCGTTTTTTTCCTGCCTTTGCTATTCTCCTTTTCTAGTCCTCCCGGTTTTGACCCTTGCCTGTTCTGGACTCTGCACCCGCCTGCCTGACCATTCTGCCTGCCTTGACCTCAAGACTGTCGGCCACTCTGTACCTCCTGGACTCTGAGCTGGTTTTGACCTTTTGCCTGTCCACGACTATTCTCTTGCCTACTCCTTTTTGGATTATTAAACATCTTCAATTCCAACCATCTGCCTCCTGTGTCTGCATCTGGGTCTCGCCTTGTGCCATGATACAGTGGGCCTCAGAATCTCGTCACGGGAAACTCTGTGAAATCAAATTGACATCGATAAAATGCAATTATGTTCGTAGTCCGTAGCTTATGCCTGCCCATAACATAACCCCACCATGGAGCACTCTGTTCACAACACTGACATCAGCAAACCGATCGCTCAAAAGACACCATACACGTGGTCTGCGGTTGTGTGGTTGTGAGGCTGGTTGGACGTACTGTTGGACGCTTTTTCAGTTCTGCCCACACATTTTCTATGGGATTGAGGTCAGGGCTTTGTGATGGCCACTCCAATACCTTGACTTTGTTGTCCTTAAGCCATTTTGCCACAACTTTGGGAGCATGGTTGGGGTCATTGTCCATTTGGAAGACCCATTTGCAACCAAGCATTAACTTCCTGACTGATGTCTTGAGATGCTGCTTCAATATATCCACATCATTTTCCTTCTCATGATGTCATCTATTTTGTGAAGTGCACAAGTCCCTCCTGCAGCAAAGCACCCCCACAACATGATGCTGCCACACCCGTGCTTCACGGTTGGGATGGTGTTCTTCGGCTTGCAAGCCTCCCCTTTTTTCTCCAAACATAACTATGGTCATTATGGCCAAAAAGTTCAATTTTTGTTTCATCAGACCAGAGGACATTTCTCCAAAAAGTACGATCTTTGTCCACATGTGCAGTTGCAAACCGTAGTCTGGCTGAGCAGCCTTTCAGGTTATGTCGATATAGGACTCATTTAACTGTTGATATAGATACTTTTGTACCTGTTTCCTCCAGCATCTTCACAAGGTCCTTTGCTGTTGTTCTGGGATTGATTTGCACTTTTCGCACCAAAGTACGTTCATCTCTAGGAGACAGAACACGTCTCCTTCCTGAGAGGTATGATGGCTACGTGGTCCCATGGTGTTTATACTTTCATACTATTGTTTATACAGATAAACGTGGTACCCTTCAGGCGTTTGGAAATTGCTCCTAAGGATGAACCAGACTTGTGGAGGTCTTGGCTGATTTCTTTTGATTTTCCCATGATGTCAAGCAAAGAGGCACTGAGTTGGAAGGTAGGCCTTGAAATACATCCACAGGTACACCTCCAATTGACTCAAATTATGTCAATTAGCCTATCAGAAGCTTCTAAAGCCATGACATCATTTTCTGGAATTTTCCAAGCTGTTTAAAGGCACAGTCAACTTAGTGTATGTAAACTTCTGACCCACTGGAATTGTGTGAATTATAAGTGAAATAATCTGTCTGTAAACAATTGTTAGAAAAATTACTTGTGTCATGCACAAAGTAGATGTCCTAACCGACTTGCCAAAACTATAGTTTGTTAACAAGACATTTGTGGAGTGGTTGAAAAACGAGTTATATTGACTCCAACCTAAGTGTATGTAAACTTCCGACTTCAACTGTATGTATTTTGAGTACAAGACAATTGCACCTCAAACCATCAGAGGAACCTCTATCTCAAAATCACACTGTGATGCCCAATAATGGTAATGGAGTTTATTTGGATCATCAGAGGACCAGTCACTAGCAGTAAGGCACTAAGGCGGCTGTATGGTCCTGTTCCTGTGTGTGTTAAAAGCCCATTCAAACACAGTCAGGCAGGCAGTTAAAACAGGATCAAACAGCACAAAGCTCCCTGCTCTCTAAACCTGCTCTCACACTCCCAGCGTTTGATCTGCCTCCAAGTCTGCTACAAAAGACAGCAGACAGAGAGAGAGAGAGAGAGAGAGGGGGGAGAGAGAGGGAGACAGAGAGAGAGGGAGACAGAGAGAGAAAGAGAGTAAGTGAGTGAGAAAGAGAGAGAGAGAGAGCTTGAAAGAGAAAGAGACAAAAGGATGAGGGCTGCATGCCACCACAGTATCCCCTCTTTCTATCCCAATCTGAAACACACACGCATGCCAGGGCCCAGGGTTTAATTCAGTGCGGTGTGCATGGAGGTAGGGCAGCAGGCTGGGAATATGACCTTTTCTCCTGATTCCACTCTCTCTGAATAAATCATAAGGCTCCAGTCTCCGCATAAGTGATTCCTTATTGCCTCTACATCTACATGTCACACACACATGCGGCCCGCTGTTCGCGCCGCAGTCAGCACACACAGATGAATGTTCACACTGCAGCCAGCTGACACACACACGTGAGAAAGACAGGAGCATGACATTTACATAGAGTATAAACTGCTGGAGGAAGGAGCATGGGACGGGGGAGTAACATTTAACACAGAAACTGCTGGGCCTGGGACCTGTCGTAGCAATTAGCCTGTTGGTCAGGATTCTACAGTGGGTCAGGCCTTTTGGAGTTGCAGGGTTAGCAGTAAGCGCAGAGTAGGCAGCCTGCTCACCCACAGGGTACAAAAAGCCTAAATAAACAGAAATGGCCTCATATACATGTACAGGTAACTGCCAAAATAAAGGAAACACCATCATAAAGTATCTTAATAGGGCGTTGGGGCACCACGAGCCAGTACAGCTTCAATGCACCATGGCATAGATTCTACAAGTGTCAGGAACTATTGCAGGGATGCGACACTATTCTTCCACAAGAAATGTCATAATTTTGTGTTTTGTTAATGGTGGTAGAAAACGCTTTCTCAGGCACCACTCCAGAACCTCCCATAAGTGTTCAATTGTGTTGAGATCTAGTGACTGAGATGGCCATGGCATATGGTTTATATCATTTTCATGCTCATCAAACCAATCCGTGACCACTGACCACTCGTGCCCTGTGGATGGGGGCATTGTCATCCTATTGGGGCATAGCTAAGGTAGCCAAATAATGGCCAAAATAACAGCCTGCCCAGCATTTTATACATGACCCAAAGCATGATGGGATGTTAATTGCTTAATTAAATCAGGAACCACACCTGTGTGGAAGCAACTGCTTTCAATATACTTTGTATCCCTAATTTACTGAAGTGTTTCCTTTATTTTGGCAGTAACCACTAAAACTTCCGGAAGGTATTCCTACCCTTTGACTTTTTCCACATTTTGTTACGTTACCGGGTTATTCTAAAATAGCTTAATTAGTTTTTTTCTTCTCATCAATATACAAACAATACCCCATAATGACAAAGCAAAAACAGGTTTTTAGACATTTTTGCAAATGTATTAAAAATAAAAACAGAAATATCACATTTACATAAGTATTCAGATCTTTTAATCGGTACTTTGAGGAAGCACCTTTGGCAGCGTTTTCAGCATAGAGTCTTCTTGGGTATGACATAACAAGCTTGGCACACCTGTATTTGGGGAGTTTCTCCCATTCTTCTCTGCAGATCTTCTCAAGCTCTGTCAGGTTGGATGGGGAGCATTGCTGCACAGCTATTTTCAAATCAAATCAAATTTTATTGGTCACATACACATGATTAGCAGATGTTAATGCGAGTGTAGCAAAATGCTTGTGCTTCTAGTTCCGACAGTGCAGTAATATCCTACAAGAAATCTAACAATTCCCCAATAACAAACAAATACACACAAATCTAAAGCGATGGAATAAGAATATGTACATATAAATATATGGATGAGCGATGGCCGTGCGGCATAGGCAAGATGCAATAGATGGTATAAGATACAGTACAGTGGCTTGCGAAAGTATTCACCCCCCTTGGCATTTTTCCAATTTTGTTGCCTTACAACCTGGAATTCAAATATATTTTTGGGGCGTTTGTATCATTTGATTTACACAACATGCCTACCACTTCGAAGTTGCAAAATATTTTTTATTGTGAAACAAACAAGAAATAAGACAAAAAAACTGAAAACTTGAGCGTGCTAACTATTCACCCCCACCCAAAGTCAATACTTTGTAGAGCCACCTTTTGCAGCAATTACAGCTACAAGTCTCTTGGGGTATGTCTCTATAAGCTTGGCACATCTAGCCACTGGGATTTTTGCCCATTCTTCAAGACAAAACTGCTCCAGCTCCTTCAAGTTGGATGGATTCCGCTGGTGTACAGCAATCTTTAAGTCATACCACAGATGTTCAATTGGATTGAGGTCTAGGCATTGACTAGGCCATTCCAAGACATTTAAATGTTCCCCTTAATCCACTCAAGAGTTATTTAGCAGTATGCTTAGGGTCATTGTCCTGCTGGAAGGTGAACTTCCGTCCCAGTCTCAAATCTCTGGAAGACTGAAACAGGTTTCCCTCAAGAATTTCCCTGTATTCAGCACCATCCATCATTCCTTCAAATCTTACCAGTTTCCCAGTCCCTGTCGATGAAAAACATCCCCACCACTATGCTTCACTGTGGGGATGGTGTTCTAGGTGTGATGAGAGGTGTTGGGTTTGCGCCAACGGGTGCTGTAGGTGTCCTGGAGGGCAGGTAGTTTGCCCCCAGTGATGCTTTGTACAGACCGCACCACCCTCTGGAGAGCCTTGCAGTTGAAGGTGGTGCAGTTGCCGTACCAGGCGGCGATACAGCCCAACAGGATGCTCTCAAATGTGCATCTGCAAAAGTTTGTCTGGGTTTTAGGTGACAAGCCAAATTTCTTCAGCCTCCTGAGGTTGAAGAGGCGCTGTTGCGCCTTCTGCACCACACTGTCTGTGTGGGTGGACCATTTCAATTTGTCTGTGATGTGTACGCCGAGGAACTTAAAACTTTCCACCTTCTCCACTACTGTCCCTTCGATGTGGATAGCGGGGTGCTGTTTCCTGAAGTTCACGATCATCTACTTTGTTTTGTTGATGTTGAGTGAGAGGTTGTTTTCCTGACACCACACTCCGAGTGCCCTCACCACCTCCCTGTAGGCTGTCTCGTTGTTGTTGGTAATCAAGCCCACTACTGTGGTGTCATCTGCAAACTTGATGATTTAGTTGGAGGCGTGCATGGCCACGCAGTCATGGGTGAACAGGGAGTACAGGAGGTGGCTGAGCACGCACCCTTGTAGCGCCCCAGTGCTGAGGGTCAGCGAAGTGGAGATGTTGTTTCCTACCTTCACCACCTGGGGGCGGCCCGTCTGAAAGTCCAGGACCCAATTTCACAGGGCGGGGTTGAGACCCAGGGCCTCCAGCTTAATGATGAGCTTGGATGGTACTACAGTGTTGAATGCTGAGCTGTAGTCAATGAACATCATTCTTACATAGATATTCCTATTGCCCAGATGAAATAGGGCAGTGTGCAGTGTGATGGCGATTGCATTATCTGTGGACCTGTTGGGGCAGTATGCAAACTGAAGTGTGTCTAGGGTGGTAGGTAAGGTGATATGATCCTTGACTAGTCTCTCAAAGCACTTCATGATGACAGAAGTGAGTGCTATGGGGCGATAGTCATTTAGTTCAGTTATCTTTGCCTTCTTGAGTACAGGAACAATGGTGGCCATGTTGAAGCATGTGGGGCCAGCAGACTGGGATAGGGAGCGATTGAATATGTCCGCAAACACACCAGCCAGCTGGTCTGCGCATGCTCTGAGGACGCGGCTAGGGATGTCGTCTGGGCACGGCAGCCTTGCGAGGGTTAACACGTTTTCAGGTCTCTCCAGAGATGTTAAAGCGGGTTGAAGCCCGGGCTTTGACCTGGCCACTCAAGGACATTCAGAGACTTTTCCCCGAAGCCACTCCTGCATTGTCTTGTCTGTGTGCTTATGGTCGTTATTCTATTGGGAGTTGAACCTTCGCTCCAGTCTGAGGTCCTGAGCCCTCTGGAGCAGGTTTCCATCAAGGATCTCTCTGTACTTTATTTCGTTCGTCTTTGCCTCGATCCTGACTAGTTTCGCAGTACCTGCCGCTGAAAAACAATCTTGATTTCGTCAGACCAGAGAATTTTGTTTCTTATGGTCTGAGAGTCTTTAGGTGCCTTTTGGCAAACTCCAAGCTTCTGTCTTGCCACTCTACCATGAAGGCCTGATTGGTTGAGTGCTGCAGAGATGGTTGTCCTTCTGGAAGGTTCTCACATCTCCACAGAGGAGCTCTGGAGCTCAGTCAAAGTGACCTTTGGGTTCTTGGTCACCTCCCTGACCAACCCCCTTCTCCCCCGATTGCTCAGTTTAGCCGGGCCAGCTCTAGGAAGAGTCTTGGTGGTTCCAAACTTCTTCCATTAAAGAATGATGGAGGCCACTGCATTCTTGGGACCTGCTGCAGAAATGTTTTGGTGCCATTCCCCATATCTGTGCCTTGACACAATCCTGTATCAAAGCTCTATGGACAATTCCTTTGGCCTCATAGTTTGGTTTTTGCTCTGACGTGCACTGTCAACTGTGGGACCATATAGACAGATGTGTGTGTGGGGCAAAAAAAGTATTTAGTCAGCCACCAATTGTGCAAGTTCTCCAACTTAAAAAGATGAGAGAGGCCTGTAATTTTCATCATAGGTACACTTCAACTATGACAGACGAAATGAGAAAAAGAAATCCAGAAAATCACATTGTAGGATTTTTAATGTATTTATTTGCAAATTATGGTGGAAAATAAGTATTTGGTCAATAACAAAAGTTTATCTCAATACTTTGTTATATACCCTTTGTTGGCAATGACAGAGGTCAAACGTTTTCTGTAAGTCTTCACAAGGTTTTCACACACTGTTGCTGGTATTTTGGCCCATTCCTCCATGCAGATCTCCTCTAGAGCAGTGATGTTTTGGGGCTGTCACTGGGCAACACGGACTTTCAACTCCCTCCAAAGATTTTCTATGGGGTTGAGATCTGGAGACTGGCTAGGCCACTCCAGGACCTTGAAATGCTTCTTCTGAAGCCACTCCTTCGTTGCCAGGCGGTGTGTTTGGGATCATTGTCATGCTGAAAGACCCAGCCACGTTTCATCTTCAATGCCCTTGCTGATGGAAGGAGGTTTTCACTCAAAATCTCACGATACATGGCCCCATTCATTCTTTCCTTTACACGGATCTGTCGTCCTGGTCCCTTTGCAGAAAAACAGCCCCAAAGCATGATGTTTCCACCCCCATGCTTCACAGTAGGTATGGTGTTCTTTGGATGCAACTCAGCATTCTTTGTCCTCCAAACACGACGAGTTGAGTTTTTACCAAAAAGTTCTATTTTGGTTTCATCTGACCATATGACATTCTCCCAATCCTCATCTGGATCATCCAAATGCTCTCTAGCAAACTTCAGACGGGCCTGAACATGTACTGGCTTAAGCAGGGGGACACGTCTGGCACTGCAGGATTTGAGTCCCTGGCGGCGTAGTGTGTTACTGATGGTAGGCTTTGTTACTTTGGTCCCAGCTCTCTGCAGGTCATTCACTAGGTCCCCGTGTGGTTCTGGGATTTTTGCTCACCGTTCTTGTGATCATTTTGACCCCACGGGGTGAGATCTTGCGTGGAGCCCCAGATCGAGGAAGATTATCAGTGGTCTTGTATGTCTTCCATTTCCTAATAATTGCTCCCACAGTTGATTTCTTCAAACCAAGCTGCTTACCTATTGCAGATTCAGTCTTCCCAACCTGGTGCAGGTCTACAATTTTGTTTCTGGTGTCCTTTGACAGCTCTTTGGTCTTGGCCATAGTGGAGTTTGGAGTGTGACTGTTTGAGGTTGTGGACAGGTGTCTTTTATACTGATAACAAGTTCAAACAGGTGCCATTAATACAGGTAACGAGTGGAGGACAGAGGAGCCTCTTAAAGAAGAAGTTACAGGTCTGTGAGAGCCAGAAATCTTGCTTGTTTGTATGTGACCAAATACTTATTTTCCACCATAATTTGCAAATAAATTCATAAAAAATCCTACAATGTGATTTTCTGGATTTTCTTTCCTCATTTTGTCTGTCATAGTTGAAGTGTACCTATGATGAAAATTACAGGCCTCTCTCATCTTTTTAAGTGAGAGAACTTGCACAATTGGTGGCTGACTAAATACTTTTTTGCCCCACTGTATCTGTTTTTGGTTTTTTCTAAATTTGCAAATTAGGATAATTTTTGTTGTTGTTTTAGAATAAGGCTGTACCATAACAAAATGTGGAAAAAGTCAAGGGGTCTGAATACTTTCCGAAGTCAATTTATGCGGAACCATAATCACTCAAAGAACCTTCAGAGCACTTAAATGGTTATTTGCAGTTCAGAAAATATATAAATATATGTGTGTGTGTGTGTGTGCGTGTGTGATCCCTCAGCCAAGGCAGGATGGAGATTGGGAGCCAAGGACTGAGGAGACACCGGCAAGAGGGAACACAGGAGCAGAGCAGCCATCTGTCCCTCAGTGCTCTGCCACATGCATATAGCAAACACTCACACACACACACACACACACACACACACACACACACACACACACACACACACACACACACACACACACACACACACACACACACACACACACACACACACACACACACACACACACACACACACACACACACACTCACATACACAAACACGGCGCATCAACATACTTGGCTCTGGTTCACATACTTGTCTAATACATACGGACACACACATTCCGGCACCTATGCACAAACAGGGATACTGCATACATTTATACTTAGATCAAGAACACTCCCTTACACCCACACATTTACAAACACTCACACACTCAGCTTTGATATAATCAATCACATAAATACACAGCACATTCACACCAACAACACATAAAATAATCAGATTTTCCCAAAATGTACACACTGCGCTTCGCTCCAAGAAAAGCTTTAGACCCTCTGTTTCTGTTCCTTCCTACATCTGGCTGGAAGCCCACCATTGAAGTCACCCTTCCTTCCTACATCTGGCTGGAAGCCCACCATTGAAGTCACCCAGTTGACTCACAGATGGCTCAAAATGGCTGCGGTGTAGCAGCCATCGATGTTACTTACAAGTTGAATTTGCACTTCAACCAAAATGAACCCTGTCCAAATGGTTACATGCAAGATGTGTTCGCTATCCATGGGGGTGTGCATATATTTATCTAAGGTGACATTGAGATTTGAATTTTTTTGTAAGCCAGGGTGAAGGCAGCACACATTTAGTTAAAAACATGGAATTACAATATACATCAGTAACAAGTATATCAATGCATCAGACCTTATACAATGCAAAAGTTGAATGTACACTATATACATGTACACCCGTTGCTGACAGGTGTAGAAAATCGAGCACACAGCCATGCAATCTCTATAGACAAACATTGGCAGTAGAATGGCCTTACTGAAGAGCTCAGTGACTTTCAACGTGGCACCGTCATAGGATGCCACCTTTCCAACAAATCAGTTCTTCAAATTTCTGCCCTGCTAGAGCTGCCCCGGTCAACTGCAAGTGCTGTTATTGTGAAGTGGAATAGTCTAGGAGAAACAATGGCTCACCTGCAAAGTGGTTGGCCACACAAGCTCACAGAACGGGACCGCCGAGTGCTGAAGCATGTAGCGCTGTCTTCAGTTGCAACACTCACTACCGAGTTCCAAAATGCCTCTGGAAGCAACATCAGCACAAGAACTGCTCATCGAGAGCTTCATGAAATGGCAGAGCAGCCGCACACAAGCCTAAGATGACCATGCGCTATGCCAAGCGTCGGCTAGAGTGGTGAAAGCTCGCCGCCATTGGACTCTGGAGCAGTGGAAACAAATTCTGGCAGTCTGACGGATAAATCTGGGTTTGCCAGATGCCAGGAGAACGCTGCCAGCCCCAATGCATAATGCCAACTGTAAAGTTTGGTGGAAGAGGAATGATGGTCTGAGGCTGTTTTCATGTTTCGGGCTAGGCCCCTTAGTTTCAGTGAAGGGAAATATTAACGCTACAGCATACAATGACATTCTAGATGATTCTGTGCTTCCATGTTGTGTAGATGGCCGATAGTAGCCCCTAGATGGCAGGGGCGGGGAAGGGTTGTCGGGTGGGTGGCGGTACAGACGGTTCTCACATAGGGTGATCCGGAGGTGGGCACCACGGGTGGGCTTGGTCGTCACCCACGCTAAGGGGGATGCCAATGGTCATTACCCAGTCCCTATCCTCCCCCAGCCACCGCACCCCAGCCACAGCGCCTTATTAGCAGGCCAGATAAAAGCAGAGCTTCCACCTAGCGCCTCTCATTTACTCTTTCTCTCCCTTCATTCTGACGGTCTTTTTCTTCCCCTGCACTGGGATGAAAAGATAAAGGCCTTTGAAAGAGAAGTTCAAAGCCGTGTTAGGCTAGAAAACAGAACACTTTGTTTCTCAGTGTTCTCTCCCCAACACCAACGTCTGGCACTGGCGTCACCCTGTGAGCTGTTACTGAGATATTTGCCTATATTGAGATGGTGAGAAAAACAGTTTTATGTTCCTGAATATACCCCTGTAAGGTGCTAAAAAAGCAGTCTGTTCCTCCATAACGAGCACAATGCTAGTCACAGGCTAAAAAAGACTTTATGACCCAAAACGCAGCAGTGATGCTGATCTGATAAATCTTATGAAGATACATAAAACAAACATATGTGTAAACAAACTGATGATTCAGCACAGTACCATTCATAGAAACATAAAATGACTGTCAAAGCTGAGTAAGCTATATAGAATATTACTCATAATGAAGAAAAAGTGGCTTGACTAACAACACCTTACAGAGGAGTGTGTACAGTATGTGTAGCCTGTAGCCCCCCCCACCAGTGTGTCACATAGTGACAGTGACAATGCTTTCATAGGGTCAGACAGCTCGTCTCTGCACTGACACATTCTGTATCATAATGGTAAGACCTTCAGACCATAGAATGCTCCCCTTCTAACTATGAATATATGCCATTTAGCCGACACTTTAATACAAATGTTAACGTCCGGGTGGTCCCCGGAATCAAGCCTACTATCCTGGTGTTGCAAGCACAATGCTCTACCAACTGAGCTACAGAGGACCTCTCCGTCCCCATTGGTTGTAAGTATGCTCAGAGCAGCTACTGTAGGAGACAGACGTAGGAGAGGAAAGAGGAGGGAGAGAGCTGGAGAAGAGAGAGAGAGGTGCAGCACACGGCAAACACTCAATTATGTGGACGCCCTCAGGGGCAACACATAGGCTTGTGAGGACTAGCTGCCTCACGACACACACTCTCACACACCAACGTGCGCGCCCGCACACGCACACACATACATACGTACATGCACACACACTCACATTAACGTAGACACACAGGGACAGTACAGTACATGCTAAACACACTCATAAACCCCTAATCTTATCTGCTTGTGTACAGCCAAACTTGGGGCGATAAACAAACAGCAGATGCCTTTCAATTTGGATAAGGAACAGAACAGAGAGAGAACAGTGAGACTCAGGTTTTGCAGAACTGGAACAACATGACAGAGAGAGAGCCACACACACACAGGCTACAGTGTGAAAATTAGAATCATCTCTAAGGCGGTTTTGGGTAGAGGTCACAGCGCGTGCACGCTCAGGACTTCCTTGAGTGCACACAGAAGAGCACAGCACAGAGAGTTCCGAATGCTGAGATAGATGTTTTGTCTCTGAACAATAAAACACAGAGACCACAAACACAGATGTGGTGTGGCTGCAGTGTGTTAATGGCCTGTGTTAGGGGTTGAGAGTGAACACCAAGACGAACACCAAGCACAAAGACACAGCTCCAGGGTTAGAGAGTGGAGGGCGTGACAGTTTTGTGTATCCCTGCCTGGCTATTAAAGCACAGCACTTCATTCTAACCAAATGGAAACAAATAGCTGGCCCTCTCTGTTAAAGGGAATCATCCAAGATGGTGGCAAAAATCTCAGGAGTGGAAAGGCCCCCTCTCAACAAGGAGGCCAATTCTGAGACTCAGACTACATAGGTTACTTAGAGAACCAGGGTGTGTTGGAGTTGTGAGGAATGGGAGCACAGTGTCCTCATTTCCCAGTGTAACCTTTAAGCAGGGCTAGAGTATTTTGTGCTTATGCATGTAACCTTTTCAGTCTCCCCTCAGCACTGTTCATCCCATTTATGACAGAGAGTCAGTTCTGCTGTTAGGGACTATTATTTGTTATTTATGTTTTGACAATTTTAACACATATATAAAACATTAGAGAAGTATTATGTATTTCAAACACCCCCACCCCTTTTGGAGGACCAAAGCAACCTTGCTATGCACTCAGATTTTTACAGATATTTTGCTACATACATTTATTTCACATACATGTTCTACACAGTATTGCATGACAAAAATACAGTTCAATATTCACTGAGTGTACAAAACATTAAAGGACACCTGCTCTTTCCATGACATAGACTGACCAGGTGAATCCAGGTGAAAGCTACGATCCCTTATTAATGTAATTTGTTAAATCCACTTCAATCAGTGTAGATGAAGGGGAGGAAACAGGCAAAAAAATATTTTATATTTTTAAGATATTGAGACATGGATTGTGTATGTGTGCCATTCAGAGGGTGAATTGGCAAGACTAAAAATGTAAGTGCCTTTGAACGGGGTATGGTAGCTAGTACCAGGCACACCGGTTTGTGTCAAGAACTGCAACGCTGCTGGGTGTTTCACGCTCAACAGTTTCCCGTGTGTATCAAGAATGGTCCACCACCCAAAGGACATCCAACCAACTTGACAACTGTGGGAAGCATTGGAGCCAACATGGGCCAGCACCCCAGTGGGACGCTTCCGACACCTTGTAGAGTCCATGTCCCAATGAATTGAGGCAGTTCTGAGGGCTTTCGGGGGGCTGTGATGAATTCTGAACCTTTCTAATCTGATACTAGCCACAGATTGTAATATATATATATATATATATATATATATATATACTGTATATATATATTTGCTAAGAGTATTATTATATTGCTAATTGATAGACCATGGCTTTCCAACTCGCCCACAGTGATATATGTAGGGTTATTTTTAAGTGAATGTTGTGATTTTTCTAACATTCCTGAACCTGTGACCAGAAACAATTTACATAGGGGCAATACCAGAACAAATGTTCTAACAATTTTATCTCTTGCAGCAAAATCTGCAGGGCTGAGATGGTTGTATACCCCATATATATATATATATATATATATATATATATATATATATATATATATATATATATATATATATATATATATATATATTTCGGATAGAGCAAACATTCCCATATATTTTTGATAGCTGCATGTGTTACATAACTTCACCATTCCTATTCATACTATCATTAGTAAAGATTTAAAAAAATGTAATTATCCATAAAGAATGGTTTTTCATAAAAGTATATTTGAGTTTAACCATAATGTTTGTTGTAATATTTTATCTGTCTTTTCAGGAGGATGAAATTGAAATTGTAACTAGCTTTGTATTGCTTGTTTTAGAAAAGGCAATACTTTGAACAAGGTTTCATTTTCATGAGAGGTTGTAATCTGGATAAAGGCAAAAGGGCCATTTTTGAACAGCGGGTGAGCCATTCTTACTAATCTGCTGGAGGACCAGTTTGGGTTTAGGTATAACTTTTGTATGACTGAAGCTTTTAGTGAGAGGTTTAATGCTTTAATATTTAATCATTTTAGCCCCCCAAACTAGTATTCATTATATAAATAAGCATGTTTCATTTTGTCTGGCTTACCTTTCCAAATAATGTGAAATATTTTTTGCTCATATAATTTGAAAAACAAGTCATCTGGAGTAGGCAGCAACATAAGTAGATAAGTAAACTGCAATATGACTAAAGAGTTCATTAGTGTGATTTTTCCCTAAATAGACAGGTATTTAACTCTCCATGGTTGCAAGATCGGTCTATTTTTGAAAAGTTTCTATTCAAATTTGTTGTAGTGAGTTCATTTATTTCTTTAGGGATTTGAATACCAAGTATGCCTACTTCACCATCAGAACATTTCATTGGTCAACTACAGGGTAATGTAAAAGTTGTGTAGTTTAACGTTCCAATACATAATATTATTAGGTTTTAGTCCAGAGAGGCCAGAGAAATTATCTAGATTGTCAATGAGACCATACAGGGATCCAGACTGCAGACTTAAGAGAAATCTAGAGTCATTGGCATACATTGACATTTTAATTTTTAAGCAGTGGATTTCTAGCTCCTGATATTATTGTTGGATCTTATTTTAATAGCTAACATTTCACGATGGCCATAACAAATAGATATGGAGAGAGTGGACAACCTTGCTTAACTCCTCTTGATAGTTCATTACTTTCTGATAAGTAACCGTTATTTACTATTTTACATCTGGGGTTGCTATGCATAACTTTAACCCATTGTATAAGAGATTCACAAAAATGTAAACAGTCCAGGCATTTATATATATACATTCTAGTAGTACTTTATCAAAGGCCTTTTTGAAATCTGCTATGAAGACCAGGCTTGCTTTCTTTGATGTTTCGTAGTGTTCTATTGTTTCATGTAATTGTCGTATATTATCACCAATGTATCGTCCATGCAAAAACCCTGTCTGATCATGATTAATAATGTCAGATAAAACCTTTTTAATTCTATGTGTTATGTATTTTGCCAGGAGTTTTGCATCACAACATTGAAGTGTAAGGGGCCTCCAGGTTGTTAAGTGGACTGGATCTTTTATACTTACCACCTGGGTCCTGTTTCAGTAATAGTGAAATAAGACCTTCTTGCTGAGTATTTGATAGTCTACAATTTTTTGAAGATTCTAAAAGAATTTGGTAAATTTTTTGTAATATATTACACTTGACCGTTCTTAATAAAGTTTTTCCATGGGGAGACCCATGAGGCGGCGTATAATTGACCCAGTGTTGTCCGGGTTAGGGGAGGGTTTGGCCGGCCGGGATGTCCTTGTCCCATCGCACTCTAGTGACTGCTTGTGGCGGGCTGGGCGCCTGCACGCTGACTTTGTGATATAAAACTTTTACGTTGGACGTATTTGAAAATATCTACATTGGTCAACCCAAAATTGCTTTTCAAAGCTGTCATGGAAATAAAGGTATTTCCTACTAGCAGGTCATTTATGGTTTTTAGTTTTCCATATGGGCCAATATATCAATGAATTCTGAAAAGCTATCCAAGGATTATTCCATAAGGTTGTGTTAGTTCCTCTATTTCATTTGTTAGTCTAATCTCTTTTGACCAGAATTGTTTGTTTTAAAGATGAGTAGTGAATTTCATGACCTCCAGAAGGCACATTTGAAAGTGTCCCATACAATAAGGGGATCTGCAGTACGTGTTATGTAGGAAAAAGTCAGTTATAAATTATTTTGTCTTGGTTTATTATTGTTATATCAAGGCCTGCATTTTCTCTTTGTCTCTCTCTCTCTCTCTCTCTCTCTCTCTCTCTCTCTCTCTCTCTCTAGTGAGACAGTAACTTATGCTTTTAATTCTATGTGCTATGCATTTTGCCAGGAGTTTTGCATCACAACATTGAAGTGTAAGGGGCCTCCAGGTTGTTAAGTGGACTGGATCTTTTATACTTACCACCTGGGTCCTGTTTCAGTAATAGTGAAATAAGACCTTCTTGCTGAGTATTTGATAGTCTACAATTTTTTGAAGATTCTAAAAGAATTTGGTAAATTTTTTGTAATATATTACACTTGACCGTTCTTAATAAAGTTTTTCCAGTTCTTTTTGTTATTCCTCTAACTTATTCTGTGCCTCTGTAGTACAGTTTTTATTGCCATCCACCTATAATGTTATTGCCATCCACCTCTATTTCCTTTTGTTTTCCTTCTTATATATTTTTTACACCAAATACAAATAGACACAAACAAACAAAAATGTACAGATATACACAAACAACAACTTCATTTTCTCTGCCCAGATGCTCACACCTCCATCCCTAGTGCCTGCATTATTGTTTGCCACATGGCCTTCAATTGTACCAATTTGTTTTCTCGGTCGCCCATGCTATTTCAATATCTAAATCATAAGTCATTAGATTTTATCATTGTGTTAATGATGGCAGATTAATTGATTTCCACGTTTTTAATATACGTTCTTTCAAGATGAGTGATGAGAAAATAATTGTCCAGTCCATTGGGTATCTCATTACACACTCATATGCCATGTCTTGAAATATGCAGGCAGACTAAAAGTAAGTTCACATTTGAATATTTCTGACATCCAACTTTCTAGCTCTGCCCACAAATTCCGGACATAGCATTCCCCGAAAGCATGGATTATTGAGTCATTATTAGTTTTACACTTACGATATGATTCTGCCTCCCGAGTGGCGCAGCGGTCTAAACCACTGCATTGCAGTGCTAGAGGCGTCACTACAGACCCGGGCTAAATCCCAGGCTGTGTCGCAGCCAGCTGTGACCGGGAGACCCATGAGGCGGCGTATAATTGACCCAGTGTTGTCCGGGTTAGGGGAGGGTTTGGCCGGCCGGGATGTCCTTGTCCCATCGCACTCTAGTGACTGCTTGTGGCGGGCTGGGCGCCTGCACGCTGACTTTGTGATATAAAACTTTTACGTTGGACGTATTTGAAAATATCTACATTGGTCAACCCAAAATTGCTTTTCAAAGCTGTCATGGAAATAAAGGTATTTCCTACTAGCAGGTCATTTATGGTTTTTAGTTTTCCATATGGGCCAATATATCAATGAATTCTGAAAAGCTATCCAAGGATTATTCCATAAGGTTGTGTTAGTTCCTCTATTTCATTTGTTAGTCTAATCTCTTTTGACCAGAATTGTTTGTTTTAAAGATGAGTAGTGAATTTCATGACCTCAGAAGGCACATTTGAAAGTGTCCCATACAATAAGGGGATCTGCAGTACGTGTTATGTAGGAAAAAGTCAGTTATAAATTATTTTGTCTTGGTTTATTATTGTTATATCAAGGCCTGCATTTTCTCTTTTTCTCTCTCTCTCTCTCTCTCTCTCTCTCTCTCTCTCTCTCTCTCTCTCTCTCTCTCTCTCTCTAGTGAGACAGTAACTTATGCTTTTTAATTCTATGTGCTATGCATTTTGCCAGGAGTTTTGCATCACAACATTGAAGTGTAAGGGGCCTCCAGGTTGTTAAGTGGACTGGATCTTTTATACTTACCACCTGGGTCCTGTTTCAGTAATAGTGAAATAAGACCTTCTTGCTGAGTATTTGATAGTCTACAATTTTTTGAAGATTCTAAAAGAATTTGGTAAATTTTTTGTAATATATTACACTTGACCGTTCTTAATAAAGTTTTTCCAGTTCTTTTTGTTATTCCTCTAACTTATTCTGTGCCTCTGTAGTACAGTTTTTATTGCCATCCACCTATAATGTTATTGCCATCCACCTCTATTTCCTTTTGTTTTTTCCTTCTTATATATTTTTTACACCAAATACAAATAGACACAAACAAACAAAAATGTACAGATATACACAAACAACAACTTCATTTTCTCTGCCCAGATGCTCACACCTCCATCCCTAGTGCCTGCATTATTGTTTGCCACATGGCCTTCAATTGTACCAATTTGTTTTTCTCGGTCGCCCATGCTATTTCAATATCTAAATCATAAGTCATTAGATTTTATCATTGTGTTAATGATGGCAGATTAATTGATTTCCACGTTTTTAATATACGTTCTTTCAAGATGAGTGATGAGAAAATAATTGTCCAGTCCATTGGGTATCTCATTACACACTCATATGCCATGTCTTGAAATATGCAGGCAGACTAAAAGTAAGTTCACATTTGAATATTTCTGACATCCAACTTTCTAGCTCTGCCCACAAATTCCGGACATAGCATTCCCCGAAAGCATGGATTATTGAGTCATTATTAGTTTTACACTTACGATATGATTCTGCCTCCCGAGTGGCGCAGCGGTCTAAACCACTGCATTGCAGTGCTAGAGGCGTCACTACAGACCCGGGCTAAATCCCAGGCTGTGTCGCAGCCAGCTGTGACCGGGAGACCCATGAGGCGTATAATTGACCCAGTGTTGTCCGGGTTAGGGGAGGGTTTGGCCGGCCGGGATGTCCTTGTCCCATCGCACTCTAGTGACTGCTTGTGGCGGGCTGGGCGCCTGCACGCTGACTTTGTGATATAAAACTTTTACGTTGGACGTATTTGAAAATATCTACATTGGTCAACCCAAAATTGCTTTTCAAAGCTGTCATGGAAATAAAGGTATTTCCTACTAGCAGGTCATTTATGGTTTTTAGTTTTCCATATGGGCCAATATATCAATGAATTCTGAAAAGCTATCCAAGGATTATTCCATAAGGTTGTGTTAGTTCCTCTATTTCATTTGTTAGTCTAATCTCTTTTGACCAGAATTGTTTGTTTTAAAGATGAGTAGTGAATTTCATGACCTCAGAAGGCACATTTGAAAGTGTCCCATACAATAAGGGGATCTGCAGTACGTGTTATGTAGGAAAAAGTCAGTTATAAATTATTTTGTCTTGGTTTATTATTGTTATATCAAGGCCTGCATTTTCTCTTTGTCTCTCTCTCTCTCTCTCTCTCTCTCTCTCTCTCTCTCTCTCTCTAGTGAGACAGTAACTTATGCTACTCGAATAAAACACACACCGACTTCCTTGGAGATAGAGGACTGCTCATTTGGTCCTCAACGACTCTGTCTCCTCCTTCCCCCTCTGTTCCAATCAAACCCCTGCCTCTATAGGGCCCTTCTCTCTGGGGCCCCTGGTGAGTGTGTCTGTTCCTGCTGTGGCCCCCAGAGCGAGCAGTAGAGAGTGTGTCAGGGAGGAACCTCCAAGGCCCCTGCTGACTTATCCCATGCTTATTTGGGCTTTGTTGCCGTGGCAGCGTCTCATTATGTAAATGATCTCTCCCTCCTGAGAGTGAGAGACAGAGAGAGACAGAAAGAGACAGAGAGAGACAGAGAGAGAGAGAGAGAGAGAGAGAGAGAGAGAGAGAGAGAGAGAGAGAGAGAGAGAGAGAGAGAGAGAGAGAGAGAGAGAGAGAGAGAGGCAGGAGGTGTAGCTGTGATGTTCACCAATCCAGACTGTGTAAAATCGGCTTCAGGGACCAGCGAAGGATTGCTGCTATATTTAGAAATGTATTTTTTTGCCTCCCCAAAACAGAAAGCCATCTCCCCCAGTTAAGACTCTGCAATGCGCATCGGGTTCACACCAAACACACTAACACACACACACATGACATGTTTTCGATTGAGCAGTTGATAATAATTTAAGAGATGTATTCATCCTTAATCTCTTCCCCATTCTGTCCTTTCTGTGTTCATTCCCATCCGTAATGTGCTTCACTCTGAATGCAATACTCGTCCTCTCTCATCTCATCTGAGGAGCAAAATTAAATGTTTGTCTTTGAAGAATAGGCCCTAATAGAAATATATATTATGTTTCTAGCTCCAGGGAAGTCAATACTTAGCAGAGAGATCCTTTAAACATTGAATATTTCTATTGAATCACCACCTCTCCTATCATAATCTTATCCTATTAAATCACTGATCTTCTGATGTCACCTGCTCCCCTACTTATTTCCGTTCCTGTCATTGGACATGGCAGTTCTAATTAGTGGCTTAACCAAATCCCCTTGATTACTCTGCAGTGGTCTGTGACAGTGATCTGCTGCTGCCTGTCACACACCTGTGCCAGCCAGGACACACACACAGTGCAGTTGAGAGCAGATGGAGAGCCAGTCAGCCGATGCAGAGCCTCCACCTCCTCCCAAACTGGAGCTCTGCTACCCTGGCCTGCCCCGCGCTGACAAAAAGCAGTTAAAAACACACACACGCACTTATCCCACCAACTGCTGTCTAGTTGTTAATGCTGTTTTCTCCTCCAATCAGAGAGCAGCTTGCCGTCTGAAGGTCTGAACACTCTCTCTACCGGCCAGCCTATAGCAGCCCACAGAGGAACCAAACAGCTCTGACACACCCAAACAAGGTTCACACACACAGACACACACACTCAACCATGGATCTCATAGGTCTCTTGTGAGGGTGTGCATGTCTGAATCCTAATGAAATTGCCATTTTGAGTTGAGTGACCCGCAGATCAATGTAGTCAATAGCATTAACCACCATATAACAAACAAAGCAGGATGGGCAGGGGGGAGTCACGCCTTGAATTAATGACATTGTTAGGTTCTAATTTTTCAGAGTAAATAACTCACGGACACTAAAGAAGCTTAACCAAGTTTAATTCTTCCCAAAGGGTCGATACAGCTGTAATTCAGACAAAGACATGTTTCCACCACTACAAGTATATATACTCCACTTTAGGCACTCCTCCTCTTACATCTTATTGTTCGACAGGAAGAGGGTAATAAGATAATAAACTCTAATTTCTCCCTTCAGGGGATCTGACCTGACCTCAACCCCTCCTTACCTAATCCTCATATGTCCACCCGCTTCCCCTGTAGCAATCCTGTGATCTCCTCCCGTCCACATTCCAAAGCCATCTTTCTACAGAGAACCATTAACCTCTGACATAAAAACCAGTCTCTTCCATTCCTTTACAGTGGGGCAAAAAAGTATTTAGTCAGCCACCAATTGTGCAAGTTCTCTCACTTAAAAAGATGAGAGAGGCCTGTAATTTTCATCATAGGTACACTTCAACTATGACAGACAACATGAGGAAAAAAAATCCAGAAAATCACATTGTAGGATTTTTTATGAATTTATTTGCAAATTATGGTGGAAAATAAGTATTTGGTCACATACAAACAGGCAAGATTTCTGGCTCTCACAGACCTGTAACTTCTTCTTTAAGAGGCTCCTCTGTCCTCCAGTCGTTACCTGTATTAATGGCACTTGTTTGAACTTGTTATCAGTATAAAAGACACCTGTCCACAACCTCAAACAGTCACACTCCAAACTCCACTATGGCCAAGACCAAAGAGCTGTCAAAGGACACCAGAAACAAAATTGTAGACCTGCACCAGGTTGGGAAGACTGAATCTGCAATAGGTAAGCAGCTTGGTTTGAAGAAATCAACTGTGGGAGCAATTATTAGGAAATGGAAGACATACAAGACCACTGATAATCTTCCTCGATCTGGGGCTCCACGCAAGATCTCACCCGTGGGGTCAAAATGATCACAAGAACGGTGAGCAAAAATCCCAGAACCACACGGGGGACCTAGTGAATGACCTGCAGAGAGCTGGGACCAAAGTAACAAAGCCTACCATCAGTAACACACTACGCCGCCAGGGACTCAAATCCTGCAGTGCCAGGCGTGTCCCCCTGCTTAAGCCAGTACATGTTCAGGCCCGTCTGAAGTTTGCTAGAGAGCATTTGGATGATCCAGATGAGGATTGGGAGAATGTCATATGGTCAGATAAAACCAAAATAGAACTTTTTGGTAAAAACTCAACTCGTCGTGTTTGGAGGACAAAGAATGCTGAGTTGCATCCAAAGAACACCATACCTACTGTGAAGCATGGGGGTGGAAACATCATGCTTTGGGGCTGTTTTTCTGCAAAGGGACCAGGACGACAGATCCGTGTAAAGGAAAGAATGAATGGGGCCATGTATCGTGAGATTTTGAGTGAAAACCTCCTTCCATCAGCAAGGGCATTGAAGATGAAACGTGGCTGGGTCTTTCAGCATGACAATGATCCCAAACACACCGCCCGGGCAACGAAGGAGTGGCTTCGTAAGAAGCATTTCAAGGTCCTGGAGTGGCCTAGCCAGTCTCCAGATCTCAACCCCATAGAAAATCTTTGGAGGGAGTTGAAAGTCCGTGTTGCCCAGCGACAGACCCAAACCATGAATGCTCTTTTTGACCTCTGTCATTGCCAACAAAGGGTATATAACAAAGTATTGAGATAAACTTTTGTTATTGACCAAATACTTATTTTCCACCATAATTTGCAAAATAAATAAATTAAAAGTCCTACAATGGGATTTTCTGGATTTCTTTTTCTCATTTCGTCTGTCATAGTTGAAGTGTACCTATGATGAAAATTACAGGCCTCTCTCATCTTTTTAAGTTGGAGAACTTGCACAATTGGTGGCTGACTAAATACTTTTTTGCCCCACTGTATATACTATGCATATGCGTATAACAATGTTCAAAGTTTACCCAGAATCCAACAGCATGCAGAGCTCAAACCGCTTACTCCACGTGTATGTCCCCACCACATTCAGAGGACCGACTAATGCTATAGTATGCTGCCTGCGCTCTCAACGCTTCACTCTCACTCAACCCTCAGCCAGCCGACGATCCTACACATTCAGCACTACAGAGGAGCCTAATTCGCCTTGTCTTGAAAATGTGTTTAAGCCATGCCAAGTGCTAATGGTATAAATTTAGGTTGTGTTGTCTTCATCCCGGGCACTTGGCGTAGGCTGTGGGCTGCTGAAAGCTGATGCGAGGAGGCCCAGCGCTGGTTTTAATGCGTTGGTTAAATGAGCTGCTGGACAAGGGAAGCGGGAAGAAAATAATCCCGTTATAACATCCCCAGCCCAGGCGGCGGGTTAGTGGCAAGGAGATGGCAGCCTGTCACTCGGGTTAGCGCACACCAGGCCAATCAGAGCCAAAGAGCCTTGGCCAGCTCAGGCTTCATAGCCATGGCTATGCTAATGCATTTGTAAACACTAACGCTAACTACGCTAATGCTAATCTCAGCCACATCAAAGCCAGAGGCGACCACACTCAACTACAGTACAGCACTCTGGCCCACACTACACTGCTTTGCTCTCCCCTCAAGCCCTGCTTTATTATTCTCCAGCCTACAGCCCACTGTTCTGTTTATTACCACTGGCCCCAGCCTTATTGCCTTCCATTCTTACCTCGCCTTAATCCAACTTTAATTAGTTGGTGTCCGGACTATCTATTAATCCTCCGGCTTCCTGGTTTAAAATCGAGCATCCATCCACCGGGGCCGGAAAAGCCTTTTACACTACATGACTTCTAGACCTTGATATCATGTGGACAGGAGTCAGGACACCGGCACCAGCACTGAGGATGATGTTCCGAGACTGAAGAAGTCACTGAAATGAGACTGAAATGGTGGCTGAAATGAGAAACTGAAATGGTCGTTTTTTGAATATCTGAAATTATGCAGTGCAGTGTGGTTGTGATTCAGCTCCAACAGGCTAGGCTAGCGCCCAGTTCTCTTCCACTGCGTGAGGCTGCTTAGTGACCTTTGACCTTTTGATAATTGCTTCTGTGGCCTCACTTTACCCCTCAACTGACAACAAATCACTGCCTCACCAGAGGTGTCCCCTGCCAGTCCCTGGTTGGACATAAAGATATAGAATAGTGAAGCAGCTGCAATTAAAAATGTAACATTCACACTATGGTCATGTTTCCTTGCTCAGATAAGTCAACGCAACACCCAATGGGCGAATTCCTGCCAGTTCATGCTGGGTTCATAGCTGAAAAAAGTATCCCAGCTGTCCCAAAAAATGACGCCGCACACGGATGTGGAGTAGCCACCTGTGTTGGCGAAATGGCTGTGAACTGCGGAGCGCTGTAGTAGCTCTCCCCCACCTGGCTCGTGCAGCAACGCTGCTCAATTAGCAAACAAATGAAACAAAACGTTTAATTGTTTTGAGACTACAGGAAATAGGTTGACTGCTATGTTAAAACTGCAGTCATGGTTGCCTTGCTTGTCAACAGCCTTCTGGCTATTGCAGTCTTTTGACTGTAGAAAAACAGGAATCGAAAGTTGAGGCAGGCATGCTAGGGAGGGGCAACTTATATTGAACACGGCTTGTACTGTATATTGATCAGGAACTAAAGCCTGCCAGAGGGAAAGATTCTTTAAAAATCTAGCTGCCTTTCAGATACAATTATCTCTCATTCAGCTGATACTGTATATCTCAAATTATTGTTAGTGTTGGATAGGACAACTCTGCATCTACTACATACTGTACATTGAAACTGATTACATTTCTTTGTCTTGTCCATCTACAGCTTTGGTCCACTTGTAATTCATCTGTGCCTCTCATACTGTCCCCTTGGCCCTTCTTCCCTGTTCTCTATCGATAACGGTGACACATCAGCGGCCAGCCACCTGCTCCCTGTGGACCCTGTGTGTAACCATGTGTGTCACGTTGTCACTGGGTCCGCTCAAACTAATGGCTGTTGCTCCCTCAGCCCCGTCTCATTTAAAAGGTTTAAACTAATGGCTGTGGCTCCCTGTGCTCAGTCTCATTTAAAGGGTTAAACTGATGGCTGTGGCTCCCTGTGCTCCGTCTCATTTAAAGAGCTTAAACTGATGGCTGTGGCTCTCTGTGCTCCGTCTCATTTAAAGGGCTTAAACTGATGGCTGTGGCTCCCTGTGCTCAGTCTCA
The DNA here is from genome assembly GCA_030435695.1 of Brachymystax lenok tsinlingensis. Lineage (NCBI taxonomy): Eukaryota > Metazoa > Chordata > Actinopteri > Salmoniformes > Salmonidae > Brachymystax > Brachymystax lenok. The sequence continues at coordinate 29,997,714 of CM059789.1, read as the reverse complement.
TATAAAGGGCTTAAATTGATGGATGTGGCTCCCTGTGCTCCGTCTCATTTAAAGGGGTTAAACTGATGGCTGTGGCTCCCTGTGCTCCGTCTCATTTAAAAGGTGTTAAACTGATGGCTGTGGCTCCCTGTGCTCCGTCTCATTTAAAGGGCTTAAACTGATGGCTGTGGCTCCCTGTGCTCCGTCTCATTTAAAGGGCTTAAACTGATGGCTGTGGCTCCCTGTGCTCCGTCTCATTTAAAAGGTGTTAAACTGATGGCTGTGGCTCCCTGTGCTCCGTCTCATTTAAAAGGGTTAAACTGATGGCTGTGGCTCCCTGTGCTCTGTCTCATTTAAAGGGCTTAAACTGATGGCTGTGGCTCCCTGTGCTCCGTCTAATTTAAAGGGCTTAAACTGATGGCTGTGGCTCCCTGTGCTCCGTCTCATTTAAAGGGGTTAAACTGATGACTGTGGCTCCCTGTGTTCCGAATCATTTAAAGCGCTTAAACTGTTGGCTGTGGCTCCCTGTGCTCAGTCTCATTTAAAGGGTTAAACTGATGGCTGTGGCTCCCTGTGCTCTGTCTCATTTAAAGAGCTTAAACTGATGGCTGTGGCTCTCTCTGCTCCGTCTCATTTAAAGGGCTTAAACTGATGGCTGTGGCTCCCTGTGCTCCGTCTCATTTAAAAGGTGTTAAACTGATGGCTGTGGCTCCCTGTGCTCCATCTCATTTAAAGGGGTTAAACTGATGGCTGTGGCTCCCTGTGTTCCGAATCATTTAAAGCGCTTAAACTGTTGGCTGTGGCTCCCTGTGCTCCGTCTCATTTAAAGGGCTTAAACTGATGGCTGTGGCTCCCTGTGTTCCGAATCATTTAAAGCGCTTAAACTGTTGGCTGTGGCTCCCTGTGCTCAGTCTCATTTAAAGGGTTAAACTGATGGCTGTGGCTCCCTGTGCTCCGTCTCATTTAAAGGTGTTAAACTGATGGCTGTGGCTCCCTGTGCTCCGTCTCATTTAAAGGGGTTAAACTGATGGCTGTGGCTCCCTGTGTTCCGTCTCATTTAAAGCGCTTAAACTGATGGCTGTGGCTCCCTGTGCTCAGTCTCATTTAAAGGGTTAAACTGATGGCTGTGGCTCCCTGTGCTCCGTCTCATTTAAAGAGCTTAAACTGATGGCTGTGGCTCTCTGTGCTCCGTCTCATTTAAAGGGCTTAAACTGATAGCTGTGGCTCCCTGTGCTCCGTCTCATTTAAAAGGTGTTAAACTGATGGCTGTGGCTCCCTGTGCTCCGTCTCATTTAAAGGGTTAAACTGATGGCTGTGGCTCCCTGTGCTCAATCATTTAAAGCGCTTAAACTGATGGCTGTGGCTCCCTGTGCTCAGTCTCATTTAAAGGTGTTAAACTGATGGCTGTGGCTCCCTGTGCTCCGTCTCATTTAAAGGGCTTAAACTGATGGCTGTGGCTCCCTGTGCTCCGTCTCATTTAAAGGCTTAAACTGATGGCTGTGGCTCCCTGTGCTCAGTCTCATTTAAAGGGTTAAACTGATGGCTGTGGCTCCCTGTGCTCCGTCTCATTTAAAGGGGTTAAACTGATGACTGTGGCTCCCTGTGCTCCGTCTCATTTAAAGGGGTTAAACTGATGGCTGTGGCTCCCTGTGCTCAAATCATTTAAAGCGCTTAAACTGATGGCTGTGGCTCCTGTGCTCCATCTCATTTAAAGGGTTAAACTGATGGCTGTGGCTCCCTGTGTTCCAATCATTTAAAGCGCTTAAACTGTTGGCTGTGGCTCCCTGTGCTCAGTCTCATTTAAAGGGTTAAACTGATGGCTGTGGCTCCCTGTGCTCCGTCTCATTTAAAGAGCTTAAACTGATGGCTGTGGCTCCTGTGCTCCGTCTCATTTAAAGGGCTTAAACTGATGGCTGTGGCTCCCTGTGCTCCGTCTCATTTAAAGGGCTTAAACTGATGGCTGTGGCTCCCTGTGCTCCTCTCATTTAAGGGGTTAAACTGATGGCTGTGGCTCCCTGTGCTCCGTCTCATTTAAAGGGGTTAAACTGATGGCTGTGGCTCCCTGTGCTCCGTCTCATTTAAAGGGGTTAAACTGATGGCTGTGGCTCCTGTGCTCCGTCTCATTTAAAGGTGTTAAACTGATGGCTGTGGCTCCCTGTGCTCTGTCTCATTTAAAGAGCTTAAACTGATGGCTGTGGCTCCCTGTGCTCCGTCTCATTTAAAGGGCTTAAACTGATGGCTGTGGCTCCCTGTGCTCCGTCTCATTTAAAGGGCTTAAACTGATGGCTGTGGCTCCCTGTGCTCCATCTCATTTAAAGGGGTTTAAACTGATGGCTGTGGCTCCCTGTGTTCCAAATCATTTAAAGCGCTTAAACTGTTGGCTGTGGCTCCCTGTGCTCCGTCTCATTTAAAGGGTTAAACTGATGGCTGTGGCTCCCTGTGCTCCGTCTCATTTAAAAGGTGTTAAACTGATGGCTGTGGCTCCCTGTGCTCCGTCTCATTTAAAAGGGTTAAACTGATGGCTGTGGCTCCCTGTGCTCTGTCTCATTTAAAGGGCTTAAACTGATGGCTGTGGCTCCTGTGCTCCGTCTCATTTAAAGGGCTTAAACTGATGGCTGTGGCTCCCTGTGCTCCGTCTCATTTAAAAGGTGTTAAACTGATGGCTGTGGCTCCCTGTGCTCCGTCTCATTTAAAAGGGTTAAACTGATGGCTGTGGCTCCCTGTGCTCTGTCTCATTTAAAGGGCTTAAACTGATGGCTGTGGCTCCCTGTGCTCAGTCTCATTTAAAGGGTTAAACTGATGGCTGTGGCTGCCTGTGCTCCGTCTCATTTAAAGAGCTTAAACTGATGGCTGTGGCTCTCTGCTCCGTCTCATTTAAAGGGCTTAAACTGATGGCTGTGGCTCCCTGTGCTCCGTCTCATTTAAAAGGTGTTAAACTGATGGCTGTGGCTCCCTGTGCTCCATCTCATTTAAAGGGTTAAACTGATGGCTGTGGCTCCCTGTGTTCGAATCATTTAAAGCGCTTAAACTGTTGGCTGTGGCTCCCTGTGCTCAGTCTCATTTAAAGGGTTAAACTGATGGCTGTGGCTCCCTGTGCTCCGTCTCATTTAAAGGGGTTAAACTGATGGCTGTGGCTCCCTGTGCTCCGTCTCATTTAAAGGGTTAAACTGATGGCTGTGGCTCCTGTGCTCCGTCTCATTTAAAGGGGTTAAACTGATGACTGTGGCTCCCTGTGTTCGAATCATTTAAAGCGCTTAAACTGTTGGCTGTGGCTCCCTGTGCTCAGTCTCATTTAAAGGGTTAAACTGATGGCTGTGGCTCCCTGTGCTCCGTCTCATTTAAAGAGCTTAAACTGATGGCTGTGGCTCTCTCTGCTCCGTCTCATTTAAAGGGCTTAAACTGATGCCTGTGGCTCCCTGTGCTCCGTCTCATTTAAAAGGTGTTAAACTGATGGCTGTGGCTCCCTGTGCTCCGTCTCATTTAAAGGGTTAAACTGATGGCTGTGGCTCCCTGTGATCCGTCTCATTTAAAGGGGTTAAACTGATGGTTGTGGCTCCCTGTGCTCCGTCTCATTTAAAGGTGTTAAACTGATGGCTGTGGCTCCCTGTGCTCCGTCTCATTTAAAGGCTTAAACTGATGGCTGTGGCTCCCTGTGCTCCGTCTCATTTAGAGGGCTTAAACTGATGGCTGTGGCTCCCTGTGCTCTGTCTAATTTAAAGGGCTTAAACTGATGCCTGTGGCTCCCTGTGCTGCATCTCATTTAAAGGGTTAAACTGATGGCTGTGGCTCCCTGTGCTCCGTCTCATTTAAAGGGCTTAAACTGATGGCTGTGGCTCCCTGTGCTCCAAATCATTTAAAGCGCTTAAACTGTTGGCTGTGGCTCCCTGTGCTCCGTCTCATTTAAAGGGGTTAAACTGATGGCTGTGGCTCCCTGTGCTCCGTCTCATTTAAAGGCTTAAACTGATGGCTGTGGCTCCTGTGCTCCGTCTCATTTAAAGGTGTTAAACTGATGGCTGTGGCTCCCTGTGCTCCGTCTCATTTAAAGGGGTTAAACTGATGGCTGTGGCTCCCTGTGCTCTGTCTCATTTAAAGGGCTTAAACTGATGGCTGTGGCTCCCTGTGCTCCGTCTCATTTAAAGGGGTTAAACTGATGGCTGTGGCTCCCTGTGCTCCGTCTAATTTAAAGGGCTTAAACTGATGGCTGTGGCTCCCTGTGCTCCGTCTCATTTAAAGGGGTTAAACTGATGACTGTGGCTCCCTGTGTTCCGAATCATTTAAAGCGCTTAAACTGTTGGCTGTGGCTCCCTGTGCTCAGTCTCATTTAAAGGGTTAAACTGATGGCTGTGGCTGCCTGTGCTCCGTCTCATTTAAAGAGCTTAAACTGATGGCTGTGGCTCTCTCTGCTCCGTCTCATTTAAAGGGCTTAAACTGATGGCTGTGGCTCCCTGTGCTCCGTCTCATTTAAAAGGTGTTAAACTGATGGCTGTGGCTCCCTGTGCTCCATCTCATTTAAAGGGGTTAAACTGATGGCTGTGGCTCCCTGTGTTCCGAATCATTTAAAGCGCTTAAACTGTTGGCTGTGGCTCCCTGTGCTCAGTCTCATTTAAAGGGTTAAACTGATGGCTGTGGCTCCCTGTGCTCCGTCTCATTTAAAGGGCTTAAACTGATGGCTGTGGCTCCCTGTGCTCCGTCTCATTTAAAGGGGTTAAACTGATGACTGTGGCTCCCTGTGCTCCGTCTCATTTAAAGGGGTTAAACTGATGACTGTGGCTCCCTGTGTTCCGAATCATTTAAAGCGCTTAAACTGTTGGCTGTGGCTCCCTGTGCTCAGTCTCATTTAAAGGGTTAAACTGATGGCTGTGGCTCCCTGTGCTCCGTCTCATTTAAAGGGGTTAAACTGATGACTGTGGCTCCCTGTGTTCCGAATCATTTAAAGCGCTTAAACTGTTGGCTGTGGCTCCCTGTGCTCAGTCTCATTTAAAGGGTTAAACTGATGGCTGTGGCTCCCTGTGCTCCGTCTCATTTAAAGAGCTTAAACTGATGGCTGTGGCTCTCTGCTCCGTCTCATTTAAAGGGCTTAAACTGATGCCTGTGGCTCCCTGTGCTCCGTCTCATTTAAAAGGTGTTAAACTGATGGCTGTGGCTCCCTGTGCTCCGTCTCATTTAAAGGGGTTAAACTGATGGCTGTGGCTCCCTGTGATCCGTCTCATTTAAAGGGGTTAAACTGATGGTTGTGACTCCCTGTGCTCCGTCTCATTTAAAGGTGTTAAACTGATGGCTGTGGCTCCCTGTGCGCCGTCTCATTTAAAAGGCTTAAACTGATGGCTGTGGCTCCCTGTGCTCCGTCTCATTTAGAGGGCTTAAACTGATGGCTGTGGCTCCCTGTGCTCTGTCTAATTTTAAGGGCTTAAACTGATGCCTCTGGCTCCCTGTGCTGCATCTCATTTAAAGGGTTAAACTGATGGCTGTGGCTCCCTGTGCTCCGTCTAATTTAAAGGGCTTAAACTGATGGCTGTGGCTCCCTGTGCTCAGTCTCATTTAAAGGGTTAAACTGATGGCTGTGGCTGCCTGTGCTCCGTCTCATTTAAAGAGCTTAAACTGATGGCTGTGGCTCTCTCTGCTCCGTCTCATTTAAAGGGCTTAAACTGATGGCTGTGGCTCCCTGTGCTCCGTCTCATTTAAAAGGTGTTAAACTGATGGCTGTGGCTCCCTGTGCTCCATCTCATTTAAAGGGGTTAAACTGATGGCTGTGGCTCCCTGTGTTCCGAATCATTTAAAGCGCTTAAACTGTTGGCTGTGGCTCCCTGTGCTCAGTCTCATTTAAAGGGTTAAACTGATGGCTGTGGCTCCCTGTGCTCCGTCTAATTTAAAGGGCTTAAACTGATGGCTGTGGCTCCCTGTGCTCCGTCTCATTTAAAGGGGTTAAACTGATGACTGTGGCTCCCTGTGCTCCGTCTCATTTAAAGGGGTTAAACTGATGACTGTGGCTCCCTGTGTTCCGAATCATTTAAAGCGCTTAAACTGTTGGCTGTGGCTCCCTGTGCTCAGTCTCATTTAAAGGGTTAAACTGATGGCTGTGGCTCCCTGTGCTCCGTCTCATTTAAAGAGCTTAAACTGATGGCTGTGGCTCTCTCTGCTCCGTCTCATTTAAAGGGCTTAAACTGATGCCTGTGGCTCCCTGTGCTCCGTCTCATTTAAAAGGTGTTAAACTGATGGCTGTGGCTCCCTGTGCTCCGTCTCATTTAAAGGGGTTAAACTGATGGCTGTGGCTCCCTGTGATCCGTCTCATTTAAAGGGGTTAAACTGATGGTTGTGACTCCCTGTGGTCCATCTCATTTAAAGGTGTTAAACTGATGGCTGTGGCTCCCTGTGCGCCGTCTCATTTAAAAGGCTTAAAATGATGGCTGTGGCTCCCTGTGCTCCGTCTCATTTAGAGGGCTTAAACTGATGGCTGTGGCTCCCTGTGCTCTGTCTAATTTAAAGGGCTTAAACTGATGCCTCTGGCTCCCTGTGCTGCATCTCATTTAAAGGGTTAAACTGATGGCTGTGGCTCCCTGTGCTCCGTCTAATTTAAAGGGCTTAAACTGATGGCTGTGGCTCCCTGTGCTCCAAATCATTTAAAGCGCTTAAACTGTTGGCTGTGGCTCCCTGTGCTCAGTCTCATTTAAAGGGTTAAACTGATGGCTGTGGCTCCCTGTGCTCCGTCTCATATAAAGAGCTTAAACTGATGGCTGTGGCTCCCTGTGCTCCGTCTCACTTAAAAGGTGTTAAACTGATGGCTGTGGCTCCCTGTGCTCCGTCTCATTTAAAGGGGTTAAACTGATGGCTCTGGCTCCCTGTGCTCTGTTTCATTTAAAGCGCTTAAACTGATGGCTGTGGCTCCCTTTGCTCCGTCTCATTTAAAGAGCTTAAACTGATGGCTGTGGCTCTCTCTGCTCCGTCTCATTTAAAGGGCTTAAACTGATGGCTGTGGCTCCCTGTGCGCCGTCTCATTTAAAAGGCTTAAACTGATGGCTGTGGCTCCCTGTGCTCCGTCTCATTTAGAGGGCTTAAACTGATGGCTGTGGCTCCCTGTGCTCCGTCTAATTTAAAGGGCTTAAACTGATGCCTCTGGCTCCCTGTGCTGCATCTCATTTAAAGGGTTTAAACTGATGACTGTGGCTCCCTGTGTTCCAAATCATTTAAAGCGCTTAAACTGTTGGCTGTGGCTCCCTGCGCTCCGTCTCATTTAAAGGGGTTAAACTGATGGCTGTGGCTCCCTGTGCTCCGTCTCATTTAAAAGGTGTTAAACTGATGGCTGTGGCTCCCTGTGCTCCGTCTCATTTAAAAGGGTTAAACTGATGGCTGTGGCTCCCTGTGCTCTGTCTCATTTAAAGGGCTTAAACTGATGGCTGTGGCTCCCTGTGCTCCGTCTAATTTAAAGGGCTTAAACTGATGGCTGTGGCTCCCTGTGCTCCGTCTCATTTAAAGGGGTTAAACTGATGACTGTGGCTCCCTGTGTTCCGAATCATTTAAAGCGCTTAAACTGTTGGCTGTGGCTCCCTGTGCTCAGTCTCATTTAAAGGGTTAAACTGATGGCTGTGGCTCCCTGTGCTCCGTCTCATTTAAAGAGCTTAAACTGATGGCTGTGGCTCTCTCTGCTCCGTCTCATTTAAAGGGCTTAAACTGATGCCTGTGGCTCCCTGTGCTCCGTCTCATTTAAAAGGTGTTAAACTGATGGCTGTGGCTCCCTGTGCTCCGTCTCATTTAAAGGGGTTAAACTGATGGCTGTGGCTCCCTGTGATCCGTCTCATTTAAAGGGGTTAAACTGATGGTTGTGACTCCCTGTGCTCCGTCTCATTTAAAGGTGTTAAACTGATGGCTGTGGCTCCCTGTGCGCCGTCTCATTTAAAAGGCTTAAAATGATGTCTGTGGCTCCCTGTGCTCCGTCTCATTTAGAGGGCTTAAACTGATGGCTGTGGCTCCCTGTGCTCCGTCTAATTTAAAGGGCTTAAACTGATGCCTCTGGCTCCCTGTGCTGCATCTCATTTAAAGGGTTTAAACTGATGACTGTGGCTCCCTGTGTTCCAAATCATTTAAAGCGCTTAAACTGTTGGCTGTGGCTCCCTGTGCTCAGTCTCATTTAAAGGGTTAAACTGATGGCTGTGGCTCCCTGTGCTCCGTCTCATATAAAGAGCTTAAAATGATGGCTGTGGCTCCCTGTGCTCCGTCTCACTTAAAAGGTGTTAAACTGATGGCTGTGGCTCCCTGTGCTCCGTCTCATTTAAAGGGGTTAAACTGATGGCTATGGCTCCCTGTGCTCCGTCTAATTTAAAGGGCTTAAACTGATGGCTCTGGCTCCCTGTGCTCCGTCTCATTGAAAGGGTTTAAACTGATGACTGTGGCTCCCTGTGTTCCGAATCATTTAAAGGGCTTAAACTGTTGGCTGTGGCTCCCTGTGCTCAGTCTCATTTAAAGGGTTAAACTGATGGCTGTGGCTCCCTGTGCTCCGTCTCATTTAAAGAGCTTAAACTGATGGCTGTGGCTCTCTCTGCTCCATCTCATTTAAAGGGCTTAAACTGATGGCTGTGGCTCCATGTGCTCCGTCTCATTTAAAGGGGTTAAACTGATGGCTGTGGCTCCCTGTCCTCCATCTCATTTAAAAGGTGTTAAACTGATGGCTGTGGCTCCCTGTGCTCCGTCTAATTTAAAGGGCTTAAACTGATGGCTGTCGCTCCCTGTGCTCCGTCTAATTTAAAGGGCTTAAACTGATGGCTCTGGCTCCCTGTGCTCCAAATCATTTAAAGGGTTTAAACTGATGACTGTGGCTCCCTGTGTTCAGAATCATTTAAAGCACTTAAACTGTTGGCTGTGGCTCCCTGTGCTCAGTCTCATTTAAAGGGTTAAACTGATGGCTGTGGCTCCCTGTGCTCCGTCTCATTTAAAGAGCTTAAACTGATGGCTGTGGCTCTCTCTGCTCCGTCTCATTTAAAGGGCTTAAACTGATGGCTGTGGCTCCCTGTGCTCCGTCTCATTTAAAGGGGTTAAACTGATGGTTGTGGCTCCCTGTGCTCCGTCTCATTTAAAAGGTGTTAATCTGATGGCTGTGGCTCCCTGTGCTCCGTCTCATTTAAAAGGCTTAAACTGATGGCTGTGGCTCCCTGTGCTCCGTCTCATTTAAAGGGCTTAAACTGATGGCTGTGGCTCCCTGTGCTCCATCTCATTCAAAGGGTTTAAACTGATGACTGTGGCTCCCTGTGTTCCGAATCATTTAAAGGGGTTAAACTGATGGCTGTGGCTCCCTGTGCTCCGTCTCATTTAAAGGGTTAAACTGATGGCTGTGGCTCCCTGTGCTCCGTCTCATTTAAAGAGCTTAAACTGATGGCTGTGGCTCTCTCTGCTCCGTCTCATTTAAAGGGCTTAAACTGATGGCTGTGGCTCCCTGTGCTCCGTCTCATTTAAAGGGGTTAAACTGATGGCTGTGGCTCCCTGTGCTCTGTCTCATTTAAAGGGGTTAAACTGATGGCTCTGGCTCCCTGTGCTCTGTTTCATTTAAAGAGCTTATACTGATGGCTGTGGCTCCCTTTGCTCCGTCTCATTTAAAGGGGTTAAACTTATGGCTGTGGCTTCATGTGCTCCGTCTCATTTAAAGGGCTTAAACTGATGGCTGTGGCTCCATGTGCTCCGTCTCATTTAAAGGGGTTAAACTGATGGCTGTGGCTCCCTGTGCTCCATCTCATTTAAAAGGTGTTAAACTGATGGCTGTGGCTCCCTGTGCTCTGTTTCATTTAAAGGGATTAAACTGATGGCTGTGGCTCCCTGTGCTCCGTCTAATTTAAAGGGCTTAAACTGATGGCTGTGGCTCCCTGTGCTCCATCTCATTCAAAGGGTTTAAACTGATGACTGTGGCTCCCTGTGTTCCGAATCATTTAAAGCGCTTAAACTGTTGCCTGTGGATCCCTGTGCTCAGTCTCATTTAAAGGGGTTAAACTGATGGCTCTGGCTCCCTGTGCTCTGTTTCATTTAAAGCGCTTATACTGATGGCTGTGGCTCCCTTTGCTCCGTCTCATTTAAAGGGGTTAAACTGATGGCTGTGGCTCCCTGTGCTCCGTCTAATTTAAAGGGCTTAAACTGATGGCTCTGGCTCCCTGTGCTCCGTCTCATTTAAAGGGTTAAACTGATGGCTGTGGCTCCCTGTGCTCCGTCTAATTTAAAGGGCTTAAACTGATGGCTGTGGCTCCCTGTGCTCCATCTCATTTAAAGGGGTTAAACTGATGGCTGTGGCTCCCTGTGCTCCGTCTCATTTAAAGGGGTTAAACTGATGGCTGTGGCTCCCTGTGCTCTGTCTCATTTAAAGGGGTTAAATTGATGGCTCTGGCTCCCTGTGCTCTGTTTCATTTAAAGAGCTTATACTGATGGCTGTGGCTCCCTTTGCTCCGTCTCATTTAAAGGGGTTAAACTTATGGCTGTGGCTTCATGTGCTCCGTCTCATTTAAAGGGCTTAAACTGATGGCTGTGGCTCCATGTGCTCCGTCTCATTTAAAGGGGTTAAACTGATGGCTGTGGCTCCCTGTGCTCCATCTCATTTAAAAGGTGTTAAACTGATGGCTGTGGCTCCCTGTGCTCTGTTTCATTTAAAGGATTAAACTGATGGCTGTGGCTCCCTGTGCTCCGTCTAATTTAAAGGGCTTAAACTGATGGCTGTGGCTCCCTGTGCTCCATCTCATTCAAAGGGTTTAAACTGATGACTGTGGCTCCCTGTGTTCGAATCATTTAAAGCGCTTTAAACTGTTGCCTGTGGATCCCTGTGCTCAGTCTCATTTAAAGGGGTTAAACTGATGGCTCTGGCTCCCTGTGCTCTGTTTCATTTAAAGCGCTTATACTGATGGCTGTGGCTCCCTTTGCTCCGTCTCATTTAAAGGGGTTAAACTGATGGCTGTGGCTCCCTGTGCTCCGTCTAATTTAAAGGGCTTAAACTGATGGCTCTGGCTCCCTGTGCTCCGTCTCATTTAAAGGGTTAAACTGATGGCTGTGGCTCCCTGTGCTCCGTCTAATTTAAAGGGCTTAAACTGATGGCTGTGGCTCCCTGTGCTCCATCTCATTTAAAGGGGTTAAACTGATGGCTGTGGCTCCCTGTGCTCTGTCTCATTTAAAGGGGTTAAACTGATGGCTCTGGCTCCCTGTGCTCTGTTTCATTTAAAGAGCTTATACTGATGGCTGTGGCTCCCTTTGCTCCGTCTCATTTAAAGGGGTTAAACTTATGGCTGTGGCTCCATGTGCTCCGTCTCATTTAAAGGGCTTAAACTGATGGCTGTGGCTCCATGTGCTCCGTCTCATTTAAAGGGCTTAAACTGATGGCTGTGGCTCCCTGTGCTCCATCTCATGTAAAAGGTGTTAAACTGATGGCTGTGGCTCCCTGTGCTCCGTTTCATTTAAAGGGGTTAAACTGATGGCTGTGGCTCCATGTGCTCCGTCTCATTTAAAGGGGTTAAACTGATGGCTGTGGCTCCATGTGCTCTGTCTCATTTAAAAGGTGTTAATCTGATGGCTGTGGCTCCCTGTGCTCTGTCTCATTTAAAAGGCTTAAACTAATGGCTGTGGCTCCCTGTGCTCAGTCTCATTTAAAGGGCTTAAACTGATGGCTGTGGCTCCCTGTGGTCCATCTCATTTAAAGGGTTTAAACTGTTGACTGTGGCTCCCTGTCTTCCGAATCATTTAAAGGGCTTAAACTGTTGGCTGTGGATCCCTGTGCTCAGTCTCATTTAAAGGGTTAAACTGATGGCTGTGGCTCCCTGTGCTCCGTCTCATTTAAAGAGCTTAAATTGATGGCTGTGGCTCTCTCTGCTCTGTCTCATTTAAAGGGGTTAAACTGATGGCTGTGGCTCCCTGTGCTCCGTCTCATTTAAAAGGTGTTAAACTGATGGCTGTGGCTCCCTGTGCTCCGTCTCATTTAAAAGGGGTTAAACTGATGGTTGTGGCTCCCTGTGCTCCCTCTCATTTAAAGGGCTTATACTGATGGCTGTGGCTCCCTGTGCTCCGTCTCATTTAAAGGGCTTAAACTGATGGCTGTCTCCCTGTGCTCCGTCTTATTTAAAAGGACTAAAAATGATGGCTGTGGCTCCCTTTGCTCCGTCTTATTTAAAAGGGCTTAAACTGATGGCTGTGGCTCCCTGTGCTCCCTCTCATTTAAAGGGCTTAAACTGATGGCTGTCTCCCTGTGCTCCGTCTCATTTAAAGGGCTGAAACTGATTGCTGTGGCTCCCTGTGCTCCGTCTCATTTAAAGGGCTGAAACTGATGGCTGTGGCTCAATGTCGTTTAAAGGGTTACAGCTAAATGAGTCAGTTCTGACACACATCTACTCTATCTGTCGGACAGCTGAGTTCCTAACTCCGTCATCACGCTGGCTCTGATTGGCTGATCCCCTATCACATTGCCTTTTATACCAACATTGAGATCATGAGGATTGCATTACTTCTGGCAGAGGTATTACAAGGGTAATATTTCACTCTGTGTGTTGTGCTATGGTTCCTCTCTGTCTGGTGGAAAGCAGAGAAAGCATACAAGGCTCTCTTTTGTCAAGACAGCTTCTGTGGGACAATAATAAATAAAGCTAGCCAAGGGGGGGATAATTTCTTGCTGACGTGGTTAGTGTGCTAGATTCAGTCATAATAGGCCAGTCAGGAAAACAATCAGCTTTTTCTAAATGGGGGACATGGCCATATCTTGCCTGTCCGCATCACAGTCCCACTATGGAGTAGCCTTTGTGGAATAGGGGGTTTCATGTCAAGGGGCAGTAACCTACGTAGCCTACTGTGTATGTATCTTATATGTCAGTATGGCCTCTACAAAAACACAATCAAAATTTGACACCACCCAAAACGCATAAACAGACGAAGTGGCATGTACTCTGAAATATTATAATATCCTGGCTCTGTATAAAAGAGGTCATTGTCATCTGCACAGTTTGACACACATAACCACAATTATGGAGGATTATCTTTAGATAGGAAAAAATACATCCGAGTGGGGTAGCGCATTTCTGGATCTAAAACAATCCAAACATTCTGAATCAATACATAATCCCACACCTACATGAAAGAGGTCCTGTGATCTTTTCAGCCATTACTTTGATAAGAGAACCAGGGTTTAGAAATAATATATAAATATTTAAGATCAGTCATGACATGAACAAACGACTTCCAGAAAAAAGCCATCTTTACGGATAATCACTTAAGTACCCTTTCAAGCCTGACTTGGTACAATCCCCCAACAGTTCATCACTACATCTAATTTGAGTCAAATCCACACCTACATACTCTCAAATCCTGCCCATTGGCACTGTGTGAGCATTTCAATATCTGGGAATGAATGATGAAGACGAGAAGCGAGGCTGTCTTTTCACTCCTGGCCCTTTCTTGAATGAGGATTAAAGCATACCAATGATTTAGATGTGTACCAAGGGAGCAACGGTAGACCATGATGTCAGCGGTCAGGGCTACGGATGAATAGGGAAAAGAGAGAAGGAGAATGAGAGGGAATGAGGAAGCTTTATACAAACCCGTTCACCTCATAAAACATATAGCTTTCAGGATTGGCACGGACCTGACTGGCTGACGCATCATAGCAGCCAGGTATTTAGGGGATTTTAACGGCAGGTCACTGACCCCGGCCACATAATGATGAAATGACAGAGGAGCTAGATTTACTCTACCTAGTACCTTTTTGGTGTCATTGTTTTGGGGATGACACACACTGCGTGGTAAGGCCTTGCACCCATGGATGGTTACTGGAATGAATTGACTGAAACCAACCAGGTCAGTCACGGCAGCTTTACTGAATGAAGAAAAACTCCTGGAAATGGTCATGTTGACAAATCACTTCACCAAAGGACCATGACACTTTATTAATCACATGTGCCAACTCACACAACACCCAAGTCTATATGCCTTGTGGATACTGAAGCCTACATTTGGGTGCTGAATGGTGTTCCAGTCCTCTAAGGGCTGAGGACAAAGCAGAACAGAGACAGACAGACAGGAAAGCACCACTTACAGTGCCTCGCCAGCTAGAGAGGCTGTCCGTCAGTGCCCACACTGCCCTAGCACGATGGGCAGAGCGAGGAGCTGGAGAGACAGGACCCCTAACATTTGCAAACATCTCAGGGCGGCGCGGTGCGATGCAGAGTGGCAGGTCTCTGATGCGCGGCTGCGAGCCAGCCTCCTCGGGGCGGCATAGCCGGATCTGCGTCAGCACCGTGAAAATTGTCTGACAGGGCACACCGGCCCTGGCGCTGCCGACACGACATCTCCCTCCACATCTAGTCAATACTCGGGGAAATCGCATAGAAAATATCCTGTTTATGGTGTTTACACACAAGCTTAATTAAAACATGAACAAGTATAAAAATACTAACTACATGTACTGCTGAGTGCAAGTAAGTTTATGTTTCACTTTATTTGATTGGGTTATATACTCTATGTCAGACATACTGTGCATGACCACATCATTGTGAAGCGAAGACATGATGAGACGTTGTACGGAGATCCTGCCTGGTTCATTCAGCGGCGTACAGTCAAATTATACTCTACTTGCAATACCATTCATAATCCAACACATCCCGTAGAGACTTACAAACTTTCCACTTACATTTCTGAGGTTTTCCACTTTGCGGTGAGTTTCCACTGCAGCGGTCTGTCAAATCACATAGAAAAGCACTTTTTCCCTCTTTAACGATTGCAGGGTAAAGAAGTACTTTAGAAGTGAGTGACATAAGATCAAGTCTAAATATTTTTGCTTGATGGAATGGTATAGCCTACTGTACGCAAGGATCACTTGTCACTTCTCGGCGACTAGTTAGTGATTTAGCTCCATAACATCACCCAACAGCAGTGTTAAGCTAACAGCATATCCACAGCATGGTGATGTTGTGTAAAAGATAACAAACCTCTTTAGCACTATTCTAATCTCCTCCTTTGTCTTTGCTGAAACCGACCCCATCCTATTTAAGTGGGCTTCCGAGAAAGACAGCCAGCTACTAGATCAAAAGGTGGTAATGATACTGTAGGCAGCGTGTTGTTTAGCCAATGAGATTAGAGCAGGTGTCACAGCAGAGCAGGGGAGAGCTGGCTCCTTTGTGATTCATGAAGCAGTAACTCCAAACTCAGGATATCTATTGATTGGCCAACGTGGCTGCCCTGGGCTGAATTAATATGGCGGCAAATATGCAAGACTTATACCTTCTGCTGTGCTTAGGCCGTTAAAGAGGCACTGACAGAGACAACAAAAGAGGTCTGAGAGTCTATAAAAAAGCAGGCCACAAAGAAGCCTGGGAGAGAGAGTACTATGTTAAAGGGGATGCCACGTTTGATAAGTGCATGATGTAAAATAATATTCCCAAACCCACAACACATACAATAACAAGAGGCGTAATAGCCAAAGACTAGAAAAAAGAGATGAGAAATGTCAACATAATGACTTCATGTAAATCCCGTTGATTTCCCAGGCTCTGGGATGCTGGGGTTGAGGCCGGGATAGCGGGTATGCTTCGATACACCGCTCTGTCCGGACAACTCAGGCTCACCAGGGCGCGGGGAAGCTCACAAACTGATTTGCCAGCCTTGATATTTGAGGGAGGCTTTATCCCTGCCTAAGACATGGTTTTCTTTCACTACCGTTCTGTAAATCACATGTACTAGCACAGGATGTACTCCTATCTTGTGAAGCATGACCTTTCACTGAGTGAGCCATTGCACAGAGAATAGATAGCATTTCTTCTTATCCCTCTATTCTGTTACTGTCCTGCTACTCACACCAATACTCCCTTTTTAATGGGAACAGAGCGCATTGGGGCTCGATTTAATCCATAGCACTAAGATCTGCGTTATAGCACAATTTAAATGTAAAAGGCAATGTTCCCGCGTTCGCTGGGATGACATTAACGGTAAAACCCTGCATACGTGGGCTCATTCGGAAATTACCATTCCATTTCAATCGTGCTATAACGCGGATCTTCAGCACTACGGATTGAATCGAGTCCTTAAAAAACATCCACGGTCAAAGAGTTTGGTGAGATGTGCATTTTGTCGAACTGTTACGCAAGCGTAGGGCTTAAATATAGGCCTGGAACTTCATTCCATTATTTCCAGGGTTTAACACCCTTCCTCAATCCCATATTGTTCTTAAAAAGAGCAGTGGAATTGATCCAAAGCTTAACTCCAAAGACAGTTAATAAAAAGTGATGGTCATATGGACTATTATTGACATCTCTAATACATAGTGCTATATGCATGGTGCATCGTTCACTCTTCCTTTGTAGGTGCTGGTTAGTGTCTGAGGCTCAAATAAAAATAAAGTTGATTAAAACTTGAGTTGACCTAACCACTTCTAATGTACAGTACCAGTCAAACGTTGGGACACACCTATTCATTCAAGTGTTTTTCTTTATTTTTACTATTTTCTAAATTGTAGAATAATAGTGAAGACATCAAAATTATGAAATAACACATATGGAATCATGTAGTACCCAAAAATGTGTTATATATATTTTAGATTCTTCAAACTAGCCACCCTTTGCCTTGATGACAGCTTTGCACACTCTTGGCATTCTCTCAACCAGCTTCGTGAGGAATGTTTTTCCAACAGTCTTGAAGAGGTTCCAACATATGCACTTGTTGGCTGCTTTTCCTTCACTCTGCGATCCAACTCATCCCAAACCATCTCAATTGGGTTGAGGTCGGGTGATTGTGGAGGCCAGCTCATCTGATGCAGCACTCCATCACTCTCCTTCTTGGTAAAATAGCCCTTACACAGCCTGGAGGTGTGTTGGGTCATTGTCCTGTTGAAAAACAAATGATAGTCCCACTAAGCGTAAAACAGATGGGATGGCGTATCGCTGCAGAATGCTGTGGTAGCCATGCTGGTTAAGTGTGCCTTGAATTCTAAATAAATCACTGACAGTGTCAACAGCAAAGCATTCCCACACCATCACACCTCCTCCTCCATGCTTCACAGCGGGAACCACACATGCAGAGATCATCCGTTCACCTACTCTGCGTCTCACAAAGACACGGCGGTTAGAACCAACAATCTCAAATTTGGACTCATCAGACCAAAGGACAGATTTCCACTGGTCTAATGTCCATTGCTCATGTTTCTTGGCCCAAGCAAGTCTGTTCTTCTTATTGCTGTCCTTTAGCAGTGGTTTATTTGCAGCAATTCGACCATGAAGGCCTGATTCACACAGTCTCCTCTGAACAGTTGATGTTGAGATGTGTCTGTTACTTGAACTATGTGAAACATTTATTTGGGCTGCAATTTCTGAGGCTGGTAACTCTAATGAACTTATCCTCTGCAGCAGAGGTAACTCTGGGTCTTCCTTTCCTGAGGCGGTTCTCATGAGAGCCAGTTTCATTATAGCGCTTGATGGTTTTTGCAACTGCACTTTAAGAAACTTTGAAAGTTCTTGAAATCTTCCGTATTGACTGACCTTCATGTCTTAAAGTAATGATGGCTGTCATTTCTCTTTGCTTATTTCAGCTGTTCTTGCCATAATATGGACTTGGTCTTTTACCAAATATGGCTATCTTCTGTATACCACCCCTACCTTGTCACAACACAACTGATTGGCTCAAACACATTAAGGAAAGGAATTCCACAAATTAACTTTTAACAAGGCACACCTGTTAATTGAAACATTCCAGGTGACTACCTCATGAAGCTGGTTGAGAGAATGCCAAGAGTGTGCAAAGCTGTCAAGGCAAAGGGTGGCTACTTTGAAGAATCTCAATTATAAAATATATTTTTAATTGTTTAACACTTTTTTGGTTACTACATGATTCCATATATGTTATTCAAAGTTTGTCTTCACTATTATTCTACAATGTAGAAAATAGTAACAATAATGAAAAACCCTGGAATGAGTAGGTGTGTCCAAATATTTGACTGGTACTGTATAATGCTGTATTATGACAAGGATACTGTAGGGGGTGATTCAAACAAGACCTAGGGGTCTGGAAAGTGCAATGGTAACTTGAGGTGAGAACATCTCAATAAGTGAAAGCATGCACAAGTCAACTGCATTAGGCTGCTAGTCCAATTTACCAGGCAAGTGATAAAGCAATGCTCTGCATAAAAAAGAAAACAAGTATTGGAGGACAAAGAAAAAGGTCCACACTCTTACTGTTGGTGCTGGAGAAATGTCACAGAATAACATGTTTGGAATATAGTCTATTAGACATGCATTAAACCAACAACATATGTGAGGTCAACAGATTGAGCCCTATTCATCTGTTTAAGGTGAATAGCCCAGTATTTACCAAATAAAGCAGGAAACATGACAACCAGGGAAGCTGGTGGTTATAATTCAAATAGAATATTGGTTTTAATAAATAATTTTTCAATAAGCACATAATCAAAACAAACATTCCTTTCAATGGAATCATAGGCTATTAATAAATTCAACATAGCCTACAGTACTAATATATAAAGCAGATGAATCCTGAATAAATTATTTTGTAATTGGATATGACTCCACATTGGCTGCCTCTTTGTCAGTTTCCAGTATGCTGTTGGATACATTCTGTTTTGATGGGTTGCCTTGCCATTGATTGCTTCAACTGACAAAAATACGCAATCATCAAAACAAAGGGATAAAAGCCTGTGCATGCCAGCCCCCAAACTGTCGTGGACATCCTCGGTGTAAAGCGCGCACATCGACTAATCTCGCTGAGGTTTCTCTGGCAACCTTGCCTCCCTTTGTCTCCATGGCAATGGCTCGCCAGTTTACATCCCGACACGAAGCGAGGCTTTTCTAGAGACGTGTAGAGGCTAATTTTTACGCAATGGGTCATTAGCGCACGAGCTACCAAAACCAATGGAGTGCCCACGTCATATTAGCGCAGAACTCCCCTGAGTGTGATTAGAATATGATGTTGAAAGCTGGGCAAATGCAAACCCACGTAAAAAGATGCAAGCGAGAACAGGGGGGATTTCAAACGGATGCCAGTGACATTGTTGTTCACTGCCTTCACATTAAAGCGACAGCACGACCATTATTCATGTAGGTTTACCAATGCTCATTAAAATGCACTACATTGTTTGATTTTCATTATGGTTCTTGGTTTTGTATTAATTAATTTCATATTTGCAGATATTTATTGTTTAAATAATGAAACCAATAAATGTCATACACTACTTGCGTAATCATTAGGTTATAACCAGGTTATAACATGTGCTAATTGTAGATGGCTACTGGTTGAGTCTGAAATGACCCCAGCAAGCCACATATGCCACGCCATTCAGTAGCTGGCCTACTATTGTTTTCAGAAATCTCAAAGGGCGAGCAGAGGATGTGTGGGAGATGATTGAGCGCACGGTCGCTTTAAACCAGTGATTTAGGAGCAGCAATCTGTGCGTTGCAAGGCTTGCCTCTTACCCTTGGAAGCATCCTTATCTTCTTTTGGCTTCGCCACTTTTCCGCTCATAGATCCCAGTTTGGATGTGTAATTCCCGATTTAGACAAGAATGGAAATCCTTTTAATCGCTTGCAGACAATTTCTTCAATGAAATCCTTTCCAAAGCTACCAGGTGCTGAGATAAGGGTTCTGTTAGACAATTAGAAAACAGTGCAATTAGTCTTTAAGGTTTTATTTAGATGAAGCAAGTTGTATCAAGAGAGGACTACAAACAAAGCAAACCTGTGGGGCTGTATGATTCCATGTATGACGCCGGCTGTCAATGGATATATCCAGTTATTGATACATTCTACTCACATAGCCTACACAATTGAGTTCACAAAGCGCATCTGAAAAATTGGTAAAGAAACGCCTTGGTATCCATGGACCATCACCATCATAAAAGCGTTTGAATCTTGTCTTACCTTATCTCCTCCACGTTTTCTGCTACATCAATGCACATTGATAAAGAAAAACGCTTCCAACATGAATCCCGCTATGTTGCATGCAAAAATCACGACCCTCTCGGTTGTGTCAAAGGAACTGAGAAAAAAAACTAAGAAAATAAGAGCAGGGCTTCCATGCGCGTGTCAGTCGACGTCAAAGAAAAACGGAAAGTGCATCAAATTAAGATTACATCAAAGGAGCAAACGTCTCCACATGGGGTTTCCGCAAATGCCATCCACTACAAATGACGCAACCAGGTTTTCTTGAAGCCTATGGTGACTATTCTATTCAACACGAGCTCTTCCAAGGCATTTCACACGCTGGAAAAATATAGCACACAGATCAACAGGATCCACAAAGTGAGCGCTGTATTCCATCCCTAACACACATGCACAGTCGATGATGCTACGTTTAGCTCTATTCGTTTAATAAAATAAAAGCATTTTGGGAATGAAAATCAATTGTTTATAAATCCGCTTCGATACACCGTTGCTCTAAACGCGCGCGTTGGATGGGTAGCGTGAGGAGCGCTGTGACCTAGGCGTCAAGTAGCCTACTGTAGAATCAAGAAGAGTGGCCGGGCAGCAGATTAGGCAGCAGTGACAACCACCAACTATTAAATTGTTTGCTTGTTGTAGGCTAGTGTTTACTTATAAAACAGTCTTAAGGAAACCAATAGCCAAAATAAGCGTGCTATTATTATTATTTTTTGCCTACATATAGCCAAACCAATTTTCACGATGTAAATGCTTTATATGATATTATGGTTAGCCGTTTGCTATTCGAATCATCTGTACATTTTGAAACAATTCAGTGACTAATAAAGTAAATAACCTTTACGCACAAGTGCCAATTACCGAAACAGTCCCAAAATACGCTCTTTATATAAAATATCGTTGACATACATAATGTTACAGACCAGCTAAATCAGACAACTTACAGTATTATATGTATAGTCAAAAGTATTCCAAGTAGTCCAAGCAAGCATATAGCCCATAAATCGCAGTCCACGGAAACTGGAGCAAGTCCCAAGCCACTAAAGGAAATAACTCACCTGGATGCACGAGATGGCGAGGCAAAAACTGATGAATTGACAACGAATGTCAGCGCACTTGCCTACAAAATATGTCTTAAGTGGATACGTAAACATTCAGATGTTCCAGATGCAAACGGATCAATATGAAAGGCTGCGTGTATATGCTTCAATATGTTGTTCCTTTTCAAAAGGGGTGTTTTAAACACATTTCTAAAGTTTTGCTGCGCTGACAGATGCGCAATGGAATGCAAACCAATAGGCCTAGTGTACAAGTCGATATCTGGGGGAAATACTGCGAAGGAGAGATGGCATTGCATGCGTAATTCTAATTGGCTGCAGCGTTATTCGCATTAGCCTACCATGTTTGAGTCCCGTGAAGTTATAATTACCTTCAGTTGTGTAGTTAGTTGGTCGTTGATTAATTTCATCAGTCATTTAGCAACAGATGCAACGAAAAAATGACATTCATAATCATTTAAAATAGAGGACAATTACACAAAACGTTCATTTATACGTTTATTTGTAACGGACAATGTACAACATACCATTCCACCAGATTTAGCTAGGTCGTTTTTTAATCTGTAGTCTCTGGAAGCAACTATTTAACGCAACAAAAATGTGAATTGGCACTCGGTACAAAGCCCACAGGCAACGAAACGCTCATTTCTGAAACCCTCATTACTAGTTTATAAATCCACAATATATCTTGTTATGACTGAGGATTAACTAACAGGATTATGGTAACACATGTTTGTTATTGCTGGTGTGTGTACACCCTTACATTCCTTTCTGGGCCAATAACGCCGCGCAAAAATATTAGTAGGCTTTCACAATGCCAAAAGCCATGGTAATGTGACTGTGAACAATTTGAAATGTTAATTTCAGAAAAAAGATACATGCTTTGATAGCCTACAGTTGAGACTACATGTTGCTTGTTTTTAATGTTTAAGATTTGCAAACAATTTAACTCCATCTAACTTTACTGATTTTTATTGGAGTTTAGTAAAATTACGTAATTGTAGTGACTTTTTTGTCAAGTGAGAACATTCTTGAGAATCTGCGTCCTTACCATATATTGACAGTTAATTATAGCCTTGGCGGTAGAAGATGAGAAAATCTAAATTGAAACAGTAAAAGTCAGCGTTCACCCCATATATGTAACGTTAACCTAGACAGGATCCATGTGTGATAATCAAGTCGGACAACTCCAGACGCAAAAAGCGAACTGTTTGATAAACTTACTGCGCAACAAGTCTTGTAACACAAAACTTGCCCCTTCTAACTTGTCACGAAGTAGAACTACAATTTGCGGTCCTAAATCGACCCCTGCGTGCGTTGTGTCAGTCACATCGTCACCTGGCAGGTTCTGTGCCTCTCTGCCGCAGAAAAAAAGCCCGTGGTTGAGGATCACAGGATCTATAGAGTTTCTATTTTTAGTGTTAACTGGACTCCTTTAAAACTCTCCGCTTATTTTCAAATTTGTCAAGACATTTCAAGTAGGTTTCTACCGGCTGTAGCTGCCGAACTGCACTTCCCTTTCCGCCTCTAGGAGGGAGTAAGAGCACTAACTGACCATTATAGACCCTGCCAAATGTTTAATAATGCAATCTAGTAAAATGTGCTTGCTGAAATCAAACTACAACTTTCAGAAACTGTTCATACTTATTATTATAACTCTGGAACAAAACCTTAAAAGCTACCATCACCAGAACGACTGTAAAACGTTTAGACTAGCACTGGTCAGGTTGCTAGAAAAATTATTGTTGAAACTACTTTTCACACTACAACCATATTTGCAGAAATCGCAATGGCCATAGACTTCTCATCATAACTAGTCTTCAATCATTAAACTAGACACGCCATTCAACCTTTAAAACGTGCAGACCGGTCTGGAATAGTGTGCTTGTATACATCTTTTTGAAACCATTTATACCCTTTGAACTACTGCTCACTACTGCTCTTTATCTGTTTCAGCTATAAATACCACCCCAATATTGACATGTGCAGACGGCTCAACTTTGATGGCTTCAGCACAGCTTTTTGCTACCATTCCTACTTCATAAACTATATTCCCAGTCGGTATTAGGTAGAAAGTTGCGGCCCTGACCCCTTGTGGGGAAAACAGCTTGTGGTTACCTAAGTTAACCCCATTGGTTCACAGCAAAAATGTACCTTTTTCAAATGCACTTGTTGTCTGCTTGATTTAGTCAATTACAAAACTAGATTTAAGAAAAGTACAACCTATCTAAAGATTATTTTTCAACATCGCCTGCTCCCTACTTAGAAAAAAACATAATTTTGTAGGGCTTCCCTCATGCCCCTTTTGATGACGGTGCTAGCAGCCACAAGAGTAAGTGCGACCGACAGGCTACAGAGCGGCTACCAACCGCAACATTAAGCTAGCCAAGACCAACAACACAAAGAAACAGACTATACGGCTATAAGTAGTGAGTGGAGTTACAAACGGACTATACTAAACAAGTTAAATGTCTCACCTGTGATTAAATGTTTTCCACACACATAACATTAACAACAAAGTTACCTCTTTTACACCGGGGGTCAATGGGAAAGAATGTTTGTTTTCAACAATTTGTGGGTGTGGTAAAGGAAAATTCATTATTATTACATGAACATTGACTGTGACTATAAAGCTTGTTATACAACGGGGTCTAATCCTGAATGCTGATTGGTTAAAACCGCATTCCAGCCGGTGTCTATTCCACAAGTTACCACCGGCTAAAGCAATGACGTTGAAATGCCTATTTTCTCTGTTCCATCTCACTGCACAATCCACTGTCTCATCAGCCCAGCCTGACAATTTATAAACTTGATCTCCACTGTAAAAGCATCTAGACATTATCTCTAATTTATTTTAGACTAGCATTTGGTTTTCAACAGCGGAGATTTGTATAAACCTTGCTGTCTGTCTCTCCGACATTTGCAACATTGTTTCAATATTGAAGTTTGATCTCCAGCTGTCCCATAGTAATGAACGTGTCGTGAGTCGGGATGAGATAGACAGGCTGGCAGCTTTTCTCAGCCAGTCGAAATCATGAATCAGCTTGCATCATTTTAATGGATATATACAAAGAAATGTCAATAGAAACAGATACAACTAAACAAATTACAGCTAGTTTGCTGTCTTTCCAGATTCAGTTTGAAGTGATTGTATTAGCTGTGTTGTTGGCTAGCTCCTCTGAACAACAGTGTTCTGATGGAAGCACATTTTCTATTCCAGGCAAAATCACGAAACATAAGCTCATTGTTCTGGATGTATCCAAATAAATGTAACTAGAAAACAGCATAAACAAATTCAAATGCAGCTACTTTGCTGTTATTCTGGCTGCACTGTCTGACATGACTAAGTTAGCCATAGTTGGCTACCAGGCAAGCAAGGGATAAGAACTTTGCCAGCCAGTATGGCAATGGACATTTAGAGCGAACGACTGGGTCACGTCCATACATGCAGAACAAAAAGACTTAACGACTGGGTCGAATCTCTGGTAACCAAATCCACAGAACGAAAGACCAGCCGACTTGGATAGCAACCTTAGATTTGTGTTGGGACTATATCACCTGGAAGGATGAAATAGTATGAATAAATTCATAAAAATCAATGTTTTTATAAAAATATATCAATCATTATTTGAATATGTTGATAACCCGTTGTATAAAAGGGACTATGCCCTCAAAGCCGGTGTTTGGAGGATAAATTGGCAAGGTTTGCCATTACAACATCCGTGACAATATCCTCCAAACACCAGCTTCTCTGGCATTATCACTTAATTGTATCCCCATTCATTTCAATGGCATAATGCAAACTTCAACATTCTAAACTGAAATCACTGCCAAAAAACATTTAATATATTTATGATTTGAGTGTGCAAAGCTGTCATCATGGCAAAGTGGGGCTACTTTGAAGAATCTTTAATATTTTTATTTGTTTAACACTTTTTTGGTTACTACATGATTCCATGTGTTATTTCATAATTTTGATGTCTTCACTATTATTCTACAATAAAGAAAATAGTAAAAAAATAAAGAAAAACCTTTGAATGAGTAGGTGTCCAAACTTTTGACTGGTACTGTATGTTTTTTCCCACACATCATTCTTTCATCATTAATTTACAATTACAATTACACAAAAAACGTTGAACACTAAAAATATACCTTGAAAGTACGACCAGTAAAGATCAGTCTGGACAAAATCCAAAGAACCTCAGAAAATATTGTGCGAAAATACCTTAAAAACATACATATTGCCAAATGTTGTCCTGTATCATGGTGGTTTTCTGGAGTGAATTCATTGGCAAATGACATGGCCCTTGACCTTTACATGGTGATAAAGAGATCCCCACCTTTTGTTGTTGTTTATAGGCATATAGCCTTCTGGTTGAGGGAGATTTTGTTCTAGGGATTGGGCCATTTCTCTATAATTTTCCTATTTGCTCAATGCCAGGCAAGATACTACTTCCTGTCATAAATATCATGCATTTTTTAGCTCACAGGCCTCTCGCCATCAGGAGGAGGCTGAAAAGCAGGCCACTAGCTCAGTCACCTTGCGCACAGCACAGGTTGTGACGAGGTGTCCGCTGAGTAACTGCTCTCTGCTGCTCTCTGCTCCCTGACTCAAAGTCCATGAGAAGTCATATACTGTATCACACCTGTCAGATGGAGTAATACTAATAGTTTTGCTGGGGAGGAAGTGAAGGGTACACTTGTTTAGCTCTGTCTTGATACCCAATATTGATGTTTGTTTGTGATAGATAATATGTGATATATACCATTTAGCAGACGCTTTGTTCCAAAGCGACTTACAGTCATCCGTGCATACGTATTGGGTGGCACCGGAAATGTAACCTTTATTTAACTAGGCAATCGAACCCTCAACCCTGGTGGAGGACATTCTTCAGGGGAGACCAGGGAAAAGCCTTAACATCCCAGTCCAACAGTGTGGACCAGATAATCATTGTGGGAGTGTTAACCTAGTACTTGAACGTAGCTGTGCTGAGGAGATTCCTGTTGTCATGCCCATCAGAAAAGCTTTGATCCCTCTGAGGTTAGATAGCCCTGGTTCCTTATTATTATTAATTGAAACAGAGAGAGGGAGTCCTACCTAGGAGGATTATTCCGCCATCCTCACTATCTGAGCAGAGGAACAGAGATTTGGAGAATGGGGATGAATAGGATCTGACCACACTCCGTAATCCAGCGACCAGAGAGGTTACTGTGGGCCTGAATAATGTCATGAGGTCAATGACTGTATGAGTACATAGGAGACTATTGCTCAGTTAATACACAGCCTAGGAGCCTAGACAACAGCACGTCACTATAGAACAACAGGACCATTGGTTACCTCGAATACAACATCCCTAACTAGTTGAAAATGATACCCTTTGAACCTGTCATCCTTGTCGACAGTCACATGCATCTCCACCGTTTTCCTTTCACAGTCTGTGCAGTGATACAAAATTGTGACGCAGTTGAAGACAGAGAGAACATTTCGTAATTTGTCTGCAGGTTAGTGAAATCCCTCAAGTGCGTCTTTGGCTCCGCAGGTAAGTACTCTATTATCACTTCCTCTCATGCATCAAGTCCAAACAGAGGCTTTCACACCATCCCTACCCACAGGACTAGCAGACAGCTGCTCCCATTTAACCAACGACGACACTCCCGGAACCCAGGCACATGAGAATACCGTGATGCTACGATTCTGATGATATATCCTAGCGCAGTGGGAGAGAGAGAATGCGGATGATGCTCTGCTGTGTGTTACGCAGACAGGCACTAACGTGTATGTCTATAATGTTGGCCTATTTTTCATTGGACTCTGGCCAGCCACCACCAATGAGGGTATTTATAACAAACCAAATACGATGGTGAAGGGGGGGTGGAACGATTTCATGTCAGTAGTAAATGTATTAAATTGTGTTATTTATAATAGATTCAGATCCAAATAAATGTTATTTCTCACATTCTTCGAAGACAACAGGTGTAGACTAACAGTGAAATGCTTACTTACAGAGTCCTTTGCAGAGTTAAAGATACAAATTAAAAACAAGGAATAAATACACAGTGAACAATGAATCAAAAATAATTAAGTAATTGAGGCAGCTATGTGCTGTACATGTGTACAAAACATTAAGGACACCTGCTCTTTTCATGACAGACTGACCAGGTTAATACAGGTGAAAGCTATGATCCCTTCTTGATATCACTTGTTAAATACACTTCAATCAGTGTAGATGAAGGGGAGGAGACCGGTTAAAGAAGGATTTGTAAGCCTCGAGAAAATTGAGACATGGATTGTGTGTGTGTGCCATTCAGAGGGTGAATGGGCAAGACATAAGATTTAAGTGCCTTTGAATTGGGTATGGTAGTATGTGCCAGGCACATCAGTTTGTGTCAAGAACTGCAATGCTGCTGGATTTTTCACGCTCAACAGTTTCCCATGTGTATCAAGAATGGTCCACCATCCAAAGGACATCCAGACAACTTGACACAACTGTGGGAAGCATTGGAGTCAACATAAGCCAGCATCCATGTGGAACGCTTTCGACACCTTGTAGAGTCCATGACCTGATGAATTGAGGCAGTTCTGAGGGCAAAAGGGTGTATTAGGAAGGTGTTCTTAATATTTTGTACAGTGTAGGTAGGGGTAAAGTGACTAGGCAACAGGATAGATAATATACAGTATCAGCAGCATACTGTATGTGGTGAGTGTGAAAGTGTGTGTGTGAGTGTGTGTGGCATCAGTATGCATGTGTGTGCATGATATGTGTGTTGGCGTATTTAGTGTGTGTGTATATGTGTGTGCTGGGGTGTCAGTGTAAGTATGAGTCTGTGGGTAGAGTCAGTGCAAGAGTGTTAGTGCAAAAAAGGGTCAATGCAGGTAGTCCGGGTAGCCATTTGATTAGCTATTTAGCAGTCATGTTTAGAGGTCTTGTGGCTTGGGGTAGAAGCTGTTTAGGGTTCTGTTGGTTCCAGACTTGGTGCGTTGGTACCGCTTGCCATGGGGAGAGCGTGATCATACAGTCATCCAGAACAGCTGGTGCTCTCACATATGGTTCAGTGTTGCTTGCCTTAAAGTAGCATAGAATTAATTTAACTCGTCTGGTACGCTTGTATCACTGGGAAGCTCGTGGCTGGGTTTCCCTTTGCAATCTGTGATAATTTGCAAGCCCTGCCACATCCGACGACCGTCAGAGCCGGTGTAGTAGGATTTTAGTCCTGTATTGACGCTTTGCCTGTTTGATGGTTCGTTGGAGGGTGTACCGGGATTTCTTATAAGTGTCCGGGTTAGTGTCCTGCTCCTTGACAGCGGCGGCTCTAGCCTTTAGCTCAATGCCATCGGATGAATCCCGGAACATACACTATATATACAAAAGTATGTGGACACCCCGGGAATTTATTGGATTTCGCTATTTGATCCACACCCGTTGTTGACAGGTGTATAAACCGTATCACACAGCCTTGAATCTCCATAGACAAACATTGGCAGTAGAATGGCCTTATTGAAGAGTGAAAATCGTCTTTCTTCAGTTGCAACACTCACTACAGAGTTCCAAACTGCCTCTGGAAGCAACATCAGCACAATAACTGTTATTCGGGAGCTTCATGAAATGGGTTTCCATGGCCTAGCAGCCGCACACAAGCATAAGATCACCATATGCAATGCCAAGCGTCGGCTGGAGTGGTGTAAAGCTCACCACCATTTGACTCTGGAGCAGTTGAAACGCGTTCTCTGGAGTGATGAATCATGCTTTACCATCTGGCAGTCCGACGAACGAATCTGGGTTTGGCGGTTACCAGAAGAAAGCTACAGTACCAGCCCCAATGCAAACTGTAAAGTTTGGTGGAGGAGGAATAATGGTCTGGGGCTGTTTTTTATGGTTCGGGCTAGGCCCCTTCGTTCCAGGGGAGATAAATCTTATTAACGCTACAGCATACAATACATTATAGACGATCCTGTGCTTCAAAATTTGTGGCAACAGTTTGGGGAAGGCCCTTTCCTTTTCAGCATGACATTGCCTCGGTGCAAAAAGCAAGGTTGGTGTGGAATAACTTGACTGGCCTGTACAGAGCCCTGACCTCAACCCCATTTGGGATTAATTGGAATGCCAACTGCGAGCCAGGCCTAACCGCCCAACATCAGTACTCGACCTCACTAATACTCTTGTGGCTGAATGGAAGCAAGTCCCCGAAGCAATGTTCAAACATCTAGTGGAACGCCTTCCCAAAAGAGTGGAGGCTCTTATAGCAGCAAAAGGGGGACCAACTCCTCATAATGCCCATGATTTTTAAATGATATGTTCAACGAGCAGGTGTCCACATACTTTTGGGGATGTAGTGTATTCCAGTCTGTGCTAGCAAAACAGTCCTGTAGCTTAGCATCCGCTTCATCCGACCACTTCCGAATTGAGAATGTCACTGTTGTTTGCTTTTATGCAAGAATCAGGAGGATAGACTTATGGTTAGAATTGCCAAATGGAGGACTAGGGAGAGCTTTGTACAGTATGTGTCTCTGTGTGTGGAGTAAAGGTGATCTAGAGTTTTGTTCACTCATGTAAATCTTGGTGGGGCAAACTCAATTTCATTTTTAGATGAATGCCAGCAAAGCCACTACACAACACTAAAGAATACATGAATTACTCTATAATGGTGACAAACATTGTCCACAAACTGTAAGTGTCTACATAAAGCACCATGGAGTGAATCCTTACCAACGTTACACCTGGCTATCAGCGGAGCCTTGTCTGACAGTGAAACAGTTCATTCAGGCTCATTTACTGCCTTTAAAAAAACCATAGCTGATATGGCTGACTTGCTTAAACAAATGTGGTTTCTACTGACAATTGAGATGTACGTATACAGTGCATTCAGACCCCTTGACTTTTTCAACTGTGTTACGTTACAGCCTTATTCAAGAATGGATGACATTTTTACCCCCCCTCCCCTCATCAATCTACACACCATACCACATAATGACAAAGCAAAAACAGGGTTTTAGACATTTTTGCACATTTATAAAAAATAAAAAACTGAAATATCATATTTACATGAGTATTCAGACCCTTTACTCAGTACTTTGTTGAAGCACCTTTTGCAGCGATTATAGCCTCGAGTGTTCTTGGGTATGACGCTACAAGTTTGGCACACCTGTACTTGGGAAGTTTCTCCCATTCTTCTCTACAGATCCTCTCAAGCTCTGTCAGGTTGGATGGGAAGCATTGCTACACAGCTTTTTTCAGGTCTCTCCAGAGATGTTTGATCGGGTTCAAGTCCGGACTCTGGCTGGGCACTTCAAGGAAACTCAGAGACTTGTCTCGAAGCCACTCCAGCATTGTCTTGGCTGTGTGCTTAGGGTCGTTATCCCGTTGGAAGGTGAACCTTCACCCCAGTCTGAAGTTCTGAGTGCTACCACCACCATGCTTCACCATAGGGATGGTGCCAGGTTTCCTCCAGGCGTGGTGCTTGGCATTCAGGCCAAATAGTTAAATTGTGGCTTCCGTCTGGTCCTCTCTACCATAAAGGCCTGATTGGTTGAGTGCTGCAGAGATGGTTGCCATTTGGAAAGTTCTCCCATCTCCACAGAGGAACTCTGGAGCTCTGTCAGAGTGAGCATCTGGTTCTTGGTCACCTCCTAGACCAAGGCCCTTCTCCCCCGATTGCTCTTCCTAGAGCGGCCAGCTCTAGGAAGTGTCTTGGGGGTTCCAAACCTCTTCCATTTAAAAATGATGGAAGCCACAGTGTTCTTGAAGACCTTCAATACTGCACAAACTTTTTGGTACCCTTCCCCAGATCAGTGCCTCGACACAATCCTGTCTCTGGGCTCTACGGACAATTCCTTCGACCTCATGGCTTGGTGAAGGATGGTCAATGGAAACAGGATGCACCTGAGCTCAATTTTGAGTCACATAGCAAAGGGTCTGAATACTTATGTAAATAAGGTACATTTGCAAACAAAAAATAAAAACCAGTTTTTGCTTAGTCATTATGGGGTATTGTGTGTAGATGGATTAAATAAATAAAAATCTCATACATTTGGGAATTTGGCTGTGACATAACAAAATGTGGAAAAAGGGAAGGGGTCTGAATACTTTCTGAATACACTGTAGACTATGGCATAAGGACCAGATAAGAGGCCATCTGAAATTTCGATTAAGACATTAATGAGCGAGCTAAGACTGACGTAGTCAATATCACAATTTGTTCAGCACTTTTGAAATGTACAGCGACAGAATTCAGAATATGGGCCGTTCTTACAGTGTTCGCCATGTACACCAAGTCAGAACTGTAGGATAAATTAAGGGGGCATATAAGCAGACAATGAAAGCTCTTACAATATTTGATTATTACATTTCTCTAAAACAGGCTTTAGGCTACATGCGCACCACCAAGTCAGAACAGATTACATAATTTATGCAGCAGCATACAATACATTTTTGAACCGTTGTGCTGTGCTCACTTGAACAGGAAGGTGGTGCAGAGGTCCTTCTTGTGGACACATTTTGTCATCAAAGTCTGGCGTTCTCTGGATTTATGGTGCTTTCAAGACAACTGGGAGCTTGGAAAAATACAAGGTCGAATCATGATGACATCGATCTTCAGGTCGGAGCTCTAGGAAGAGGCCAGAGTTCCCGACTTGGAATTCTGAGTTGTAAGACCGTTCAAAACGTATTTTCCCAGTCAGGGCTCATTTATTTTTGAGTTCCCAGTTGTCTTGAACTCACTGAAGTCTGAGATTTCCCAGTTCTGAGTTTCCAGTTGTTTGAATGCGGCAGAAGTCATGCTGGATTGACAGCATGGCCAATGTATTCAATATTTTCTGGTCAATGGTGTTGTGTGTGAATGTTTATCCTTTTAAGCTTGGAAAAGCTTAACCCAGACATCGACCACACACGCTCTGCAGGTATATTTCACTGGTCATCCCCAAAGCCAACACTTCCTTTGGCTGCCTTTCCTTCCAGTTCTCTGCTGCCAATGACTAGAACGAATTGCAAAAATCACTGAAGCTGGAGTCTTATATCTCCCTCTCTAACTTTAAGCATCAGCTGTCAGAGCAGCTTACCGATCACTGTACCTGTACACAGCCAATCTGTAAATAGCACACCCATCTACCTCATCCCCACATTGTTACTTATCCTCTTGCTCTTTTGCACCCCAGTATCTCTACTCGCACATCATCATCTGCACATGTATCACTCCAGTGTTAATGCAAAATTGTAAATATTTCACCTCTATGGCCTGTTTATTGCTTTTACCTCCCTACTCTTCTACATTTGCACACACTGTACATTTATTTTTCTATTGTGTTATTGACTGTACGTTTGTTTACGTGTAACTCTGTGTTGTTGTTTTTGTCGCTCTGCTTTGCTTTATCTTGGCCAGCTCACAGTTGTAAATGAGAACTTGTTCTCAACTGGCCTACCTGGTTAATTAAATAAAGGTGAATTTAAAAAAAAAAAAAAATAAACCCTCTCCACCGAATAGCAGGGGAAGCAAAATAGTGATTGTTTTGCAACTTTTGCAGTTATCCATTGATTCCTTCCAAACCACTCATTGTTGAATTTGCGATTTCCAAGTTGTTGTGTAATGTTTATGTTCAATGACCCATAAGCACTGATACGTTTTATCTATAATTTGTCTTCATATGTCAAGGATTGAAAAGGATTTGCCAGTAGATTGCCAACATGATTCGTGATGATGACTGCTTGTCTAGCTTGCTAGCTAAGATTTTGAAAGTATGATGTTGACAGTTGAATCAAAGCTATGATAGATATATCGTGATTTTATGTGATTTTATCTGTCACCAATGACCTTGACCCTTCTTGGATGGGCACCCAAGGGGGCTTGAACTTTCTAGCTCTCCCTGTTGATTCTGCGGTGCTAGTGTCCCCATGAGTGGCAGAAAACTGAGCCAATCACGGCACAACTAGAAAAGATAACCAACCCCTACGCTCTGTATTTTCCGCTAGCTGCCCCTCCACCACAGAAGGCACTGAGCTAGGCTGAAACACCTGCATTTTGAAGCTGCCTTACTCAAGAAAGAGACCATGTTTGTATGCGGCTTTATTAACTTAATACATTTTTTATTACATTGTTTGCAAACTGATATGTGTAACTGACAATTAACCTGTAAGTTTATGTCGTTGTTTTTTGTTTAAATTGTTTACGTTTTCGCTATGCGGGGGAAATGATAAGACAAGTAGAACTACGTGGCTAATAACTGTTGTAACGGGGATTATTATCGTAGCAACACACCATTTTGGAGGGAAGGCAATCCCGCGCTGTGTTAGCTAAATTTTCATGTCTTCGGGTGTTAAACATGAAGCGTGAATTCATTCCAGGAATAATACATGTGAAGTTTGATTTCCTCCCTTCTGTAATAAGCAGCCAATTAGGTATTTTTCCATTTAATGTGTTTAATCTGATATTGTTATAGCTCCGGCTAAACTGTTTATGTATGTAAGCACTTCAGAGTTATATCAAGCTAATAAGTCACTCATAAGACAAAGTTGTAAGAGTGTGCTTAACTGTATTTTCATTTACTTTATAGTTCTCACGGAAGGTGATAATTCTGACTAAAACCACAGAATAAAACCGCCAGTTAAAATCAAGGAACGGTTGTGCTCGTGGTTACTGGAGGGAGCTACAATATGTACACGTATTAACGCCAAAATAGCGTGCAAAACAGGCAACAAATGTATCTATCTATCTATATATACAGTACCAGTCAGAAGTTTGAACACACCTACTGTACTCATTCAAGGGTTTTTCGTCATTGTTACTATTTTCTACATTGTAGAATAGTGAAGACATCAAAACTACAAAATAACACCTAGTAACCAAAAAAGTGTTAAACAGATAAAAATATATTTTATATTTGAAATTCTTCAAAGTAGCCACGCTTTACCACCTTAATTTAACCAGGTAGGCCAGTTGAGAACAAGTTCTCATTTACAACTGCAACCTCGACAAGATAAAGCAAAGCAGTGCGACAAAAACAACAACACAGAATTACACATGGGATAAACAAACGTACAATCAATAACACAATAGAAAAATCTATATACAGTGTACAAATGTAAGATTATGGAGGTAAGGCAATATATAGGCCATAGTGGCGAAATAATTACAATTTAGCATTAACACTGGAGTGATAGATGTGCAGATGATGATGTGCAAGTAGAGATGCTGGGGTGCAAAAGAGCAAAAATAAATAACAATGTGGGGATGAGGTAGTTGGGTGGTCTATTTACAGATTGGCTGTGTACAGGTGCAGTGATCTGTAAGCTGCTCTGACAGCTGATGCTTAAAGTTAGTGAGGGAGATATAAGTCTCCAGCTTCAGTGATTTTTGCAATTTGCTCCAGTCATTGGCAGCAGAGAACTGGAAGGAAAGGTGGGCAAAGGAGGAGTTCGCTTTGGGGATGACCAGTGAAATATACCTGCTGGAGCGCGTGCTACGGGTGGGTGTTGCTATGGTGACCAGTGAGCTGAGATAAGGTGGGGCTTTACCTAGCAAAGACTTATAGATCACCTGGAGCCAGTGAGTTTGGCGACGAATATGAAGCGAGGGCCAGCCAACGAGAGCTTACAGTTCGCAGTGGTGGGTAGTATATGGGGCTTTGGTGACAAAATGGATGGCACTGTGATAGACTACATCCAATTTGCTGAGTAGAGTGTTGGAGGCTATTTTGTAGATGACATCACCGAAGTCAAGGATCGGTAGGATAGTCAGTTTTACGAGGGTATGTTTAGCAGCATGAGCGAATGAGGCTTTGTTGTGAAATAGGAAGCCGGTTCTAGATTTAATTTTGGATTGGAGATGCTTAATGTGAGTCTGAAATTAGAGTTTACAGTCTAACCAGACACGTAGGTTTTTGTAGTTGTCCACATATTCTAATTCAGAACCGTCCAGAGTAGTGATGCTAGTCGGGCAAGCGGGTGCGGGCAGCGATCGGTTGAAAAGCATGCATTTAGTTTTACTAGCATTTAAGAGCAGTTGGAGGCCACAGATGGAGTGTTGTATGGCATTGAAGCTCGTTTGGAGGTTTGTTAACACAGTGTCAAAAGAAGGGCCAGAAGTATACAGAATGGTGTCGTCTGCGTAGAGGTGGATCAGAGAATCAACAGCAGCAAGAGCAACATCATTGATATATACAGAGAAAATAGTCGGCCCGAGAATTGAACCCTGTGGCTCCCCCATAGAGACTGCCAGAGGTCCGGACCACAGGCCCTCCGATTTGACACAGTGAACTCTATCTGAGAAGTAGTTAGTGAACCAGGCGAGGCAGTCATTTGAGAAACCAAGGCTGTTGAGTCTGCCGATAAGAATGCAGTGATTGACAGAGTTGAAAGCCTTGGCCAGGTCGATGAAGACGGCTGCACAGTACTGTCTTTTATCGATGGTGGTTATGATATCATTTAGGACCTTGAGCGTGGCTGAGGTTTACCTATGACAAGCTCGGAAACCAGATTGCATAGCGGAGAAGGCGCGGTCGGTGATCTGTTTGTTAACTTGGCTTTCGAAAGGCCGGGCAGGATAGGTATAGGTCTGTAACAGTTTGGGTCTAGAGTGTCTCCCCCTTTGAAGAGGGGGATGACCGCGGCAGCTGTCCAATCTTTAGGGATCTCAGACAATACGAAAGAGAGGTTGAACAGGCTAGTAATAGGGGTTGCAATAATTGCGGTGGATCATATTTGGAAGAGAGGGTCCAGATTGTCTAGCCCAGCTGACTTGTAGGGGTCCAGATTTTGCAGCTCTTTCAGAACATCAGCTATCTGGATTGGGGTTAAGGAGAAGCGGGGGTTTATCGGTGGTGACAGTGTTTCCTCAAATCAAATTTTATTTGTCACATACACATGGTTAGCAGATGTTAATGCGAGTGTAGTGAAATGCTTGTGCTTCTAGTTCCAACCATGCAGTAGTATCTAACAAGTAATCTAACAAATTCACAACAACTACCTTATACACACAAGAGTAAAGGAATGAATACGAGTATGTACATAT
Organism: Brachymystax lenok tsinlingensis; assembly: GCA_030435695.1. Taxonomy (NCBI): domain Eukaryota; kingdom Metazoa; phylum Chordata; class Actinopteri; order Salmoniformes; family Salmonidae; genus Brachymystax; species Brachymystax lenok. The sequence goes on along the minus strand of CM059789.1, from coordinate 29,961,806 downwards.
AAATATATGGATGAGTGATGGCTGACCGGCATAGGCAAGATGCAGTAGATGGTATGGAGTACAGTATATACACATATATATGAGATGAGTAATGTAGGATATGTAAACATTATATAAATGGCATTGTTTAAAGTGGCTAGTGATACCTTATTTCATCCAATTATAATTATTAAAGTGGCTAGAGATTTGGGTCGATGGCCGAACAGCATAGGCAAGATACAGTAGATGGTTTAGAGTACAGTGTATACATTTGATATGAGTATGTCGGATACGTAAACATTATATACAAAATTGTTTAAAGTTGCTAGTGATACATTTGTTACATCCAATTCCTATGTTTAAAGTGGCTAGAGATTTAAGTCAGTATGTTGGCAGCAGCCACTCAATGTTAGTGATGGCTGTTTAACAGTCTGATGGCCTTGAGGTAGAAGCTGTTTTTTAGTCTCTCGGTCCCAGCTTTGATGCACCTGTACTGACCTCGCCTTCTGGATGATAGCGGGGTGAACAGGCAGTGGCTCGGGTGGTTGTTGTCCTTGATGATCTTTTTGGCCTTTCTGTGACATCGGGTGGTGTAGGTGTCCTGGAGGGCAGGTAGTTTACCCTGTGCAGTCCTCACTACCCTCTGGAGAGCCTTACAGTTGTGGGCGGAGCAGTTGCCGTACCAGGCGGTGATACAGCCCGACAGGATGCTCTCGATTGTGCATCTGTAAAAGTTTGTGAGTAATTTTGGTGACAAGCCAAATTTCTTCAGCCTCCTGAGGTCAGCCTACCACGCTGTCTGTGTGGGTGGACCAATTCAGTTTGTCCATGATGTGTACGCCGAGGAACTTAAAACTTTCCACCTTCTCCACTACTGTCCCCTTGATGTGGATAGGGGGGTGCTCAATCTCCTGTTTCCTGAAGTCCACGATCATCTCCTTTGTTTTGCTGACATTGAGTGAGAGGTTATTTTCCTGACACCACACTCCGAGGGCCCTCACCTCCTCTCTGTAGGCCGTCTCGTCGTTGTTGGTAATCAAGCCTACCACTGTAGTGTCGTCAGCAAACTTGATGATTGAGTTGGATGCGTGCTTGGCCACGCAGTCATGGGTAAACAGGAGTACAGGAGAGGGCTGAGAACGCACCCTTGTGGGGCCCCAGTGTTGAGGATCAGCGGGGTGGAGATGTTGTTTCCTACCCTCACCACCTGGGACCGGCCCGTCCAGGAAGTCCAGGACCCAGTTGCACAGGGCTGGAGTCGAGACCCAGGGTCTCGAGCTTAATGACGAGCTTGGAGGGAACTATGGTGTTAAATGCTGAGCTGTAGTCTATGAACAGCATTCTTACATAAGTATTCCTCTTGTCCAGATGGGTTAGGGCAGTATGCAGTGTGATTGCGATTGCGTCTTCTGTGGACCTATTGGGACGGTAAGCAAATTGGAGTGGGTCCAGGGTGTCTGGCAGGATGGAGGTGATATGATCCTTGACTAATCTCTCAAAGCACTTCATGATGACGGAAGTGAGTGCTACGGGCGATAGTCATTTAGCTCAGTCACCTTAGCTTTCTTGGGAACAGGAACAATGGTGGCCCTCTTGAAGCATGTGGGAACAGCAGACTGGGATAGGGACTGATTGAATATGTCCGTAAACACACCAGCCAGCTGGTCTGCGCATGCTCTGAGGACACGGCCAGGGATGCCATCTGGGCCGGCAGCCTTGCGAGGGTTAACACATTTAAATGTTTTTCTCACATTGGCTGCGGTGAAGGTGAGCCCGCAGGTTTTGGCGCGGCGTGTCGGTGGCACTGTATTGTCCTCAAAGCGAGCAAAGAAGTTGTTTAGTTTGTCTGGGAGCAGGACGTCATGGTCCGCGACGGGCTGGTTTTCTTTTTGTAGTCCGTGATTGACTGTAGACCCTGCCACATTCCTCTTGTGTCTGAGCCGTTGAATTGTGACTCTACTTTGTCTCTATATTGACGCTTAGCTTGTTTGTTTGCCTTGCGGAGGGAATAGCTGCACTGTTTGTATTCAGTCATGTTTCCGGTAGCCTTACCCTGGTTAAAAGCAGTGGTTCGCGCTTTCAGTTTTGCGCGAATGCTGCCATCAATCCACGGTTTCTGGTTGGGGAAGGATTTCATATTTGCTATGGGTACAACATCACCAATGCACTTGCTAATGAACTCGCTTACCGAATCAGCGTATACATCAATGTTGTTGTCAGATGCTATTCGGAACATATCCCAGTCCACGTGCTTGAAGCAATCTTGCAGCATGGAATCAGATTGGTCGGACCAGCGTTGAACAGACCTGAGAACGGGCGTTTCCTGTTTTAGTTTCTGTTTGTAGGCTGGGAGCAACAAAATGGAGTCATGGTCAGACTTGCCGAAAGGAGGGCGGAGAATAGCCTTGTATGCATCACGGAAGTTGGAATAACAGTGGTCCAGGATTTTACCAGCCCGGGTGGCACATTCGATATGCTGGTAAAATTTCGGGAGCCTTGTTCTTAAATTAGCCTTATTAAAATCCCAATAAATGCAGCCTCAGGATATGTGGTTTCCAGTTTATATAGAGTCCGATGAATTTCTTTCAGTGCCGTCGATGTATCAGCTTGAGGGGGGATGTACACGGCTGTGATTATAATCGAGGAGAATTCTCTTGGTAGATAATGCCGTTTGCATTTGATTGTAATGAATTCTATGTCAGGTGAACAAAAGGACTTGAGTACCTGTATGTTGTTATGATCACACCACGTCTCGTTAATCATAAGACACACACCCCCACCCTTCTTCTTACCAGATAGAAGTTTGTTTCTGTCGGTAGCGATGCGTGGAGAAACCAGGTGGCTGTACCGACTCAGATAACGTGTCCTGAGTGAGCCATGTTTCCGTGAAGCAAAGAACGTTGCAGTCTCGGATGTCTCTCTGAAAGGCAACCCTTGATCTGATTTCATCTACTTTGTTGTCAAGAGACTGTACATTGGCGATTAAAATACTCGGGAGAGGTGCACGATGCGCCCGTCGACGTAGCTTGACCAAAAGACCGGCCCGTTTCCCTCTTCTCCGGCGCCGCCGTTTTGAGTCGCCGGATGCTATCCATTCTATTGTCCTGGCTGGGGTAACAAACCGAGAATCCTCTTTGGGAAAGTCGTATTCCTGGTCGTAATGTTGGTAAGTTGACGTTGCTCTTATATCCAATAGTTCCTCCCGGTTGTATGTAATAAAACGTAATATTTCCCGGGGTAACAATGTAAGAAATAATACATAAAAAAACAAAATACTGCATAGTTTCCTGAGAACGTGAAGCGAGGCTGCCATCTCTGTCGGCGCCGGAAGTTCCTAGGCTTAGTGTAGTGGGCAGCTGGGAGGAGGTGCTCTTATTCTCCATGGACTTTACAGTGTCCCAAAACCTTTGTATATTGGTTCCTAACTTGGTTCATAACTTCCATGAAAAGTTGCATATCGCGGGGGCTATTCGATGCTAATGCAGTTCGCCACAGGATGTTTTTGTGCTGATCAAGTGCAGTCAAGTCTGGAGTTGGGCTATATCTGTTCTTCCTTTATGACAGCTTTGCACATGCTTGGCATTCTCTCAACCAGCTTCATGAGGTAGTCACCTGGAATGCATTTCAATTACCAGGTGTGCCTTGTTAGAAGTTAATTTGTGCAATTTCTTTCCTTCTTAATGCGTTTGAGCAAATCAGTTGTGTTGTGACAAGGTAGGGGTGGTATAGAGAAGATAGCCCTATTTGGTAAAAGACCAAGTCCATATTATGGCAAGAACAGCTGAAATAAGCTAAGAGAAACAACAATCCATTATTACTTTAAGACGTGAAGGTCAGTCAACATTTCAAGAACTTTTAAAGTTTCTTCAAGTGCAGTCACAAGAACCATCAACCGCTATGATAAAACTGGCTCTCGTGAGTACTGCCACAAGAAAAGGAAGACCCAGACGTACTTCTGCTGCATTACAACACAAATAAATACTTCACAGAGTTCAAGTAACAGACACATCTCCATCAACTGTTCAGAGGAGACAGGGACACAATAATAATAAGACACTTTCTTGGGCCAAGAAACACAAGCAATGGACATTAGACTGGTGGAAATCTGTCCTTTGGTCTGAGGAGTCCAAATGTGGGATTTTTGCTTCCAACCGCCGTGTCTTTGTGAGACGCAGAATAGGTGAAAGGATGATCTAAACGTGCAGTTCTCACCGTGAAGCATGGAGGAGGAGGTATGATGGTGCTTTGCTGGTAACACTGTCAGTGATTGATTTTGGATTCAAGGCACACTTAACCAGCATGGCTAGCACAGCATTCTGCAGCAATACGCCATTCCATCTGATTTGCGCTTAGTGGGACTATCATTTGTTTTTCAACAGGACAATGACATCTCCAGGCTGTGTAAGGGTTATTTGACCAAGAAGGAGAGTGATGGAGTGCTGCATCAGATGAGCTGGCCTCCACAATCACCCGACCTCAACCCAATTGAGATGGTTTGGGATGAGTTGGACCGCAGAGTGAAGGAAAAGCAGCCAACAAGTGCTCAGTATATGTGGGAACTCTTTCAAGACTGTTGGAAAAGCATTCCAGGTGAAGTTGGTTGAGAGAATGCAAAGAGTGTGCAAAGCCGTCATCAAGGCAAAGGGTAGCTACTTTGAAGAATCTCAAATCTCAATATATATTTTTATTTGTTTTACACTTTTTTGGTTACTACATAATTCCATGTGTTATTTCATAGTTTTAATGTCTTCAATATTATTCTACCATGTAGAAAATAGTACAAATAAAGAAAAATGCTTGAATGAGTAGGTTTGTACAAACGTACGGAATATATAAACATATATTTGGGGGGAATGACAGGTCGCCACTGCTTGTTGCACAAGTGACATGCTTGTAGAAATGAGGTAAAATGGATTTCAGTTTTCACTAGGAGCCCTGCCTCTGGATTAGCATTTTCTTGTTGGTTTATGGCCCTACATAGCTTGTTGAGTGCAGTGTTAGTGCCAGCATCGGTAGGTGGTAGTAAATAGACAGCTAAGAAAAACATTAATGAAAAAACTCTCTTGGTAAATAGTATGGTCTACAGCTAACCGTGAGGTATTCTAATTCAGGCGAGCAGAACCTCGAGACTTTCTTAATATTAGAGTTTAGAGAACAGCCACCAGCTGTTGTTAACAGAGACACACACCACCGCCCTGGAGTTGACAAGATGCTGCCGTTCTATCCTGCTGATGCATAGAAAAAACAGCTATATTTATATTAACCATGTCCTCGTTCAGCCATGAAGCATAGGATATTACAGTTCTTCAAGTCCCGTTGATTGGATAGTCTCAAACTAACCTCGTCCAGTTTATTCTCCAGTAATTGTACATTTGCCAATAGAACAGAGGGTAGAGGCAGCTTATCTACTTGTCACCGTATTCTCATCAGGGTGCCCCCACGTCGGCCTCTATATCGTCGTATATTTCTCTCGTGGAGTGCTTATTGACCAGCCTACCGCCTGTATTAGCCATCACCCTAAATGTCACTGGGTGGCGTTCCTGCTGTGTCCACGGCCTGTGCTGCCTAGCGGCACGCCATCTGACCTTTCAGCTGAACAACACCTCTGTCTTTCTCCTCGCTCTATCCCTGCATAGAGAAGAGGCTCAATCAGAATCACACACAACACCATTAAACTGTACATTATATACACTCACTCATATCACTGGCACTTGCCCCATCCAGCAAGCCACAGTGTTATCCCCCCAAGTTTACCCATACTCAAGTGACATGATAGTTTTTTTGTTCCAATGCGTTAGCTTCGTGGAAAGTGCACTGTCAATCCTAACCCAAAACATCCACCCCTGCACACATACCCTGTCATGCCACTAAGCCGTCCTACCTGGGAACTTTCTGTTAAGAACACATTTAGAGTGAGTGAAGATTAAAAGATAACTCTTAGAATGCTCAGTTTATTATTACAGTATGTCCACGAGCGCCTGTCCTTGTTAATGGGATGGACAGATGGTATTCCAGTAAGCCATAGTTATCCAAGTGTTGATATAAAGCAGCCTCCACCTGACACAGGATGACATTCCCTGACATTATTCCCTGACAATCATAGTGTCCCATGACGTCCCATTCAGGAAATCGTTGTGTTAACATGAAAGGAAAACCGCCATAATCATATTAAAATGTCATGGTCTTATCTGGTTTCCATAAAGGCATTCCAATTCCGTGTGTGTGTGTGCGTGAGGGCTTACATGCATGTGTGCGTGCATGTATACTGTACGTGCAGTCATGAGTTCCTATTGCCTTCGGCGCACCACCCCCGTAGTGTTTATTTACCACGGCAATCAATTCAAAATCAGCGCACTGAAAATCACCCGTGGTGATGTTTGAGGGAGACAGTATTAGAGCTGTGAGGGATCAGTCTTAAAATACATTTATGGGACAGTCAGGGATGGGAGGGGAGAGGAGGAGAGAGGGACGATGGTGGGAGATGTATGGCGTTTTGTGGCCCCGGCGTTCCACTGCACTGGGGCTTTTAGTCAGATGCCGTTGTTTGCTGCTGTTGGCTTGAGCCGTGCTCTGGGGAAGGCTGCTAAGAGAATCACAACATCGCTTTCACTACGGTGATGCTGATGATGTCAACACATTACGTGGGACTATGTGCAATCTGTGCATATACCTTGGTTCCAGAGAAAACTGTGTCCGGTATATTATGTTTTCTTGTACTGTACGGTAGGATAGAGCTAGGCTACGCCACACGCTATTGTTTTTGCAGCCATTGCAGTATAGTTGCAGTAATCCCTTGTTGCCAGGTGACATTGGCTATATCAGGTTTACCGTGCTCTAGGGATGGAGCTCAGATAAGCTCCAGGAAAGTATGTAGTTATATAATGTGTAGAAATCCTTGTCTCACCACTGTAATATTCAGAACTCCCCATACACGTAACACTATTCCACCTGCTAGTTTACACTGTGTACAAAACATTAAGAACACCTGCTCTTTCCATGACATAGACAGACCACGTGAATCCAGGTGAAAGTTATTTTCCCTTATTGATGTCCACTTCAGTCAGTGTAGATGAAGGGGAGGAGACATGTCAAATAAAAAATAGATTTGAGACATGGATTGTGTGTGTGCCATTCAGAGGGTGAATGGGCAAGACAAAATATTTAAGTGCCTTTGAACGGGGTATGATATTAGGTGCCAGGCGCATCAGTTTGTGTCAAGAACTGCGACGCGGCTGGGTTTTTTCATGCTCAACAGTTTCCCTGTGTGTATCAGGAATGGTCCACCACCCGAAGGACATCCAACCGACTTGACACAACTGTGGGAAGCATTGGAGTCAACATGGGGCCAGCATCCATGTGGAACACTATCGACACCTTGTAAAGGCCATGCCCCAAACGAATTGAGGCTGTTCTGATGGCAAAGGTGCAAGTCAATATTAGTACGGTGTCCTTAATGTTTTGTACAATCCAGTGCGTTACATGAGCAGGGCAGCTGACCCCAGTCCTACAGGTCACCGCTGGATCAGCCAGTTGTTTCTGTCAGTAGACGTCAGGGTCAAAGCTCATGAAATGACACTTTCAGCCACATCATCCCCTTCAGCGTCACCGCAAATGACTGCAGCTGCTCTAAATTACATTTGCATACCTCCTGTGTCAGGGAACTAGCGGTATATTCTGGCCCCAGGGAATGTCATCTATAGGCATTTGGTGTACGGAAATCAGAGGATGACAGGCTCCCACTTACCTTTGGTGATGAAGTCTTCGTTAGGCCTGGCTGACTACACTTAATTGTTTAAAATGAAATTTTCTTGAATCAAAACTTGGGAACCTGGAATTTAGTCTCCAGGGAAAGATGGCACTCAGTGACACAGATCAAGAATATCTCCAAGCGCACACTCACTCTTTCTCTGTTGCTCTCTCTCTTACTCTCTCTCTCTCTCTCTCTGTGTTGCCCACTCTCTCTATGTTGCGCTCTCTCTCTCTGTTGTGCTCTCTCTTTCTGTTGCTCTCTCTCTCTCAATTAAATTTGCTTTACTGGCATGACGTGACAATGTACATATTGCCAAAGCTTACTTTGGATATTTACAATATTAAAATAATAAGAATCAAAATTGTCAACGAGACAACAGTAACAACAATAACCAAGGGTCAAAATAGCCATTGTCGTGGAAATATTGAATCAAATATTTCTCAGATACCGGGACCTTGTGAATTCAAGAATACTTTATTACAAAGGTAACAGAAGCTGAGCAATTCCATGGAATGACTGACTCTTCTTGTTCAAAACATCAGTATTTATACATTTCCACCAGACATGTTCCCTCCTTTCTATGTAGATGATTAACTCCCCTTAGCCGTGCGCCATTATCGTTATGACATAATTCTGGCTTGTGTACGCCCACATCTGGCTCAGTTTAGATTATATTGGTGGCGCAACCACAGGTCCACTATAAAAAAGTATACATTTATTACATATATATGTTCCCATTATAAGTACATTTCCAATAGATTTTAATGAACACAAGCATTTCTTCCCAATATATATGCATAGTTTGTGGCTCCTGTATTGGTTGGTAACAAATCACTGTCCCACACCAGTTCAGGTCTGTGTCACTTGGAAATGATTAACCCACTTACCCTGCAGTTGCCTTGACTAGATTCTATGTGGCTCCAAACAGTCTGGTCTTTGTTGGCTCAGTTTCACTTAGTTCTGTTTCTTTATGTCTAATGCTTAACTCTATGCTGGACCACTCCTGCACATCCATATGGTTTCGACCTTCATTCTGATTACATATGTCTAATGTTTAACCTTATACTGCTTCTTCTTCCTATTTCCAAAGGAAATAGTATGGGCACTGGATTACTAGGGGACCAGAGACTCTCCAACATTGGTACTGGAAAATTACCAACTCGCTGGATTTTTCACCCACACCATACATTGAACAACAATAAGCATACAGTAGAGGACACGTGCAGGTTGATTGGTCTGTCAGACACTGTCCCTCATCTTATGGCAGGCAGCAATGTAGTGCGCTGCCAACCCACAACTCTTTGCGTCCTCCCCTAACAGGACAGGTAGCCTATTCTCATCAGAGAGGTCTTTGAAACCTTGAATAAGGGCTTCAAATTTGGGGAAATGGCACTCTCTAATTGTTTTATATGTTTTACATTTTGTCAGGAAATGCAGCTCTGTCTCAGGTTCTGCTGTTGTGCAGTGGTTGCACACCCTTTCCTCTACAGGGAGCCAGGTTTTCCTGTGTCTACCCTTCTCAATGGCAAGGCTGTGCTGACTGAGCCTACTCTCTCTCTCTGTTGCTCTCTCTTACAGTTGCTCTCTCTCTCTGTTGCGCTCTCTCTCTCCCTCTCTCTGTTGCGCTCGCTCAGTGTGCGTTGCGCTCTCCCTCTCTCTGTTGCGCTCTCTCTCTCTGTTGCGCTCTCCCTCTCTCTCTGTTGCGCTCTCTCTCTCTCACACAGTTGCTCTCTCTGTTGCGCTCTCTCTCTCTCCCTCTCTCTGTTGCGCTCGCTCTGTGTGCGTTGCGCTCTCCCTCTCTCTCTGTTGCTCTCTCTCTCTATTGCGCTCTTTCTGTTGCTTTCTCTCTCTATGTTACTCTCTGTTGCTCTCTCCCTCTATGTTGCTCTCTCCATTTGGCTCTCTCTCTATGTCCTCGTCTCTCAGCTCGTTCACAGCTATGTGGAAGTTACCTGTGGCGCTGATGTTTAGGCCGAGGTATGTATAGTTTTTTGTGTGCTCTAGGGCAATGGTGTCTAGATGGAATTTGTAGTCCTGGCAACTGGACCTTTTTTGGAACAGCCTATTATTTTTTCCTTAATGAGATTTACTGTCAGGGCCCAGGTCTGGCATAATCTGTGCAGAAGATCTAGGTGCTGCTGTTGGCCCTCCTTGGTTGGGGACTTCATTATTTATTTATTTCTCTCCCCTTTGGGGAGCAGTATGTCCTGCGCCTCCGACTCGTTGAAGAAGAAATCTTCTTCAAATCCAGGTTAGTGATCGCTGTTCGGATGTCCAGAAGCTCTTTTTGGTCATAGGAAACGATGGCGGAAGCATTATGTACCCCCAAAAAGAGCAGGGGGAATTTGTCAGGAGCCTGTAAAACTCTTCAAAACAGCTAATAAATGTCTGTCAGTAACCACATATTTCATCCACAGTTGTTATGCTTGTAAAGTCATACTGTGTATAAAAAATAAATAAAAAATCATTACAGCTGTGATGGAAACAGGTTGTTTCGGTATATGTTTTGGTATAAGTGCAGACAGAGCATTTGTGTGTCTTTTTGTCTCTGTAAAATGTATTATGTGAGAAATGGTGGTGGAAACGCCTTTGTGCACAAATATTGATATAATAACCTAGCGATGATATGGCATATGGTCCTCCCAGTGAAAGTGGAAGGTGATGCGCTTCTGCACAACAACAAAAGAGTATTTGGATCTACTTAATTCAATTTTGAACAGTAGTTACACCTAATGGAAACAGATTATTTTTACTGAAAAATATTATTACAGATTTACTTAATTTACTTGTGTTATTCAAACTATTGAATTGAGAATTTCAGATTGACAAAATGTGTTTAAGTATTCATGTTTCTAACACAACTGGGTCAAATACACATTTCAGTTGTACAACTGACTAGGTATCCCCTTTTCCATTTACCTCAAAAATGAACCAATTTTTCCTTTCCAATAAATATTGAGGGTCTTATTCTGGTGACATGATGATTCTTGGCTGCCGTTTGACAAATAAAAATAGTCCTGCTCTTTTGTCCATAATAATCTCATCATGTAGTAGGCTATCCGCACAGTATCTGCAAGCTGTTGGCTAGAGTGCACGTGGCAAGACCAGTGGGCAAAATCGCTATATAACGCAATTTGTTACAAAACCATCACTAGAGTTGAAAATGCGATGGAAACCCATTTAACTTTTGTTTATTATTTGGTACATGGGAACTTAACAACAAAAGTTATTTTTATGTGTGCTACTACGTCATCACACATAGCCAAAGTCAATTTGCTGGAAACATCTCGTGGGAAAATGTGCATATTGTTTTTATCTGGATTTTGTCATATTCGCATGAAAATCAGTCTCCAATTGGATGGAAACCTAGCTACTGAAGCATTTCTGAAGTGTTGATTAGATGTTGAGCTCAAACTTACTCCAAACCATTCTGCCTCGGGGCTAACCCCTTTGTGAAAGGATACTGTCCTCTTTGCTCTTCTCTGGTGTGCTATCCATCCCAGGTAGGGCTGCAGCAACACGGTGAAACAGCTGAGGAACCACAAGAAAATAATCAGTGGAGCAAAACAGCCCTTCAACACCGTGCATCAATAACGTAAAGTTGGCCACATAACAGCGAAGAACTACACAGAGTATACCAAACACCATACATTAGGAACACCCCCCACCCCACCCCCGGCTTTTATCTTTCAGACCAAACAAATAGCTTTCTTAATGGAGGATCTCAGCATTAATGAAGACTGTAACCCGTCGCATACAGAGAGCATTTGTGCTGGTGGAACTTCCTCTGAAAACACTCCAACAGAGTCTATTCAAGTCAAATGGATTGTGATCACTGTTGTGTGCCAAGTGTTCCCTTTTTTCGGTCTTAAAATAACAAGCAGCTTGTTTAAATGTCAGAGTGTTGGGTTTGGCAGAGAAGGGGGTAGGGGGTGGAGATAAGGGGAGTGGGTGGGAAGCATTACCCTTTCAGACTCAAGAATGACCGTGGCTAATTAACAGAGCTATACTTTCTCAAATATCACATTAATGTCAGTGACCATATCCAGCGGGCAGGGGAGGAGGGAGGGGGCTGAGCTTTGAAGGCTGCAGTCCCTAGTTTGAGATCAGAAGAGATGTATCCCTGTGGACATTACAAGCTCACTAGTTGTAAGGTTATGTAGTGTGTCCTTGCAATAGACGATTGCTCATTCATAGGCATATGCTGGCCTATACCTTACAGTGTGTTCCAAACCAGTGTCGCCTGATACCACCGCAGTCATGTAAGGTAGCAAATGAGCAGTGTAACACTGTTACACCCTTGAATAGTTTAGGGGTGACAGAACACACAGTGGCCTGACCAGAAAAGCATCTGTTAATTCCCTTGTAGTTTTAGGGAGGGAAAAGAAACTACTTTGTGGAAGATCAATGACTTTTCACTCCTAAAACCTGAGAAACAACAATAATCCAAAAGTTCCTTCAAGGTGGTTCTCACACTATTTGCTATTCTCACTGAGTGAATTAGACTTCTATTTTTTGACGCTCCTCTCTTTACCTCATCTCCCAAAATATTCACTTTCAAACATGAGTGAATATAATTAAAGCATCTCCCTCAACACCCGCTTGACTCTAATCTTCATTTCATCCAGCTCTGTGAGAGGACTGCAGTCTTCTGATGACTGACTTCGCAGTGTGTTCCCGCATCTCTCTCAATTCATTTGCCCCTGCCTTTAAGAGTGGGAGTGTGTCGCACTGTTGTCTCACTCCAAGCCCCTAAACACAGCTCCCGTGATAAATACACTACAGTAGCTACTTCCAGAGGGAAGCTCCGATGGTCAGGTATGTACAATGCTGGTCAGACCAATTAGAATCCATGCTCCAAGACTGTATAGATCACGTGGATTGGAATATGTTCCGGGGCTCAATGAATACACAGACTCAGTCACCAGATGAAAAGAATACATAGATGATGTGATACCTATGGTGTCTTTTAAAACATACCCAAATCAAAAACCGTGGATTGATGGCAGCCTTGTCAGGAAACTGAAGGAGAGAGATGCTACTTATAGACACGGCAAGGAGACCAGGGACAGTTATATGGTAAACAGTGGTTTTGGAAATTCAATTACCAGAGGAGTTGGCAAGAGAGCAGAAACAGATCTGGTACCAATCTGAGACCAGCAAATAACTTGAATATAGCCTGTATTATGTAGCCTTAATCTGTGTGTCTCTCGATCATTGCGTCGCTCTTGTCTTGGTCTATAGACAGTGTCCAGCTGAGGAGCTGCCTTTTGCAGACAGCTCAGTGGACCTAGTGACGGCCATGTCTGCCTTCCACTGGTTTGACCAGACGCGGTTCCTCCAGGATGCCCATAGGATCCTGCAGCGTAAAGGCTGTCTCACTCCGCTCAACTACACTGTACCGCGGACATGGAAATCGAGTACGGAGACTGCTACCACACACTCAACACAGTCTGCAAGGTCTGGACAACTCTAGAGAATAGAACAAACTTGTATTATCCATAAACAGTGGAAATGTATAATTCTATTCACTGTAGAAAACATGCATTTTGATAAATTCACAATGCATAAAGTTGTGTGTTTTTTTCAACAGCATTTGTATTTTGGTTTTATCATCTCAGATTTATGCTGCCCTCCTGCCCTATCGTAACCTCTGCCTGGGCCCCAGCTCTGTGGCTTTCTACAAACAGTCCTGCGACTCCATCCCCTACACAGAGAAAGAGTGGTGAGGCCTGAGTAGCATGGCATCCTCTGTTACATCTGCCCTGGTTGCTACTGTACAATAAGTGTTGAATTCAATGCTATCCTCGATTTCCAGGCTTCCTCCAGTAGTCGAGTGATTAACAACAGAAGGATGACATTGCAAGACTAACTCATAGCTAGTTCTGTGTTGAACGGTTGTGTCTAGGCAGGAGTGTATATGGGTGAACAGCTTGGTCTCATAGACTAGATGTAACATAGTAAAAATATATCCAGAACACTCAAATTAGTATGATATGTTATGTTTGGTATGGCTACATAAGATTGGGTTGACTTAAGTAACCGTCTAAGGTTGCGAGTTTAGCAGCTAATTAGCAACTTTTCAACTACTATCCCCACCTGCTTCAAGATGTCCACTATCATCCCGTGCCCAAAATAGAGAACGTAACTACCGACAATTAGCACTCACTTCCATTATCATTAACTGCTTCAAGAAGCTAGTCAAATACCACATCACCTCCTCCCTCCTTGACACACTCGACCCTCTCCAATTCACCTACCGCCCTGACAGATCCTGTTCATTGACTACACCACTGCCTTCAATACCATAGTGCCCTCTAAGCTCACCACAAAGCTCACAGCCCTGGGACTGAACTCCTCCCCATGCAACTGGGCCCTGGACCTCCAGGTGGTGAATGAAGGCACTGATCCTCAACATGGGGGCCCCACAAGGGTGTGTCCTCAGTCCCCTCCAGCACTTCAAGTATTCCCATGACTGGGTGGTCTCACACAGTTCCAACTCCATCATCAAGTTTACTTATGATACAACAGTATTAGGCCTGATTACCAACAACGACGAGACGGCCTACAGAGAAGAGGTATGCACTCTGACGGCATGGAGCCAGGTAAACAGCTGCTCCCTCAACATCCGCAAAACAAAAGAGCTGATTGTGGACTTCAGAAGGAATTAGGCTGAGCACGCCCCCATCCTCATCAACGGGCCGCCATGGAGGCGTTAAAAAATATCTGAAAATTCCGCTCATCGCTCACTGAGCGGTGCGCAAGCTCACAGAGAGGCTCCACTTCCTTTCAACCGCTCTGCTAAAAAAACTCTCCTCGCTCACAAATATTTAAACTGACGCTCCAAATTTGCTACATTCATTAAAATCACAATTTAACCAACACCAATCTATTTTTGTGACTACTTGGACCTATTGAAGTATTGAAACCGAACCATATGATTTGAATCAAAAGTATTTTAATAAATAACATGAAAAGGTTACTGTAAGAAGTGCTTATCATTTCAAATAGGCTACATATTTCCTCATGGTATCATGAGGAAGGACAAGTATGTGGATATATTGAAGCACATCTCAAGACATCAGTCAGGAAGTTAAAGCTTGGTCGCAAATGGGTCTTCCAAATGGACAATCACCCCAAGCATACTTCCCGAAGTTGTGGCAAAATGGCTTAAGGACATCAAAGTCAAGGTATTGGAATGGCCATCACAAAGCCCTGACCTAAATCCAATAGAAAATTTGTGGGCAGAACTGAAAAAGCGTGTGCGAGCAAGGAGGCCTACAAACCTGACTAGTTACACCAGCTCTGTCAGGAGTTATGGTCCAAAATTCACCCAACTTATTATGGGAAGCTTGTGGAAGGCTATCCGAAACATTTGACCCAAGTTAAACAATTTAAAGGAAATGCTACCAAATACTAATTGAGTGTATGTAAACGTCTGACCCACTGGGAATGTGATGAAAGAAATAAAAGCTGAAATAAATCATTCTCTCTATTATTATTCTGACATTTCACATTCTTAAAATAAAGTGGTGATCCTAACTGACCTAAAACAGGGATTTTTTTTCTTGGATTAAATGTCAGGAATTGTGAAAAACTGAGTTTAAATGTATTTGGCTAAGGTGTATGTAAACTTCCGACTTCAACTGTATATATATACACACACACACATTATAACTCAGCAAAAAAAGAAACGTCCCTTTTTCAGAACCCTGTCTTTCAAAGATAATTCGTAAAAATCCAAATAACTTTACAGATCTTCATTGTAAAGGGTTTAAACACTGTTTCCCATTCTTGTTCAATATGTGTGTGTATACACATACACACACATACTTACAACTGTAACAATGATAAATGCCCAACAATTAATGAACATGCACCAGTGGAACGGTCGTTAAGACACTACCAGCTTACAGACGGTAGGCAATTAAGGTCACAGTTATGAAAACTTAGGATACTAAAGAGGCCTTTCTACGGACTCTGAAGAACACCAAAAGAAAGATGCCCAGGGTCCCTGCTCATCTGCATGAACGTGCCTTAGGCATGCTGCAAGGAGGCATGAGGACTGCAGATGTGGCCAGGGCAAGAAATTGCAGCGCTACAGGGAGACAGGACGGACAGCTAATTGTCCTCGCAGTGGCAGACCACGTGTAACACCTGCACATAATCGGTACATCTGAACATCACACCTGCGGGACAGGTACAGGATGGCAACAACTGCTGCCCGAGTTACACCAGGAACGCACAATCCCTCCATCAGCGCTCAGACTGTCCACAATAGGCTGAGAGAGGCTGGACTGAGGGCTTGTAGGCCTGTTGTAAGGCAGGTCCTCGCCAGACATCACCGGCAACAATGTCGCTTATGGGCACAAACCCACCGTCGCTGGACCAGACAGGACTGGCAAAAAGTGCTCTTCACTGACGAGTCGCGGTTTTGTCTCACCAGGGGCGATGGTTTGATTCGCATTTATCGTCGAAGGAATGAGCGTTACACCGAGGCCTGTACTCAGGAGCAGGATCGATTTGGAGGTGGAGGGTCCGTCATGGTCTGGGGCAGTGTGTCACAGCATCATCGGACTGAGCTTGTTGTCATTGCAGGCAATCTCAACACTGTGCATTACAGGGAAGACATCCTCCTCCCTCATCCTCTTACCTTCCTGCCGGCTCATCCTGACATGACCCTCAGCATGACAATGACACCAGCCATACTGTTCGTTCTGTGTGTGATTTCCTGCAAGACAGGAATGTCAGTGTTCTGCCATGGCCAGCGAAGAGCCCGGATCTCAATCACATTGTGCACGTCTGGGACCTGTTGGATATGGAGGGTGAGGGCTAAGGCCATTCCCCCCCAGAAATGTCCGGGAACTTGTAGGTGCCTTGGTGGAAGAGTGGGATAACATCTCACAGCAAGAACTGGCAAATCTGGTGCAGTCCAAGAGGAGGAGATGCACTGCAGTTCTTCCTGCAGCTGGTGGCCACCCCAGTTACTGACTGTTACTTTTGATTTTGAACCCCCCTTTGTTCAGGGACACATTATTCCATTTCTGTTAGTCACATGTCTGTGGAACTTGTTCAGTTTATGTCTCAGTTGTTGAATCTTGTTATGTTCATACAAATACTTACACATGTTAAGTTTGCTGAAAATAAACGCAGTTGACAGTGAGAGGTTTCTTTTTTTGCTGAGTTATATATATATATATATACACACACACACACACACACACACACACACACACACGTATACATACACAATACCAGTCAAAAGTTTGGACACACCCACTCATTCAAGGGTTGTTCATTATTTTTACTATTTTCTACATTGTAGAATAATAGTGAAGACATTAAAACTATGAAATAACACATGAAATCATGTAGTAACCAAAGAAAAGTGTTAAACAAATAATTCAGATTCTTCAAAGTAGCCACCCTTTGCCTTGATGACAGCTTTGGACACTCTTGGCATTGATTAGATCAGAAAAATCTGATCTAATCACTAAGAAGCACAGCACAGCAGAGTACTCTCCCCACTCAGACATTTGCTTTAATACACACTGACAGGCATAACCTTGTCATCTTGACTGTCCTCCTGGGCTGATTATGTAAGGCCTGTCTGTCTTGCTGAGGAGGATGGAGGATCAGCAGTGGAAACTAACCTAAATAGGCTGGATGCTTGTGAATTACTATATTTTAAGAGCCCTAGGCAGAGCAATGTCAGGTATCATGAATCAGAGATGTCCCTAACGTTAAGTCCTGGCTATTTCCCTCCAGGGAATCTCTGTCCTATTCAATGTCACAATGCCAACCAGAAAGCCATCAAATGCCACCCTTGTCCAATGTCAACACGTTCCTCAACTGAAATAAAAATGTTTCCTCTTGCCCTCAAGTCCGTTACTTTAGCACCAACACAACGCTCTGATTCCTCCTACACCAGTCAGATGAGGACATATAAGTCATGTTTAGAAATCATATATACTTCTATGGCATGAATAAGATTGTAGATGGAAGCAGTACCTCAGATACAGAGGCTGCTCAGATTAATACTTTAACACAAAGAGAGAGGTGGGCGCTTTGAGGACTCGGAGAGAGGATTTACAGAGAGGAGAAGTTACTCCCAGACAGACAAAGTGATAGGTTTGGCAGAGCTTTGCTGCTAAGACCTTTCCACTGAACAGAGTGTCTGCAGAGGAGCCTTGAGAAGTGTAATTCTGTTTCAGAAGTCTATACTCTAATCGACACAGAGCAAACAGGGCAAACATATTGGATTGTACAGGACAGCTGAGTCTCCAACATTTTACATTGACATTTGAATCATTTAGCAGTTGCTCGGGGTGCGAGTGGGGGTGCTGTGGGATTATTTAAAATACTCTTCGAAGAGGTAGGGTTTCAGATTTTTTCAGAGGATGGACAGGGACTCTGCTGTCCTAGCAACAGGTGTAGCTGGTTCCACCATTGGGGTGTCAGGACAGAGAAGAACTTGGACTGGGCTGAGCGGGAGGGCCAAGAGACCAGAGGTGGTAGAACAGAGTGCTCGGATTGGGGTGTAGGGTTTGAGCATAGTCTGAAGGTAACAAGGGGCAGTTCCTATTGTTGCTCCGTCGGCAAGTACCAATAGTATCCAACCCATGACTCCTGGCTTCCCCAAGTTGGTGCCCCTCTACGCGAGTAGGACCTTCAAGCGTGTTAACCCCCGCAAGGCTGCCAGCCTCGACACCATCCCAAGCCACGTTCTCAAAGCATGCGCAGTCCAGCACGAGTGTTTATGGACATTTTCAACCTCTCCCTATCCCAGTCCGTCGTCCCCACTTGCTTCAAGATGTCCACCATTGTTCCTGTACCCAAGCAAACTAACGTAACGAAACTAAATGACTAGTCGCCCTGTAGCACTCACTTCTGTCATCATGAAGTGCTTTGAAGGCTAGTCAAAGGACCATATCACCTCCACCATACCCAACACCCTTGACCCATTACAATTTGCAGACCGCCCCAACAGATCCACGGATGACGCAATCGCCGGTGCACTGCACACTGCCTTATCCCACCTGGATAATAGGAATACCTATGTGAGAATGCTGCTCATCGAATACATCTCACCTTTCAACACCATAGTGCCTTCCAAGCTCATCACTAAGCTCAGGGCCTTGGGTCTGAACTACTCCCTGTGCAACTGGGTCCTACATTTCCTGATGGGCCGAC
This sequence comes from Brachymystax lenok tsinlingensis, assembly GCA_030435695.1. NCBI lineage: Eukaryota > Metazoa > Chordata > Actinopteri > Salmoniformes > Salmonidae > Brachymystax > Brachymystax lenok. Next base: position 29,942,884 of record CM059789.1, on the reverse strand, counting down.
CCCAGTTGGCGAGGGAAGGCAACAACACCTCCTCCACGCTGATCCTCAACAAGTGGGCCCCCAAGGGTTGTGTGCTCAGCCCACTTTTGTATTCCTGTTCACCTATGACTACATGGCCATGCATGACACCACCTCAATTCATCAAGTTTGTTGATGACATGACAGTGGTCGGCCTGATTTTCTGATGACAAGACAGTGGTAGGCCTGATTACCAACGCAGATGAGACAGCCTACAGGCAGGAAGTTAGAGCCATTTGACATTTGACTGCATTGTGTACCTGATCAATACACTTGATTTTATGTTTTTTGATTTGATCTATTGACTAACAAAGCTGGAGGAGAGTGTAAACGTTCGAACTCCGCATTATCTGATCCTATGTTTGTACATGAGTGTATTGACAGTCACCAAGAGATGAAAAGTCTGTGTGTGTGTGTGTGTGCAATCTATAAACACAGGACCTCAATGTGCCACACCATCCCTCCCTCCCAGCCAACCTTGCATTCCCCAAGAGCTACTGTACAATCGATGACACTGCGCAGGCATCAGTTTGTATTATCTGCTGGGCCCGGCTCTGATCCCCAATTGTAGGGAATAATCTAATTGGAGCAGGCAACCAATTCCCAACTGTGCCCTGGACGCCGAGAGAGGCACATCAAGGAAATCAATGTCCTGGATTTATAAATCACACTGCTTCTCTGTCCTCCCCTCCTCCACTCCTGCTGTCCCATCTTACACAGTGGTTCTTAACCTTTTTCTGTCACTGTACCACCAGCTGAATTTTGCTCTGGAATACCTCTGAAGTACCCCCTCGTGTGCATTTCACCAGTAAGCCTAAGGTCTCATGAGTTTTCTCAAGTACCCCATGTGGATAGGCCAAATACCCCCAGGAGTCCTAGTACCCCTGGTTGGGAACCACTGATCGAACACAGCCTTGTTTGGATGTCTTCCCAGACCATTCATACTCACCTGAGTGTGACCAACAGGGCTGTGAATCAGACGGCTAGGACAGAGGGAGTAGGCGTATCCACTGTTGAGAATTTACATTATGCATTTGATTTAAATGTTGTCGTTGGCCGGGAAATGCCTGTTCTCTCACAGGTCTGAGGCGATTACATGGAGAAATGCAGGAGCGCAACCACCAGTGCATGTTCCATTTGAATAACGTTGTGAAAAGAATGCAAACAACTCAAGAAGGTGAAGTTGCGGCAATAGCAGCTGTGTTGAGTTGTGATGGCTATCAAAACAAAGTCATCATGTTTGAACTACCCTAACCTCTCTCATAAAGTCCTAAACACTGATTTTATGACATGAGATGAATCGACTGTATATCGAAAGGCCCAGTGTTAATTACTTAAGTATGAATGATTTAGCATTTTAACGACTCAATGAAATATAAATGGTCTGGGTCAATACAGCACTCCATCAGAGCAGCCTGGGGACTCCCATGGAGAGGGAGATGGGGCCAGGGAAGGGCTTGTATTATCCAGGCCAGACCATGTAATGACACTGGGGTTGGACCACAGACACTGACCCTCAGCAATACGCTGCATCAGCATCAAGGTTGGACAATTCCAGGAACTTTCAATAAGGAATAAAGGAATAAGCAGGAAAATCCGGAATCCTCCATGAAAACTAGGGAATTTATTGAACGCTCATGGAATTTTACAACCCTAATCCGCACTATCCTCCCAGGAGAGCTGCATTACTAAGGTCATTGACTGTTGTGAGTCTATAGTTAACCTTAGGACCAGGAGTGTGTACTGGCCTTGTGAGCTGATCAGGGAAAACTCTGGCCCTTAGCCATTTCATCGCTGTGTGTGTGTGAGAATTATGTGATGTTTGATCAAAGCATTGGTAGACATAGTTTTATAGACGTGTGCGTCATCTAGTGGTACACTACCTAAAATGCATGTTGGTTTTTTTGTAAACGGTAGAGCTCTCTGCAAAAGTGTGTTTCTGAAAAAAATCCAAACCTAGAGGAAGACAGAGATTACAAAATAACAGTCCTCAAAGAAAAAACTTTAAAATAATCAGTTACAAAATGATTTACACATATGGAAACTTCCACTATAGGGGTTAGAGTCCTCCTTGAACATGGTATTGTGTTATGATTGAGTTAACTTATGACACTTATGATATTTGAAAGATTCTGTATGGATTTTTCAGATTGAGTTTTGGGTCGGTTATGATGGTAAGTCTTTGCTTAATGATTAACTGTTGTGTTGGCATGAACAGAGAGGACTAAGATGTGACACAGAGCTGTGTGTGTGTGTCTGTGGGTGGTGTAGCGTTTAGCGCTATGAATCTTGGTATAACATCTCAATTGTGTAATATGTCAATAATGATGAGTGATATGTCTCAGATGAGGACCAGTGTAAGTCGTCCCCGTCTGAACCTGGTGTCCTGTAATGCCTAGATGGGCTCCTACACCTGTACCTGTTTACCAAGCTTCACTGGGATGAACTGTGAGGTAGGAGAGTCGTAAACACACTGCACACACACTAAGGAGCATAGGCCTTGACGAATGTCCTCCTGTTTCACTTGGTTCAGGGCAAGTTTTCCAGGTCACAACAATTAAGGTCGCTCTGCCATCTCTGCCTGGACGTTTCTCCTATAACATTGTAATAACACTGTTGGGAAACCAGATGAACCCCTCACATTTTAACCCATGTCTAAAGAGATATGTTGATGATGCATGTTTGTCTTCACAGTAACAGCCAGGCAGTGTGAGGTGAATAACGGAGAATGTATTCTGTGGCACCTATGGGGCACAATGTAGCTGTGCAGAGGGCTACAAGCTGCGACAGAATGGAGTCAACTTCAAACCTGAAGGTAACCACAATATTCACACATCTGGTTACACATTTACCAGAATCTTACTGAAGTACTGTGTAGCAACATGTTATTGCAGTAGTGCGACTACAACGTCACTACATTAGTGTATATAGGAACTTGATGTAAAGTGTCAGCAACCACCATCCTTTCTAACTTTGGATTTACATGTATACATACAGTACCCGTCAAAGGTTTGGACACACCTACTCATTCAAGGGTTTTTCTTTATTTCTACAATGTTCTACATCGTAGAATAATAGTGAAGACATCACAACTATGAAATAACACATGGAATCATGTAGTAACCTTTGCCTTGATGACAGCTTTGCACACTCTTTGCATTCTCTCTACCAGCTTCATGAGGTAGTCCCCTGAAATGTATTTCAATTAACAGGTGTGCCTTGTTAAAAGTTCATTTGTGGGATTTCTTTCCTTTATGAGTTTCCTTAAACCAAGCGCTATGATGAAACTAGCTCTCATGAGGAGCGCCAACAGGAACGGAAGACCCAGACTTACCTCTGCTTAGCTCAGCTAAGTTGTCACTACTTTTACAAAATGTTCTTTGTGTAGGACTTGTACATTGTATTCATGACAAATCCCTAATCGAAAACTAAATTCTAGGATGATGCATTTTGATTGATTACAGATGGTTTACTAGATTGTTTAATTTATTGTACGCCTCCAGGGGAGCATAACATCTATGCCAAAGAGGGCATGGAGCAGGACCACAAGGTTCTAAAGCAGTACAAACACCCTCTCTACAACTCTCAGCGGAGTCTGTACAATCATGATATCTCCCTGCTGCGCCTCCACACCCCCATCCCCTTCTCCTCCCATGCCAGAACAATCTGCCCGGGGCCCAAGGTATTCACCGAAGACTTGGTGAAGGATGAGTCCCCGGCTACGATCAGCGGCTGGGGTCGCACACATTACAGAAGGTAGAGGTGCCATTTACAGAGAGGATGCTGTGTAAGGACAGCAGTAGTGCCCATATCACCAAGTATGTATTTCCGTTACCATGACACCTGGTTCCCGACTGGGATAGTGAGCTGAGGGGAGGAGTGTGCCAAGGAGGGGAAGTATGGGGTGTATGCCAGAGGGTACACCAGACTAGCATTACTATAGATGGATACGTCACCTTATGGCGGTGACCTGGATGACTAACGCTTGACTTTTGACCCTCAGGGTCCTCAGGACCCTGTCTTGTTTTCAGGGTTCAATTCATAAGATGTCAATTTTGGATTCAAAGTGAAAGCGTCTCCTTGCATTGTCTTCCTCCAATCTGCTGGTGAGAACACGTTTTACAAGACCGATACCTGAATGTCCAACAGGTGCCTGCTGTACATTGTGGTTATTCATAAAACAATACGAATAATTTACTGACAGGTGAAGGGACGAAGGCAAATGGCTGTCTGCAAACAACTAACAATTGCTTTATGGTGTTTTAGAATCGAGAAGCACAGATTAAACAAGGTGCAGAACACATTTATTATTTTAATAAATACTTTATTTGGTCTATATACAAAACGCAGCCAATCAATAACAATAACTGTAAAACAATAACCAGAAACCTGCCAAGTTCAGTCAATATTCAGTTTGCCATGCAATTTTTCTCTATTGAGAAACATTCAGCAACAAGCTTACAGCGCTTGTCAAAGACGCACAGCATTTTCAAGCATATACTGAACAAAAATAAATGCAACTTGCAACAATTTCAAGGTTTTACTGAGTTACAGTTCATAAGGAAATCCGTCAATTTAAATATATTTATTAGGGCCTAATCTATGGATTTCACATGACTGGGAATTCAGATATGCATATGTTGGTCACAGATACATAAAAAAATGGGCCTCAGAATGGGCCTCAGGATCTCATTGCGGTATTTCTGTGCATTCAAATTGCCATCGATAAAATGCAATTGTGTTTGTGGTCCGTAGCTTATGCCTGCCCATACCATAACTCCACTGCCATCATGTGGCACTCTGTTCACAACGTTGACATCAGCAAACCGCTCTCCCATTCACATGATCTGTGGTTGAGAGGCCAGTTGGACATACTGACAAATTCTTTAAAACAACGTTGGAGGCGGCTTATGGTAGAGAAATTAACATTCTCTGGAAAGTTCTGGTGGACATTCCTGCATTCAGCATGCCAATTGCATGCTCCCTCAAAACTTGAGACATCAGGGGAATTGTGTTGTGTGACAAAACTGCACATTCTAATTGTCCCCAGCACAAGGTGCACCTGTGTAATGATCATGCTGTTTAATCACCTTAATATGCCACACCAGTCAGGTGGATGGATTCTCTTTTCAAATTAGAAAAAGGAGAAATGCTCACTAATAGGGATGTAAACACACTGTGCTTATGGAACATTTCTGGGATCTTTTATTTCAGCTCGTGAAATCAACAATTTACATGTGTTTATATTTTTGTTCAGTGTATATATTTTTTTACATCACAGTTCGGTGCAAAATGTGCAGCATTTTAGACCTAAGTAGCTCAAAATAAGAGAAAAATAGGAACATTTGCCATATTAAGATGAAAGAACCCCCTTGATGCAATGCATGGCAGTCAAACAGGACTCTAAGGGTATATAGACATCATTTCACGGTGATGCATAGCTGCCTCACACAGCGACAGAACTTAAATAAATAACACAAGAAATGTGATTCTTCCAAGCTCATTTCCACATCAAACGCAGCATATCAAAGGCAGGCCTCCGACTTAACGTGGTAAATTCATATAAGTCCGCAATCAATATTTAATTAAGCGTTTCGACACAGTGGGTATATTTCATGTTTGCTGCATGATCCTGTATGATCCTGTTTAATGGGAAACCTAAGATTAAGTGTGAGACGATGGAGGAGGAGAGGAACTCTCTCAAAGAGGGCTGAGGGAGACAGAAAGCGTGAAATCCTGGGGAGAATTACAGCAGTCTCTATATGCTGGCTCTATGCTGGTAGCAGCTCCTACCCATACCTCCAAAGACACATCTGAAAACCTGATTAATACACTTATCTCAACAGCTATCTCATCTCCATGAGTTTAGGAAATAAAATGGGAAATTAATCATAGGTATGAAGCAGGAAAATATGAAGCAGGTATTGCGTTCACGGATAGCTCAATTTCTATAGAGACTTTGAAAATATAGTAAAGCTTTCTGTTTTCTTTCAGCTTGCATTTTCTCTTGTAGACCTTCAACCTCAATAAAGTGCCAGTTGAGTATAGGTCTGAGGTGAGGCAGAAGCAAGACTGTGTTTGTTATTGCTGAGCAAACATTTATTGAAGAGGAGACCGATTCCAAAATAGCAGGAATAAAAAGGCATTATGGCATGGCACGTTTCGGCATTTCAACTCTTGCAGAGCGTAAGAGAAGGGTGCCTTAAGGAACAAGACAGCATGGATTCCTAAACAACATGAGCATGTAACTAAACAATAGGCCAACATTCAAGTATACACATCAAAAATGTAAAAAAGTTGTATATTTGTAAGAAATGTTTCAGGCGAAACCTGGATTATTATGATCCATAAAAACGCACACAAACAAACACCCACCAACTGCATTCCCACTGATTAGCAATAATGGTTAAGAATCGCTCAGTCGAGAGGCAGAGTCCATGGATGTATAACAGTCCCAATCCAGCTACAGCAACCAAACAGAAAAGGCCACCGGCTGGTTGGCTGGGTCGAAGAGGAAGTGAGGGAATTAACTTTAAGTGCCAAATCTTTTCACATGTCCCTTGTCCTTCCTTGTGTATGTGTGCTGGTGGAGCCCTGTGCTGTCCAAAGTTAAGGTAACATTCATTAAGTTTGTCCACTGTCCATCACGGTGGGCAAAAGCAGGTCTTCATGTTATTGGCCCAGAAAAATGTTAATCAATAATCCAAAATGTAAGCTCCTGTGTTCTTTTTCAATTGGCTAGTTGTCTTTCATCATGGCCAATCAGAGCACTTTGAGGAAGCAGATTTTAAGATATTCTATCAGTCATGACCTCACAGTGTCTGATGTATAACAGTCTGTCTGGTCAGACTGTGAATCTGTGCAAAGGTCCCACAAAAGCTGCCTTCAAATGCTCCTCTGAAGTGGGAAATATCCGACTGGGAAATCACCACTTGAATGACCCTCCCGAGTCAGAATTCCAAGTGGGAAAGTCGGAGATAGGGTTTGATACCAGAGTTTCCAAGTTGTGACTTTTCATCACTGACCTTTCACCTTTTCAACCAAAAGATGTTAAAGCAAATCCATTTTTGACATTGTCAAACGTATCAATGTGTAAAATGTAGCTAGTTTTACAACATTGTCAACTTTAATCACGCTAGCTAACTGGATCATTAGCTAGATCATCTAGCTTGCCATTGGTTGAAGAATTGTTCCAGAGTTACATACTGTAAAGTTTCCCAGTTCCCACAAGCACTTGAAGGCAGCATTTGTCCTCTAAGAGGAGGCCTTCAGATTCCCTGGATCTGCATGAGAGAGGAGACCAATTATTCAAGCAAACACATCTACTGAGCTACAGAGAGGAGGATCGAGAGTACAAATGGCTTTAGAAACCTCTTCTCCTGTACTGTAACCATACCTCCTAGTCTGCTGTGTCCCAGAATCACGTGCAGATTGGGGACTGGGATGAGGCCCTTCTGCCTGCGACTCAAGTCCTTCACCAGTCTGGAGATGGAGTGAGGGAGGGTATATTAGAGGTTAAGGTGAAGGACGGGACACACTAATGAACGATGGCCGTTCACGGCGGCTTTGTGCGTTTGATTACCTGCTGGGTGTTGATGAACATTGGCGATTCATGCAGAATTGTTAAGAAATTAAAAGAAAATGACAGCCAATAGGATGGCCACCTGCTGCTTTTAACCATTTGTCTGCGCGGTCAGTTTTGTCCTTAAGTCTTTACACCAGCTATATTAGGTTCCCTACGTTTACAATCGGCACAGAGCCCATATAAAAGCCATGTCGAATAGGGTTCTGCCATTGGCAACCAACTTTACCACCAGGCATATGAGACGACACACTCACCAGTGGCCTTCGCTGTCCTCGTGCTGCAGCTGGATGACGTCACCGCTCTCGACGGCGAGGTCATCCGAGCCGCCTCGTGGACATTCAGCCAAGGCCTTAAATCTGTCTGGAGCCTGGGAGGCCAGAAACACCTCTGTTAGACTGGGAGAAGGATGTGTAGCGCTGTAGCCTACTAGAGGACGCCTTTTAAACATTTAGGAGCCTCAAGAGGTTCCTTTCGATATTCTGATAAGCATATCTAAAAGGTTGTGGGTGAGGAACGAGGCCACACAGTGTGCAATAAGTGAGAGTGGTTGTACTGGTGTTGTGGAGAACCCATCGCACCAGCTGAGCAGTGTCCTCCTCCTCGGTGTCTGACGGGTGACAGGGGTCCTGACCTCCACCCCACTCCTCCAGACCCAGAAAGATGTCTATTGAGTGAGGCGTGCCGGGCCAGCCTGGAGATTACACAACACATGTTTGTTTTGAGTGATATTTTTGGGCTTGTTCCTCTTATATGGTGCCAGAAATAACCAAGGTAAATACTTGGTAACTATAGCGATAAATGCCAATTCAAATCCTGATGCGCGGCACTTATGAGTCATTAACAAGACGGTAGAATCAAATGATAATATCAGTAGCTGTGCCTTTTCCCCCCAGAGCTCCTCCATACACCCTGTGCTCTTTCATGTGAAACACCTGAATCTTTAGGGAATGGGGATCGCAATATATACCAAAATAAATCCAATATCAAGTCAAGGGAGTTTCATGTACCATCTCTCATGACCCAATCACCATTATTACAAGCAGTTACCAGGTATCTACATGATTATGTTATGGGTATATGTATGAGGGAGTGGTGTACTCACTGTGTCGGTTGTGCTGGTGATTTGGGGAGAGGGACTGTGGGTCTGGACTGCTCCTCCCTGACTGTGTCCTCTGAGCTGAACGACGCCCTCTGCTGTTTGCTGTGGGGAGCGACACAACGCGACAAAATGAACAAACTAACTGTACTCCCTAACCTCATCAGACATGCTCCAAGTAGAAGTTGCCCTTAGACACAGATCAGCTTAACTTTCCCACATTCTAACCTTTAACCATTTAAAGGGGAACTGCAAAACTGACCTTAGATCTGTGGTTAAGGACAATTTCTCGCTCAAACTCATCTCACACCACAATGATGATCTTTCAGACGCCAGCCAAAAGGCCCCACACCAAGCAACAATGTGACCAAGTGCAAACCAAGCTGACACAAACACAGTGTGGGCTCTGGCCTGGTACACAGTAGACACATGCCGGCGGATGGAAAGATATGGTCTCGATTTATCAAGTTCCTGGTTCATCAATGTATTAGTTTGTCTATATTTTACAAGCCAAATAACTTAGGATCATTTTAACTTAATAACCTCTCAAAAGTGAGCCCCATCTAAGCAGCAGGAAATCAAGATAAGAAAATGTAAGTTAAAAACATCCAAACCTTTAAAAACATCAAAAGAAAAAGTGCGTCTGGCGAATGTATGAGCCGAATGGAGTCAGCTAGTAAAGGAGTGGCAGATGACGGTCAGTAAGCAAACACAGCAGCCTTGTGGGTGGTTTAGGTCAGCTGAGCCATGCCAAGCCGGGCCGGGGCATGCGGAGCTGGGCTGAGTTTACCACTGAGCGTCAGGACGGGTCAGTGGCGCTGGGGGCGGGGTCTGTTGGGGGGACGTGGCCGGGGGCGTTGCCGGGGCTTCGAGGGCGGGGACTCCGGGAACGCAGACACATAAAGACATCGGCGGACAGCGAGACAAAGTCCAGCCCCGAAAGACAGCCCGTAGGAGCCCCTCCGGACGGCCGCACACCCCTGCAGGGTGGAGGGAGGGGAGGACAGCAACCAGACAGCAAAGGAGAAAGCGAGGCCTTCACACACACATCTTCTCTTCACACACACCACCTCCTACTCCTTCTCCTCATTTCCCAGCTTTATACCTGCTTGTTGATATGCTCCCCCAACACCACATATCATAACCATCTGAACAGCTCACTGAACTGCTGTGACAACTGAGGGGTGTCCTACAACACCCAACACACATCAAGACTGACCTCTCAGACATGGGCGGAGACCGTCGGATGTGGTCTGGCATCTGGATGTCGACACAATGCTCATCTGAGAAAAGAAGGGGAAGAGGAAGAGGCAAAAGGATTGTTTGAAACAAGAGAGGAAAGGGAGATACCTAGTCAGTTGTCCAACTGAACGTACTCAACTGAAATGTGTCTTGCGCATTTAAGAGGACGTTCAAGTTAGGTGCAGGTTAGGACTATTGATCTGATCTGATCTTTGCTGAGTGATGTGAGTGACGTCCAAACCTTTGAGGAGTTTCCGCTGGTTGGTGAGGATCCTCCGCAGCTCACTGAGCCAAGCTGTCTTAACCTCCACTGTGGGAGCCTGGGAGATGGATAAGATCAGGACAGATTAGAACGCAGGAGTCAACGTATAGTAGGAAACACACTTTTCTTTGCGTCTTACAGGCATGATTTCAAAATGGCACTACAGTAGCTTAACACATACTGTACTGTAGCAATACATAACATGGCATAAAGTTGTCACAACAAAGAACAGAACACACAGACAATGCATGAATAGCATTAACAGTCACTTCACAGCAGGGCTGATCCTTACCTGAACGACGTACACCTCCTCCCTGCCGCTGTACCAGATCTCAAACTTCTTCACATCTCCTTTGACGTTCTCTGTAATCCCCACCGCACTCATCTGCCAGGACACACACACACACAGTCTGCACCTGGGGCCTACAAGGACATGATACTTCAGCTACATGCTACATGGCCGACCCGCCGACACACACTCCTCCGCTGTGTGAAGGCAGGAAGCTCAAGCGTACATCAAGGGGAGAGCAGCTGGTGGTGACGCCATCCGTCACGCCCCGTAAACATACACGGACACACACCCTGACACACACACCCACTGACACCTTGACACGCAAACCAAAACAAACATCCTTGCGACAGGGAGCATGTGTCAGAGAGCGCCGCCTGCACACACACCTTCAGACAGTGCTTGAAGCTGTAGGAGGGGGTCTTGTCTGCTCCCTCTCCATGTTCCTCCCTGCGCTTGCAGAAAAGCAGGGCTCTCTCATACAGGAACAGATGTCTCTGCGTGGGCTTGAAGCGGGTCAGCTCCTTCATGCGGGTGGGGCCTTTCTTATGACTGATCCACACACTGAAGGAGCCCTGCATCAGCACCCGGCCCAGGTCACACAACTCTCCTTGGGGGGGTGACGACGACGACACAGGACAACACACAGGGTCAGAGATAGAGGATGACACACTGTCACACATATAGGACAGCACACACAGTCACACAGGACAAGTTACCTGGTAGCCTGTGATGGCAATCTGATGCATGGAGTCATTGACTGACTTGAGGAGGTGGAGCATGGCTGCTAGCGCCGCCTGTAGCTCGGAGGTCCCCTCACAGCCTCCTGCACTGTACTTCAGTAGCTCCTACAGCACGCGCACACACACGCACGCAACACACCAATTAATGTCTGGTACAGATCAATATCTGGTAACAATGAAATCCTGAAATTCTCCAGCTGTACTATAAAAAAATAGTCCTTGTGTTGTAAGATGTTCCTTATTTTGTTAGATAACAACAGAGAATCACAGGACAGAAAATGGGGAGCAATCCCCATAAATCAGACAGGATTTCTCTCTAGTTTAATCTGTAATCCTGCATTCAAGTCATTGAAATAAATGTCCCTAGGTAAGGCAAGGTTATGTCATAGTGCTGTTTGCATTTACGGGATTTTGGGGACGTTGAATTATGATGAAGTTTCAGCATAGTTAAAGCTAATATAAATGCTGCAATATCGGCACGATGTGCTGCGTAGAGGTGTGTATGTCGGCTGGTTTCACTAAGGTCTGACCTTCAGTAGTAGCTGGTACTTGGTAAGGCGTTGTACTGGTTTCAGCAGGTAAGAGTCCAGGCCCAGTTTGTGCTCCAGCTTCTTCTGACACTCCTGTAGAATATGGCAAGGAGACATTGGGAAGCATTTGTTACGGTTATAACAAAAGTGAATCTAATATAAATAATCTATCATTTTGTGCTATTAAAATAATGAATATGTCTGGTATTGTGGTGTAGTAGTATCGCTGAGTACAAACATTGGGCACAAATAGAAAAAATAAGCATGACCTGGAAAAAGGCACAGTGTGAGAACTGCCTCCATAGGGACTCTGAGCGAGGTTTATTCTGACAGTAGCACTCATACACCTGGAAATTCTCCTTCTGGAAATACACAGAGACATGTCCAATGACACACCATCCATGCAAGACTGTGAAACACGTGTGTAATGCCGATTACATCGAGTCGGTGTCAGTCGATTTCCACGTGGAGAGCGACAACACGACACAATGAATTAACTCTGTACTCCCTAACCTCATCAGACATGTTCCAGGTAGAAGCTACCCTTAGCCACAGATCTAGGATCAGCTTAAATTTCCCTAATCCTTTAATGCGCACCTTGTACCTATGTTTGTTCTGTGTAAAGCCGTTCTTTTCTTTGGGTGCTACAATCCGTAGTTTTTTATAAAACATAGCATTTTACGCAACCTCTGCCAAGGTAAGCTGTGTTTGTTAACATAGAAGGAGCAGCCCCGTCATAGCACAGCAGAGCTTTTATTTTTAGCAGGTGATGCATAGAATGCAATTTTTTATTTAAAAAAATTATGGATTCCAACTCCCCCTAACAACTCTCTAACAATCAGGACAGGTAACGTTAAACAACTGATATTTATAAAAGTACAGCATGGTAGTGCTCATTTGTAAAATAGTGGATTGTTCGGAAGAATTACATAGGATTGGATTACATAGAGGAACGTTTTTATCAAAAACTACGGATTGCGGCACACAAAGAAAATAATGCCTTTACACAGGACAAACATAGGTAAAAGGTACGCCTTAAATTGACATTTTTGCTGAAGTATCACCGGATACCGACTCGACGTAGTCGGATCGCCACATAATTCAGTGTATCGTGGAGTTGAGAATTCTCAGCTGATATGGGTAAAGACATTCTTCAGAAACAAGCACAGACAAACTACCAGGGGTATTTAACTCATACCCTACTTGGTCCGGATCCTGTTGGTTCTGTTCTACCTGATAATTAATTGCACCCACCTAAATCAGTCCCTGATTAGAGGAGAACAATGAAAAAATGAAGTGGAACTGGCTTCGCAGTCCAGAGATGAGTTTGAGGGCATGTAGACTTTCCTCACCCGCTCCAGAAAACAGGCCCCTACTCCCTCTGGGGTCTCTAGGCAGCCCTCCAGGTCATGGAGGAAAACCCTGTAGAACCAAGAGGTCATGAGTCAGAGGTCAAAGACAAATAAGGTCAATAGGTCACACCCTAACCACACAGAGCAGCAAACACCATCACCACACAGGCCCCTATCCAGCACTCCTCCATAGTTAATGACTAGCCACCCACACAGCCATGCCACTGAGCCCCCAGTGTCTGCCAGTTTCCTCTCTCGTTGGCATAATCAAACGCTCGTTAGAGCAACTGGCATTTAACACTAGTTAGAGAGGCTCTAATTGGCTTAGGGCCTCATGCAGTCATCCAGTTTAGCCTTTCAGCCCAGCAGGGGAGCATTCCCAGCAGGCAGGATATATAGGATGCAGACAGGGCCACTCAAACGTTTGTACATAAACTAACTCACACAGCTGGCTAGAGAAACTGGCTAGTAGCTACTGTACTGGAGAGATGGTTGTTCTTAAGATGGAGCAGTAGTTCATAGAGGTTGTTGATGCAACTACTGCTTTCATCTCACAGTCCATTGAGACACCAAATGCCTATAGAAAACATGACTGACTTCTCACAAGTCAATGACAGTGCTGATCCTTTCTCTAAACTACGGGATATATATATACACACAGTGCCTTCGGGCAAGGATTCAGACCCTTGACTTTTCCCACATTTTGTTACGTTACAGCTCTATTCTAAAATAATATATATTATTTATCCTCAATCTACATACAACACCCCATAATGACAAAGCGAAAACAGGTTTTTAGAAATGTTTGCAAATGTATTAAATATAAAAAACAGAATTACCTTATTTACATAAGTATTCAGACCCTTTACTATGAGACTTGAAATTGAACTCTGGTGCATCCTGTTTCCATTGATCATCCTTAAGATGTTTCTACAACTTGATTGGAGTCCACCTGTGGTAAATTCAAATGATTGGACAATTGATTTGGAAAGGTACGCAACTGTCTATATAAGGTCCCATTGTTGACAGTGCATGTCAGAGCAAAAACCAAGGAATTGTCCGTACAGCTCAGAGACAGGATTGTGTCGAGGCACAGATCTAGGGAAGGGTACCAAAAAAATTCTGCATCATTGAAGGTCCCCAAGAACACAGTGGCCTCCATCATTCTTAAATGGAAGTGTGAAACCACCAAGACTCTTCCTAGAGCTGGCCGCCCAGCCAAACTGAGCAATCGGGGGAGAATTGCCTTGGTCAGGGAGTTGACCCAATGGTCATTCTGACAGAGCTCCAGTGCTCCTCTGTGGAGATGGGAGAACATTCCAGAAGGACAACAATCTCTGCAGCACTCCACCAATCAGGCCTTTATGGTAGAGTGGCCATATGGAAGCCACTCCTCAGTAAAAGGCAGATGACAGCCCACTTGGAGTTTGCCAAAAGGTACCTAAAAGACTCTCAGACCACGAGAGACAAGATTCCCTGGTCTGATGAAACCGAGATTGAACTCTTTGGCCTGAATGCCAAGCATCATGTCTGGAGGAAACCTGTCACCATCCCAATGGTATTTTGGTATTTTTTTTTGGGGGTATTTTTATCCCTATTTATTCCCAATTTCGTGGTATCCAATTGGTAGTTACAGTCTTGTCCCATTGCTGCAACTCCCCTACGGTCTCGGGAGAGGTTAAGGTCGAGAGCCACGCGTCCTCCGAAACACGACCCGCCAAGCAGCACTGCTTCTTGACACACTGCTCGCTTAACACCGAAACCAGCCGCACCAATGTGTCGGAGGAAACACCGTACAGCTGGCGACCAAAGTCAGCGTGCATGCACCCGGCCCGTCACTAGAGCGCAATGGGACAAGGACATCCCGGCCGGCCAAACCCTCCTCTAACCCGGACAACAATTGTACGTCGCCTCATGGGTCTCCCAGTCGCGGCCAGATGCGACACAGCCTGGGATCAAACCCGGGTCTGTAGTGACGTCTCTAGTACTGTGATGCAGTGCCTTAGACCGCTGCACCACTCGGGAGGCCCAGTTTTTAATTTTTTATAAATTAGCAAAACAATTCTAAAAACCTGTTTTTGCTTTGTCATTATGGAGTATCTTGTAGATTGATGAGGAAGAAAAACAATTGATTCCATTTTCGAATAAGGCCATAACGTAAACAAAATGTAGAAAAGTCAAGGGGTCTGAATACTTTCCAAATGCACTGAATATATCTATATGCGTGTGTGAGCATGTGTGTTTGCCCTTGCCAACTGATGTTTCCTTGCCTGCTGTGGAAGTTGTAGATCTCAGGCATGTTGCCAAACAGGACGTTCCTCTTACTGCGCAGGATGGGGGGCAAGAGCCCCGCGAGGGCCGGGTTCTCCATCTCTCCCCTGTAACCCTACACAATACACACATAATCAGTATACAAAACTCACTGTAGTAATCCAGTAATAGCAGGGGGAAACACTGCTGTGTCTCTCACCAGCAGCACTGACAGCAGCTCCTCCACATAGACCCTCTCTGTCTCAATAAGCTCCCTCATCACGTGACTGTGGAGACACAGGGCCTCATTAGTATTCTGTCTGAACATAAGGAATCAGGAAGACCACAGCAGGACTATTAGAGAAGACAGACCGTTTGAGAAGGTCTGGGCTGTCCTCTCCCTCCAGGCTGGAGCGCAGGGAGCTCCTATTCTCCTGGTAGTCATGCATCACCTCGATCTGAGACGGACAGGACACACACAGACAACCAGGATTTACATTTTATTTTTTATTTAACTAGGCAAGTCAGTTAAGGACAAATTCTTATTTACAATGACGGCCTAGGAATAGTGGGTTGACTGCTTTGTTCAGGGGCAGAAGGACAGATTTTCACCTTGTCAGCTGGGGATTCGATCTAGCAACCTTTCGGTTACTGGCCCAACGCTCTAACCACTAGGCTACCTGCCGCCCCTACATGGAGGGAATCCACCTCAAGCTGTACTGTACTGTTCTGTACTGTTCTGTTCTGTTTTCTACTGTACTGTATTCTACTGTACTTTCATCTTTTATGTCCTTCTTCGACCATCTCACCTTTCTGGAGGCGGGGCTTTTCCGGGACGTCCTCTTCCCAGGGAGTGACAGATCGAAGGAGAACTTCAAACTGTCGACACCTGCAATACACGACCTCTCAGCTGAACTCGATAACACTGTAGGTTTCTATGTGTTTGATGAAACACAAGACCTGTCTGGACAACATGTTAGCAATGATAAGTATAGCATATGTCTCTATATATGCTTTGATGAAGCCATGACGTGGTATACAGCACAGTAGTTAACACTTAACATTACCCGATAGAGCCATCATTACAATGAGTAGCTGCTTGCGGCGATTTGACGATGACAGTAGGTTTGAAAGGTCCTGTGGGATCATGTTGTCTGGTCTTTGACCCTGGGATGACTGTTGGTCCTGCGTTTACACTTGATACTTCTCTTCTGATGGACGGCTAGTTAATCATTGGTAATAAGCAGTTTGCAGTGGAACTCCAGTACTACTATATACTGTAAGAGCACAACACCCAAAGCACTGTCTGGTGTAAATGACTGACTGTATCCGTTTGATCATGCGCTCCTCACATACGCTAAGATCAGCGCGCATGTGTGTGTGAGCATTACCACACTAATCAGAGCCAACACATTTATCTTCATCTCCCCTATTAAAAGGGGTTTCCTCCTGTGTGTGAGAAACACCCACACATCGCACCTCATTATTAACGGGGTGCGGTACGGCTAGCTTTGTTCAGCCCTGCCTGGAGGCGAGTGGGAGATGAAAGGGTCTTTGCCGTATGTGGTTCATATACATTATTACCATACAGTACCCAGCTAGCATCATGGCTAACAGAGTAACCCCTAAGGACTGATTATAGTGCTGGGCCCTAACAGCTAGCTCATTTGTAAAGGTGGACCTCTAACTCAGGTCGAGCACAAACACCTTGGGCTTCCTCATTACTGGAGCCTGTGGTTTGCTGTTTTGATTACTGCTTTGTGGTTTGCTGTTTTGATTGCTGCTTTGTGGCCTGGAGGAAGGTGTGTGAAGCCCTAGGCTGAGGACACGGACGACACCCAGTACCCAGGGGAGAGGGATGGCTGTCAGGCCAGAGGCCAGGGGAGGGCTGCATACACAGGGCCTGGGAAACAGCAGAGCCCTGGGTGGAGGACTAGCGGAGCTGGATAATTAAAGTGTGCTGTAAGCCTCTATAACCCCAAACAGTCAACTGTAGTCTGATGTTCTTTAATCTACTGTGACAAATGCTAATGTACTGTATCATCAAGTGTGATTGAATATGTGTGTGATTGTGTGTGTGTGATTGTGTGTGTATATATACTCCACTGCCTCCTCTTACCATGTTTGGGGGAAAAGAGTGGGGACTTGGAGCGGGGCGGGCTCTCCGCCCTGGGGGCCACTAGTTGGATGGGACGGACGTGTTTATCAGCCAGCTTCCTCAGACAGACCTGCCTGTTGTGGATCATCTCCTGCACCACCGTGTGCTTCTCAAACGTCTTCCCTATCTGGACCTGTGGAGGATGGAAGAGGAGTTCAGGACATGTATATCGACCCAAAACCTGTATGGAGTGTTAGTAAAACAGGTGTTTACAGCCTTTATGCAGTCTTGAAGGTTGCCTGAAGGTGCCATGACCAGAAATGAATGCTTGTATAAGTCCTGTCATGTTAAATATATTATGGGGTGATAGAAAAAACACTGAGAATGGATTATACACAGATGGGTCATGAGAAGCACTACAGAGGTTACTCTTTAAACCATGAGGCTGTTTGTCAATGAGAGACACTGGCTTGGCGTTGGACCTGTATCTCTGGTGTGAGGACAGACTCAAACTCCATGGCCAGGAGGTCATGTCCTGAGCTGAGGAGAGATGGAGTCCCCTCCAGGAATCTGTCTATGTCCTTCAAAGCAGCCTGGGCCCCCTCCTTAGACTGGAACTTACCCACCAGCTGCTGGGCCAACAGGTAGGCCCCGTCGTCACACCAACTCTGAGCCTACGGAGGGGACAAGACAACGATGTCACACTGACCAATCCTATTCAGATATGCGGTAGCACTTGACAGAGTATCAGCGTGCTTGTTTGGTGTATGATGTTAGTTTTGTACTCATCTGTGTGCAATAGTGTATACAGTGTGTGTGTGTGTCCTCTACCTGGCAGAGGCGTAGCAGCAGCCTGTGGGCCTGGGAGAGGTGTGTGCGTTTCACCCTCAGAGCATTACCGAGCGTGTCACAGCGGTGACGTAGCTCGTTGCAGCGCTGCATGATCAGGGCCATGGCATAGTGGTGACTGGCTGCCAGCTGGTGCCCATGGAGGATGATGATCTGGGCACAGCCCATCTCCTCCTAGCAACACAACAGGACACCACAGTCAGTTACATACAAGACATGGCATACAGGAGGCCTACATACACACAGCATCACAATGGCAAATACACCTCAATCCTAGCTACACAACCAATGCTATTACCAAAAGCACGAGTCCCAGAGAAGACAATCTCTGCCAACCACAGTATACAGTATGTGTAACCCTGGTCCATTGATTTGATGAGGGACGTGTCCCCGAGTAAACACTGACCTGTGCGTGAGCCTCCAGGCTGTCCAGTTCTCTGAGTGTCTGCTCTGTCTGAGTCAGCGTCTCCCCTGACAACGACACCTCTCTCTCCTGGGACGCCAGACGCTCCAGAGACAACTCCATCTGACGACAAGAGAGAGAGAGACATTAGAGACATATACCCATCCCAACTTCCATCCAATCTCAAATTGAACTGTACACCACGTGTCCTCCCTGTTCTAAGAATTGCCTCTCGACAAGGAAACAACCATCATCAATTATGCAATTGATCAGTCTCACCTCCTGGAAGCGGTGTTCGTATCTGAGCAGCTGCAAGTACTGTTGCAGTTTTAGATGATGCTTCTCAAAGAAGCCGTCAAAAGCTGACTCCATGCCCCTCAACTGGGCTAGTAGCCTGAAGACCAGAGAGAGAGGTTTTAATCAACAAATGACATTTATTTAACTAGGCAAGTCAGTTAAGAACAAATTCTTATTTTACAACAATGGCCTACCCCTGCAAAACCCTCCCCTAACCCAGACGATGCTGTGCCAATTGTGCGCCGCCCTACGGGACTCCCGATCACGGCCAGTTGTGATACAGCCCGGGTTTGAACCAGGGTCTGTAGTGACGCCTCTAGCATCGAGATGCAGTGCCTCAGACCGCAGCGCCACTCAGGAGCCCAGTGGCCACTCTTTAGACAGACCGTAGCATGATTATCTCTCTGAGGTTATATACACACCTCTGCACAGTCTCCCAGTCCAGCCTGACATCCCAAAGTGAATCCTCCTCTCTCCCCGAGGCCTCCAGGCTAACCAGCAGGTGACGACCCTCCTTTGATACTGACCGTATCGCCTCCTGTACAAGACAGACAATGATAAAGACAGACAAAATGGTTATAACATATCAGGGTGAACATGTAGACTAGATGTCAGTTAGTCTGCCACTGATATAGAATTGGAACACATTATGATAGAGTCTAGTGTAAAACATAGCGATAGAGGACTCATCATAGAGATTACTATGAGTTTGGAGCAAATCAGCCAATGAAGAAGAGGAAAATCTATTACTTCACTGGCACTTCCCATGAAGTCACAGACGCTATAACGGCACAGATACAAAGAGCAGAGTCCTCTATCTATCTCTATGGTGTAAAAGGGTTGCAGTATACCTTGAGTGTCCTGTACTTGTCAGTGTGGGATGAGAGGAGGCGCACGATGGCGGTGCCCTCATCTGGCAGTTTGGTCTCAGCCAGCTCTGTGCCAAACGCCTGCAGCATCTGAGCTATGTCCTTAACTGTCACCGCAAAGCTCTCTATGGCCTGGAGGGGAGCCAGAGAGCACACACACGCACACAACACAGGGAAGTCATCACAGTGTTTCTAAATGTATACTCTGATGTCATTACTCAGAACTGTGCAAACATACAGGCCAAGTTTGAATGTCTCTCCGCATCAGATATGTTGTAATATAAGTGTTGGGGTTCTGAGTGGCTGCATGGTTGATGCTATGTAAGTGTAAAGTATGTACTGTTCTTAGGACGATCCAGTCACTGTGGCAGTAGTCCAGGGTTCCACCAAACTCAGAGGTCAGTTGGTTCTCATCAACGTATCTCAGTAGGTCTGTCACAGAGCTCAGCATCACCACCTAATAAAGGAGAGCTAGAATAAGCTGCACATAATCGACTATGTGTAGTACTATGCACGCTTCTTCAAACATGAGATGCCGATGCCGTGTGGTGAAGTGTTGGATTTGGCCTCTGATCTGCCTTACTGGCATCTTGAGCATGAAGTCCTCCTGGCTGAAACGGAAGCCCAGGTCTGTGACGGTGCGCTGGAAGAAGCTGGTGGGTCTCAGCACCAGCACCAGGTGGAGGTTCCCAGGGAAGGAGGCCTGGAGACGGGGAGGGACACAATCACACCCCGGAGGTTGGACAGTGAGCTCTGACCTTTGACAATTCCTGGACCATGTCTTTACCCAACACTAGGCCAGAGTCTGTTCACACTTCTGGATGCATAGAGGGATAGGCACTAGCCAGCATGTCACTGACAGGACATATTGACTGCACTAACAAGCAATCATCCGCAGGCAGACAAAGCCTCAGGCTCACCCACTGTCAATCAGATAAGGAAAGCCAGACCTATCCTGCTAGCTAGTGCCTATCACAGGTGTATTGAAGTTTCAGTCAATATAAAATGGATTCACAAAAGAATAGGTGATTTTCAGAGTGATTTCCAGCATCAGATCACAAGTAAAGCAGTAGGCTAAGGATGACAATCTGATTAGCTACATTTGAAAAATATTGCTCAACCATTTTTATCACATGACTGTAGTGGTGAAGGTCTACTAACTAACATATGGGTCTGGTTCAATTGAAGTTACCAGCTGCTAAAACGTGAACATGTGCAGCACAGAACATCGACATAAAACAGTGGGAAATTGATTACTCCATTCGCATATAGAGCTCTTTGACATTCATTTGTCCTCGCTTTCTAAATCTAGCTTCAGGCTACCGCAAACATAAACTCTTCCCTTCAAGCTCAACATGCTAAAAAAATATCGCTGCCCGGTTTGCATTCATATAAGCAAGTTATCTATCTTGGTCTCACTGCATCAATTGTATGACTAAGCTCAAATCAGGCTCTGCACTGCAGTGCTACGCTTAGCAAGCTGCTGTCAGTGAGCGATGCGGCATTCACTCTGCCCAACCAAACTCGAGCACAACTATTTTAGCACGTAATCAAACTATGTAATAAGCGCGTTACCGGGCTCTTCCGTGTCCTGTGCAATCCTCCGCGCTGGTAACTCTCAGCCATCGTGTTAACAGACATTTATGCGATAACGCTAAAACCTCGCCCGTCCCGTCGCTAACAGATTGGTGCCAAGTTACTTGGCCCCTCTACTCCGCTGCATCAACGTCGCTGCCACGAGGAGGGTGGCAGCGCTGTCTGCAAGCTCTCCCTTCCTCTAGCCTTCTCGACTTCCCGCTCTCCCTCATTGTCCGCTGAAATATAGCGTCATCAGGTAAATATCCAAGTAGCGGAGTGCTGGCTCATGCATTTCGATTCCCTCACGACGGGACTTTATTTTCATGCAGTGAATACAGAACAATTTATTAGAAAATGTATGCGCAATAATAAAACGGTGACAAAACATTTGTATTTGACAGATATTGGCACGGTCAAGTATTTTAATAACAAAACAGCAGAAGAAGAGACCATCCCAAAACAGCAGGAACTGAGTGGGGATAATTCAGCACCACGGACAACTCCCCACTCTGACGTTGTCTGATAGTACTAATATTCTGAACAGATATTTTTCCACAGCAGCAAATCCTCCGTTCTTTAGTAGGATAGGACCAGGCCTAAACTAGTATCGTTACCATACTCCCAGAGTAGATTTGCTTTCGTTCCGACCTTTCTTGTTTTCTTGTGTTTAAAATATATATATATTATTACTTGTTTGACATGTTGCTGCATTATTAAGAGCTAGTAACATAGGAACTTCGCAGCACCCTACTATAACATCTGCTAAACTGTGTATGCGACCAATAACGCTTGACTTGATTTCCACATGTGCATGTATGCACGCGAAAAAATGCCAAGACTTAACTTGCTCACCGCAATTCTGGCAAGTGCTGTTTTGATAGAGGTCCATGTATCCAGTCTTCTGTCTAAAATGATGATGAATTTTACACCTGGCTGTCTTGCTCTGCAAACACAAGCACCAAAAGTATTGGAACACATGTACCTTTCACGTGTACCTTTCACTGAACAAATGTATACTTTTACTGGTCAAATGTATAGGTATAGTACCAAAAAGCTAAGTTCAATTGACAACAAATTATATTTTTTGGTACAGAAAGAAAGACTGCAGAGTGAATACATTACATATGTTTACAGGGACATTCATCGACTCTTGTGATCTGTACTCATCCAATGATATGATCCTTCCTCCCTAGGGTATACCTGCTCTGAGCTGGCACAGAGGACATCACTAGGGCATCGAAATAGATGAGGGATAGGGAGCATCTAGTGCCATCTGTGCAAAGAATGCTAACTCTGGACTAAAGCAGGCCCTCACTGCACTGCAGAGAAAGAGAGAGTTGTGAGAAGAGGGAGGGAGGGCTACAGAGATGAATATTAGGAGGGAGTGTAATATGGTGGTTCACCCACCGAGGTATGAGGGTGAGGTATGTTAAGACTTTGGCTAAAGATTCCTCCGGAATGTCGCTGAAAGCAGAGTATTCTGGGAGGGTGACGATCACGCTAGAGTCCTCACCACGCCCCCCTGCGAAGAAAAAATATTTTCATATGAGCAATCACACTCAACAATGTATTAAACAATGATATTATGTTATTTGCGGACACCTCGGTTAAATAGTCTACACATGTTGGATTAACTGAGCACAGCTGTGTCAGTTTCAACATGTCACTACTACTTTTACAGCTCGTAGACGCCACCTGAATCTATACAACCAATGTAAACACAGGTCAAAGGTTATGAACCCTTAGTAGTGGGACAAGACTAAGTAAAGATCCCCTACCTGACAGGTAGGCCACCTGCTTCTCAATGTAGCCGTCCACCTCCTTCATACTCATAGAGACTGACACTTCTGTGGGGAGATTAGAATAACAGGTCCCAATGAGGCCTCTTTCAACGTGTCACACCGTGGTTATCATTCATAACTTGTCCTATAAGAATGATGAAAGAGCAGAGAAATACTGCTTCGCAGTGGTCATATGTAAAACAACATTACAGTGGTAAGAAAGGTATCAGACTCTCAGCTGTTTGGTTCAAGTCAGTCAATCGTTCTGAGGTGGGTCTGGACCCCTTCTATCCACTGTGTCATCCAGGCTAGCACAGCAGGAGGCAGTCATTATACCTCTCCGTGCCCTTCTCTCGTCACCAGGGGAGAGGCAGTAGGGGGTCATATACTGTTTTCACCACAGGAGGCTGGTGGCACCTTAATTGGGGAGGATGTGCTCGTGTTAATGGCTGGAGTGGAATGGCATCGAATACATCAAACATGAGCTGTCCTCCCCTCACCAGCCTCCTGTGGTGTACACCAAGCTGTGGTGGCAGGCAGCACTGACTCACTCCTCATTCCACATTCCACAATGTTGAAAGGACTCTACACTGCATGTAACATAATGATATAGTGGGATGATTGAGTTTAAACTCCACTATCAGGCATTATATAACTCTAAAGTAAAAGTCATATATAGTCATATATCATGCTCTGCTGTCGACTAGTTTATGCAACCGATCAACAGATCACTTGATTCACATACACTCAGTCTCCTTGTGAATAATACACAGTATTAGTAAATATGAATAGGATTTCCTACACGGAGATGCAGTATAAGGAGAGAGAGAGTTGTTGTGTAGGGAGAGTGAGAAAGAGAGAGATATGCAGGGTAGAGAGAGAGAAAGAGGGGGGAGACAGTGTCGAGAGAGGGAGAGAGTGTCCTTTTCCACATCGATGTCGTCGAGGGTAACAGTGTCTGGCGGGGAGTCAGTGAGTGGAGGGATAACGAGCTCCGCAGATCTCTGGTCAATATTTCATGAGTGTGACTGACACACACAGACAGACATGGGCTGTACTGGGCTGGGCCATTCACACACAGCCATGGCTCGAGTGTATCAGAGAGCTTGGAAAGGCCACATGTAGTATGCATAGGCAGTTTATAAATAGTTCATGGGGGGTAGATAGTGGATGTACTACTGCACACACTGCATCTCCTGTACAGTCAACAATGTCTACTATGCAGCTTCACAACCAAGGATTTTGCCATCCCTTAAATGTGGCACAGCATATGACAGAAGATACCATTTGTGACTGTAATGAAGAGGCAATCTAATGAGAAAAGGTGCAATATCCTTGTCAGGCAACCCATCCATATCGCTCCGGCAAAACGCCACACCCACTCAAGATTCTTCTCCACAATGAGTCTGGATTTGCCCCCCTCCCCAGCGTGTTTTGTAATGCAAACACATTCTGAACGTTCTGACTGGTCCCTGAAAGCGATGGGTTGGGCCAGAGCGAGCCTACATGATGACGTTATCAACTTTGATTGGTTAGAGACGATCCAATCACTGATGAATTTGTTTTGTACAACGCCCCTCATTTTGACGTCACACAAATTCGTTCCAGGATGGCAGATTTAGATAATGCATGTAGCAATCGATAGAGCAGTGGAATTAAATTCAGGATGAGTCGTCAGGCAAGTAATATCCGGCAACCAAATACAATGAATTTGGAAAGTATTCAGACCCCATTACTTTTTCTACATTTTGTTACGTTACAGCCTTATTCTAAAATATATATATTTTTAAATGAATCCTCAATCTACACACAATACCCCATAATGACAAAGCGAAAAATTTATTAAATGTAAAAAACAAACACCAAATCTAGATAAATATTCAGACCCTTTGCTATGAGACTCATAATTAAGCTCAGGTGCATCCTGTTTCCATGATCATCCTTGAGATGTTTTTACAACTTGATTGGACATGATTTGGAAAGAGACACAACTGTCTATATAAGGTCCCACAGTTGACAGTGCATGTCAGAGCAAAAACCAAGCCATGAGGTCGAAGGAATTGTTCGTAGAGCTCAGAGACAGTATTGTGTCGAGGCACAGATCTGGGGAAGGGTACCAAAACATTTCTGCAGCATTGAAGATCCCCAAGAACACAGTGGCCTCCATCGTTCTTAAATGGAAGAAGTTTGGAACCCCCAAGACTCCCCAAATACAGGTGCACCAAGCTTGTAGCATCATACCCAAGAAGACTTGAGGTTGTAATCGCTGCCAAACATGCTTCAACAAAGTACTGGGTAAAGGGTCTGAAACTTATGCAAATGTGATATTTCATGATATTTTTGCTTTGTCATTACGGGGTATTGTGTGTAGATTGATGAGGCAAAAAAACTATTTAATCAATTTTAGAATAAGGCTGTAACGTAACAAAATGTGGAAACTGTCATGGGGTCTGAATACTTTCTGAAGGCACTGTATGATAATAGGCAATCAAAACAATACTGACAGACTTAACAGCACACACACTGCAGCCGCCTTGCCTGCTCCTTACTGTAGACATTATACTATACAGTAGATCAGAGGGAGAATGCTTATGCTGCAGGCAGGCAGGCTGCAGTGTTTTTAATATGCGTGTTAGTCTGTGATCCCAGGATGAGACTCCGCCACGGCCCCTCTCCAATCAGCACTCTGCACCACTCATCACATGGTGTAAACCACTCTCTCTGCCTGGCATGCTAAACAAGATGTCTGCACAACACACCCAGTCTCCAAATCACGCCTTCTATTTTTCAGCCACACAGCTAGTAAATAATTATTCCCGCTGACTTGATTCATCAAAGCATCCGAGCACCAAAGCCAAGTCAGGTGACTTCACTGAGTAGTGTTTGCTGCTTCAAAACGCAAATAACCTGTGTTTGTTCTGCCCTGGCCCAGGAAATGATATTCCCCATTAAGCATAACTGGGTACTGAGACAGACTCCTAGACAGCTAGACAGATTAAAGGCCCAGGATAAAGCAGGGCTGGCCAGGCTGTTGCCAGGCACCCTGTCCATCCTGATGACATACTGTAGTGGTTGATCTGTGATAGTCCTGTGTCGTTTGCTTTACATTAGCCAACCTGCGGTAGCTGGCTCAACTGCTTGTAGTAGTCCAACAAGATTCTAGTTCTTTTACTCCCTCTATTCTCATCCTCAATTACTCAAGAAAACCCCCCCAAATAGATGATCGTCAACAGAATTTAAATAGTTGTTCTCTGCAAAGCGACCCATTCTGTATACATCGGGCCCTTCTTTGGACACTGTGTTAACAAACCTCCAAACGAGCTTCAATGCCATACAACACTCCTTCCGTGGCCTCCAACTGCTCTTAAACGCTAGTAAAACTAAATGCATGCTTTTCAACCGTTCGCTGCCCGCACCCGCCTGCCCGACTAGCATCACTACTCTGGACGGTTCTGACTTAGAATATGTGGACAACTACAAATACCTAGGTATCTGGCTAGACCGTAAACTCTCCTTCCAGACTCATATTAAACATCTCCAATCCAAAATTAAATCTAGAATCGGCTTCCTATTTCGCAACAAAGCATCCTTCACTCACGCCACCAAACATACCCTCGTAAAACTGACTATCCTACCGATCCTCGACTTCGGCGATGTCATTTACAAAATAGCCTCCGACACTCTACTCAGCAAACTGGATGCAGTCTATCACAGTGCCATCCGTTTTGTCACCAAAGCCCCATATACCACCCACCACTGCGACCTGTATGCTCTAGTCGGCTGGCCCTCGCTACATATTCGTCGCCAGACCCCCTGGCTCCAGGTCATCTATAAGTCTTTGCTAGGTAAAGCCCCGCCTTATCTCAGCTCACTGGTCACCATAACACCCACCCATAGCACGTGCTCCAGCAGGTATATCTCACTAGTCATCCCCAAAGCCAACACTTCCTTTGGCCGCCTTTCCTTCCAGTTCTCTGCTGCCAATGACTGGAACGTATTGCAAAAATCGCTGAAGCTGGAGACTCATATCTCCCTCACTAACTTTAAACATCAGCTATCTGAGCAGCTAACCGATCGCTGCAGGTGTACATATCCCATCTGTAAATAACCCATCCAATCTACCTACCTCATCCCCATATTGTTTTTATTTACTTTTCTGCTCTTTTGCACACCAGTATTTCTACTTGCACATCATCATCTGCACATCTATCACTCCAGTGTTAATTTTCTAAATTGTCATTACTTCGCTACTATGGCCTATTTATTGCCTTACCTCCTCACGCCATTTGCACACACTGTATATAGACTTTCTTTTTTTTCCTATTGTGTTATTGACTGTACGCTTGTTTATTCCAGGTGTAACTCTGTGTTGTTGTTTGTGTCGCACTGCTTTGCTTTATCTTGGCCAGGTCGCAGTTGTAAATGAGAACTTGTTCTCAACTGGCCTACCTGGTTAAATAAAGGTGAAATAAAAAATAAAGGAATTGAGTCATTTAGACGTTTTGCCTAGGTAAGACCCTGACAAGAAGGGTGCCACACAGCCACTCAATTTCAGTGCCATCACACATGACTGGCACTGCCCATGCCATGAGGCCAGGTTGTGGGCATACTGGGCGCGCTGATGAGGGCAGAGACTTCTCCTTCAGCCAACAGCCACTGATGTCTCAGAGGCTACATTGTGTGGAGAGAGAGAGTAATCTACTTCAACACTGTCCACATCTCTTGAGACATAGGGAGACAGGCACACACGTGCAGTCCCTCAGGTTTACACACACCGCACACACACAAACACATATTTACAAGGGCCATGACTGTTTTGAAGTCAGCAGATATTTTTAACCAACCAGGGCTTTCAGCGTTAAGGGGACTATAGTGGTGGGCCATGGAGAGGGAAAGTGCTGGAGGAAATTCTTCACACGACCATCTGGGCTCATATGAACGTGATTTGTCCGATTTATCATTTCGGTTCCAAGCTGCTCTTTTTGCCCTAGCATCAATATGCAGCAAAGCTAATGTGGGTGGAAATTAAACAACCATTTTAATTGAATTTGTGATATTCTGTTGTGAACTTGGACAGATACATTTTTATAGCTCAACATCCGCACAGACAGAGCTTACTTTTTATATGAAACATACCTCTTACCAGTTGGAGTCTGTTTATCATGTGCCGACAGGTATCGTTTAAAAAGGTTTGTTATGGCATCTCTATGGACCTCAGTCTCTCAGCCTAAAGACCACAATACTTACTGAGAAGGTTCAGCATTCATTCTGGGGCTTTAAAATGACACATTTTTCACAGAACTCATAGGAAACCCGGTATGCTATGTTTCTTCACACACACAAGTAAATGATAGACAGGTTAAAATATGACCAGGTGGAGGGAGGTGAAGATTTAAACTGACAGGTAACTGTCTGTGTGTGTGTGAGAGTGAGACCTTGTCCGTCTGCAGGTATTTCCATGGTCAGGTATAAAACCTACTGCTGTGCCTCCAGCAAACTCCACCAGGTAAAAATAGAACCTCCGGAGGATGGCCTTTTCCCCCCAATGTCCCCATTACCTTCACACACAGCCAACACTCCCACGGGGGACAGGAACAACACCTTCACACAGGGACAGGGACAACACCACTACACAGGGAAAGTACAGGGACAGGGTCGGGGACAACCCCGCTTCCCAGGGGAAGTACAGGGACAGGAACAACCCCCCTTCCCAGGGGAAGTACAGGGACAGGGTCGGGGACAACCCCCCCTTCCCAGGGGAAGTACAGGGACAGGGTCGGGGACAACCCCCCTTCCCAGGGGAAGTACAGGGACAGGGTCGGGGACAACCCCCCTTCCCAGGGGAAGTACAGGGACAGGGTCGGGGACAACCCCCCTTCCAAGGGGAAGTACAGGGACAGGGTGGGGGACAACCCCCTTTCCCAGGGGAAGTACAGGGACAGGGTCGGGGACAACCCCCTTTCCCAGGGGAAGTACAGGGACAGGGTCGGGGACAACCCCCTTTCCCAGGGGAAGTACAGGGAAACCGGTCAGTGAACAAGCTAGCAGGGCTCCCCAACAACAAAGCAGTGCCAAAGAGGGTTTACCAACACAATCCTACTAGTCCTCTACAGAGTAGAGAATCCAGTCTACCACAGCTACAAATCACCACCATCCAGGAGCAGTACCCAGACTGAGTCCAACAAATTGTCACTACATCTCCAAAGAAAATAGCCCTTTCCTCCTCATGTACTTGATTCCAATAGAAACGAAAGGATAGAGGAGAATGGTGTAAAATAAATGGTTCCCTGGGCACTGTTTATCACCTTTCTGCTGCATCTGGGCCACGATAGGGATGCAGGGCCACTCGTTTTCATTATTTCATTTTCCAATCTGTCCATCTGGTTGCCCATCTGGCTGCCCTTACAGGATTCATCCCCCAATAGAGGAATGCACTGTATATAACTAGACTTCAGCTGCGAGAAACCGTACAGAACTCTATTTTGATAGTTTCCCTAATCAATTCAGTCACACAATACAGCTATTTTTTATTACATTTCACTGACGGAACGGTTTGTTTGGCATTTCTCCAAACACACCCAGATGTGGAGTGTACTTACAAATATCTCCTCTACATATGATCGCTATGGATGAAAACTATCCCCCCCAGGGTTTAAAAATAGCACATTAATAACTGCATGGCTACATTGGGACACACTGCTGGAATGCAGCAGCAACCATCCAATCAATAACACACAATATAGACCTTAAACTGCCATTATGCTTTGAATAGTCTCTATTATGACGCCGTTATGTCTCCATATACCATACTTAACATTGCATTATATGTCTCCATATACATGCCAGTGAGTGGGGGTGATGTAAGGGCAGTACAGGAGAGGTACTCACGCTGCAGTGTGTTCTCCAGCTGAGAGCCAGCCTGCAAAAGGCTGTGGTAGCACTCCATTTCTCCCTCTGGCTTCTGCTCCTGTTCAGTCTCCACCTGCAGTGAAACCGGGCCCATTCCCTTGCCCCCCCACAGGGCTGGACTGGACACTAACAGGCCTGGTGGTGGATAATGACTGCTGTCAATGCCTCACATCCTCCCGACTATCCTACGGTCCTCTCCGCAGTCCAACTCCACTTCCAGGTGGAGGTAGAGAGGAAGCTTCAGCCCACTTGTCCCTGGAGGTCTAGGGATCCGATCCGGATGCTCCCTGGGGCTGGCTTGGGAATCCTGAGTCACCTTGAGGCGCATCGAGTGCATCCACAGAACCGCACAGAGGAAGAAGTCGGGAAGTCCACACAGAAAATTCTATGGTAGGTTTTCTGGCTACTGTGTACAAGGCACAGTCCTGCTGCAATGAAGCACTTCTCCCTCCCTCACACACACACACATACACATACACACAGAGAGCGAGAGATAAATACACACTCACATCCAGACTCCAGTGGGGGAGTGCCTTGTTCTAAACTGCAGCCACTAACTCGTAATGAACTCCAGTCTGCCACTTCAAAGTAAACACTGCCCCATCCATATGGCCACTGGGGTCTCT
Source organism: Brachymystax lenok tsinlingensis (assembly GCA_030435695.1). NCBI lineage: Eukaryota > Metazoa > Chordata > Actinopteri > Salmoniformes > Salmonidae > Brachymystax > Brachymystax lenok. The sequence goes on along the minus strand of CM059789.1, from coordinate 29,912,107 downwards.
CGCCCGCTCTCTCTCTGTGCCCTCCCCTTATCCCTCTCCGTCTGGGTTTTACTGCGTCAGCTCTGCCGCTGCTGAGGCACAGTGGCTCCAGTCCTGACACACTGACAACTCCCTCCCAACTGTCTCGCTCACTTAAGACTCCTCCTTTCTGTCTTAGTGGATTCCTGTAGAAGATTGTGGGCTGATGCAGGACCTATGCCTAGCTGACCTAATGCTTACAGTATTATGCTTGGATATCAGACACGAGAGTCATTCCATGTAATTTCAGCAAGCCATGACACCCACCATCCCAGATTGTTCTGAAATTGTCTTCTATAGTTAGAAACAGTCAACATTAGCATTTCTGCCACATTTTGTTCAAATATAATTTTAACTCTGAAACATTAAGCTAATTGATTGTAACCAAATTGGCAATTTTAAATGTAATTGACTCCTTTATTTAATAAATGTAGTACCTTACATCCGATTTGGACCAAACTTTTTCTAACAATGACTAAGACATGAGGAATCCAAAACAAATCGTCAAACGCCACCCACGGACCGCCCACACCAAACCCATTAAGTATACAGGATCTTTTCTCTATGGCTGACAAGTAGTATGTATGTCATGTATTCTCAGTGAATTTGGTGATGTTTTTTTTCTCCACTGTTCAGAGAAATTAGTCACTGCTGTTAGGTTTATGTCCCATCCTACATCCTGATCATACCAGGTTCTGACCACTAGTTGGTGCTGTTCCTGCTATTAAGTGATACATTTTAAGAATCCCCCCTCAATGTTAAAGGGATAGGTCACCCAAATTACATATTGGTTTTCTTACCCTGTAAACAGTCTATTTGCAAGGTATGGTAGCAAATCTAACCCTTACCAAATTCACTGGGAATACTTTACATAGGATGAAGAAGCAATACTCTGAACAACAGCTCCATACTCCGTAGGGCGGAGGGGTGGGATGTGGACGGGTTCGTGGGTGGATTTTGACCATTCCTTTGAATTCCTCATGTCGAACTCATTGTTAGTAAAACGTTTGGTCCCATATCTGATGTTAGGTACTATATTTGTTTAATATTATACGAATCCTATAAATGTAAATGGCCAATTTGGATGCAATCAATTAGCTTAAATTATCATAGATCAAATAATACTGCATTTCAACAAAATGTCACAGGAATGCTAATCTTATCGGTATCGAACAAACGATTTCAGAACAATCCGAGATGGCGGATGTCGAATCCTCTCGTGCTTTTTGGAGGTGGAACCTGCTAGTTTCAATGCGCCCTCCTACTTAACCTTCTGATACACACACACACAGAACCATGCGCTACACGTTAACGCATCAATCGAGGCATTGTAAACAGCACATTATTCTCCCTTGCTCTAAGGCCTAAGCCAACAAATTGTTCTGCCCATGCAAGTGCACACACCGGACACATTCAAACAAAAGACACGGGAACATGAACAGGTGTCATTGTGTACGTAATGACAGCGCTTCACTCGTCCCTATGTCTCCCCTCAACCTACCAGGACTCAGGCACACACTGTACACATATATCCACAGAGGGAGTACAGTACACACAATTATACAAACAAACCCACAGAGTAGGTCACTCACAGAGGCTGTGGTGTGTCAAGTGATGCTGTGGTGGCAGGTTGAGTGGCAGGCTGCAGTTGGCGGTGGTCTGAACTCGACCGTGGAGCTCTAGCTTTCAGCCGCAGCACAGTTGTTCCAGTTAAGCCTCTCAGCTACCTCATTGCCACAGAGCATCTGCTTAGTCTGGCCATGCACCCCCCAACAGACCTAGCTTAGTATGCTTGCTGATTCACAAGCTGACTAACATACCACAAAATCATGAATAAAAACAGAACAAGTTTTCAAAACAGTGTTTTATTACAGAAAAACTGTGTTGAACTGGTCTTAAAATGATACATTCAGATCGGAGGTTCAGAGTGCCGAGGCTGGAGACTGAGGGGCCAGATGTGAAGTGTTCATTTTGTGCCCTAAGGCACTCCACCACAGCAGTCACCCGCGGAGAGGGTCATTCTCCACATTCACCCAGCCTCTCGTGCTTTTTTTGGACATTTTGATCATTCTTACAAAAGTGGCTGGAAAAGGTTGCATTTAAAATACAATCAATTATTTTACTTATTTTGTCAGGCAAAACATGAGTATCCAATACTTTAAAGCATTTCAAAATAGCATCTCTGATGTAATGTTAAAGGTTTGTTTTTGTTTAAAACATACAGAAAGTCCTCCTCCTACCCGCTGACCTAGGACACAGAGCCCAGGTAGGCGTCTTCACGTTAGTCTGAGAACAGTCCATACTCCTCATATCTTTAGTGTTTCAAAAGGAAACGTTACAAAGAGTTCCCCGTATTACAGCTATCTGGTGTAGACAAACCTCTGGAAACTCTAGACCCTTGAAGTCAAGGTAAATATATAATTTTCTCCTCCACAAGATGGTACGATATGAGGTTGATGGAAGTATGGTAAATCACATATGGAAAGGGAGCCATGTCTTGAATTCTGCCGAGTGTGACAGAGGTGAGGGGCACCAGGCTGCACATGCTCAGTATGTCACAGGTCATGTACAGCCATCATGTAGCTATTACAGTATCTCCAACCACTAAGGAGCTGGAATGGAGCCCATCTGGACTAAGGATACTCAACTTAGGAACCACAACCATCAGTGATGCTAATCATCATATAAAGGAGATACTGTAATAGCTACATGAGGGCTGTACATGACCTGTTAAGGCATTTTTTAAGAGACTAAAGAGGTGCCAATAGGGCACCTACTCCCAGGCATATCTCTCTGTGGCAAACATAGAAGCTCCATTCCAAGCCTGGATATGACTGAACTGATCCAACCAGTGCTCTGTGATCTGACATACGACCAGAATGGTGGAGGGAGAGGATATAGTAGAGGTGTAAGAGAGGATACACCGGCAGGGTGTGTGAGAGATACACATGATATGGGTTAGCACTGGGCACATGTGGTCTGAAGTAACACAGGCATACTGAAGAAGCACAAAGCTGATCATTCGCTACAAAATAAGATTCATGTAATAAAAAATAAACAATTTGTGAGTAAAATTACACAGAACAATAAATATGTCAAATAGATTTTTACATGTTCCAAAACATCTTCCCATATGGTGTCTTAAAGTGATTCAAATCATGGCATGTAGAAATGGAATGTATGAAGCACTAACGATAGAAGTCAGAACAGTCTTTCAGTAAGAAAGCCATCTCAGATATCGTGAATGGAGATACATGAACATCTATGGTAGCAGGTGGGTAGAAAGCCTCAGTGGAATTACCTATGGTGACAAGAGGAAGTTTGGAGTTGGGCTCTTTTACCCACCAACATCAGCCCACCTTTGACAAACAACACTAACTAGTAATGGGACATATATAACTCTTTAGGCTTTTAGTGCATGTGTGGATCCATAGGTGTGTGCACGTGCGTGTGTGTGCACGCTTAGGCATATACCAATGTGCCTTTGTGACCACCTGCCCAAAGGAAAGTCCACAGAACTCCTGAAGTCCTTTAGAGGACAGGTCATGACAACCACATGCTAAATGTACATGGTAGATCCAGGTATTCTGGGTAAACGCTGTAAGTGTCTCAATGTAACACACACAGGTTGCTTTGAGGCCATGATTCCCATCCAGTACAATTGTGCTGGGCACAGACACACACAGCAACATAGTTCGCAATCATTTGGACGGCGCTGGGCATGACACTTGCATCTCCCCAGCTCAGACACATTTTTGGCATCAAGCTTTAGATATTCAAACAGGTTAAGCGATATACAGCACATATATTATTTTGGGGGGGATTTTCTTAAAATGATCACCGGCCTTAAGGTGGGAAGATTCAAGTCATGCTGCAAACACCGAACCAGGTAGAAATGTTGGCAAGCACAATTCATTACTAGTCAGTTTGATTCATCACACACTTTGGGGAGATGGGAAAATTGAGACTTAACCCAGTAGAGGGTTGTGCTCTAAACACTCAGTATTCCAGGCAAAGACATGTTGAAGTAACCTGTGTTCAGTGCAGTCTGCACTGACTGAATATGCTCTCTTGGCGTTGGACTTGACTGGATTGGAATCATGTAACTTATAAACTATGATTTGGATCTGGAACAGTGGAATTTGTTTCAGAAAGTTAAGTGACATTTGCTTAAAAAAAAAGATACGAACCTTGCAGAAAAATACTAATAACAATTGGAATGTGGCATTCATGAAGCCTCCTTAGTTTCATGCAGATTAATCATTTTGGGGCAGTGGAGGTGTGGCTGCATGTTAGAACACAGCCAACCTTGGGGGGGACTTCTGACAAGGCAGCAGTGTACGCATCCCCCCCCCCCCGCCATCGTAGTATTCAAAAATGTAAAGAAAAATAAACTCCGGGAAATAAACTGCCTCTCATGTTTGAACAGTCCAGTAAAAACGTGGTAAAAATGGCCTGTGCTGCGTGGGCCAGCAATCCAGAAACAGGAAAAGGGAAAGACTGAGGGCGCAGTGGGACAGAGGTACTCAAAACACTGCTGGAGTCATCCCTGGGTCTTTTATCATTTCTATTACGTTGTTTTCTTTGAGTGGTTTTCCATTTTCTTTTTAGATCAGGCAAAGGTTCAGGCAGCCAGAGCGCCATGGGCTCCTGAAAGACGCTGGCCGCAGGGTAGTTGATCCTCCTTTGTGCCCTTCACTCCCGCTCCTTCAGATGCTTGTAGGACAAGGGCGTGACGGCAGCGATCTGGAGGACATACAAAAACACACACAGAAGTCAGAAACCTGCTCCTGCCAATTGCCAACCACTGGATGGTGGCAAGACCCAGCCACACCATGACACCGACAGCATTAAAAGGATAGGATAGGATGCCCCCACAGAATCAGGTAGAATTGACAACATACCCCCAAATCGATTGGACACACCTCCCCTGAAAACAGAGATCAGCTGGAATCTATCATAGAATGTCTATTGCTCTGATTGAATGTGATCATCAACCAGGATTCTAGAGAAGTGTGTGGAACCCAAGACTCCCAAGACCATGAGCAATAACCGAGGGGATAGACATGCGAGAGTAGCCCCTTGTTTTACCTGGATGTCTGTAGGAGTCCGTCCTCTGAAGGCTGGGAAGAACAGATAAACAGGTTAAATGAAGATGAGGGATGTGAGCGTAAAGCCTGGTGTTAACACTTCACTGCCATTCCAAAAAATGGAACCCAACCACTCAGATGACGGTCAGCTCGGTGACGTAGTATGCTCAACATTTAATATATCTGGCAAAGCAATGGCATAACATGCAGTCAGCTAAGCTCGATAGTCGCCACTTAAAATGAAGTACTTGCAAATGAAAAAACACGATACGCCAGTGACACACAAGCATGTTATTGCACATGCAACCAGAGTAAAAATAAATCAAAATACAACCACCACATAAATGACAACACCATGAGGGGAGAAATAAAAATGGCAGGTGACGAGGTCTGTTTAATTACATACATGGAGCCGAAAGAAACACCAAAACAGACTTACTCACATTCCCCCTTTTAAAATGCACACAAACTGATGACACAGACGAACCCCCAGCCACAGGAGAGTTGATACTTTTTTCCAGAAAGGTAGCATGACATCGTTAAAAAGAGCACATGCAAGGACACAATGAGCAGTTCGTCTACTTGGAGGCTGAAAGGAGCATTCATCATTGTCCTGGCTTAAGGCTTCCGCATGCTTCCGTTCTGCTAGTTCGGCTAGACGAACCGACCGAGTGTGCTCGCATACTCCCTTAAAAGACCTTCACATGAAAAACGAGAAAAAGCGGCAATAGTACAGTTTGACCATCTTGAGACATCGTAGCCATTTCCTAAAAATTGTCAGAATTAATCTAACTCAAAAAATCTGTCGTTCCCGTTTTTGCCGAGGAGATCCTAGTTTCGCAATTTTACATCTAACTACGATGTTTGGTGCAGTGAAAACATGTGCATGAAAACGTGTCATGTATCATTGATCGACAAGCACTTAATTGAAGAATCCCTACTGTTGAACAATGACTGGAGGGTCGTAGACTTCGTTGTGTACATGAACAGCAGAAATGTCATAATATGTCACAAACTGTTCTGGACTGTTTCGGATGGGAAGCATGCGACGCCTTTAGTGAGTCATATTGAAAAAGCTCCAACTTCTGACACCAATTTCAACAGTCAGTTGAATGTTTATCAAAATCTTTGACTTTGTCCATAAGGACGTACAGCATGTACAGGCAACTGCCATAACAAAAGGATACATCATAGTGTCTTCATAGGGCATTTGGCTACAACGAGCCATCAGAACAGCTTCAATGTGCCTTGACACAGATCAGGGATGGGCAACTTTCATGGGGCGGGGGACACAAAAAAATATAAACTCATCATGAGGGGTTGCAGTTACTCGCGGGTCTGTGACCCCAAATCCATATACCCCCACCCCCACTGTAAGCAAAACATTTTAGTGAGAAATGTTTGCAGTTTTTAATATTATATCTGAGTGATATTATCACTGGGGTCCCCCCAGCAGGTCATTCGACCATGATAAGTTTAGGTAGCTGGCCACAAAACCAATTTAGCAATCCCCCCCAAAAATGGCTGACGTGGGCTAATTGACTGACTAATCAGGGACTTACTTCTGATGCACAACCACATTTTGAAATTGCACCTTGTGTATTCTACTATTCTAACGACATAGTTCCATCCCTGGCATCGAGTTCCAGACACTTCAGAATCTATTGGAGGGATGGGACACAATTCTTCCATGAGAAATTCCATGATTTTATGTTTTGTTGATGGTGGAAAACACTGCCTCCTGAATCTTCCATAAGTGTTCAATTGGGTTGAGATATGGTGACAGACACACACACTGAGCGATTATCTGAAATGTTGGTTATTTTTTGGTTTTCAAACTAATTGACTAAGGTCAGTTAAAAAAAAAAATCCTGTGAGCTCAATGTCCAGATTTTGCAGTTTCTCTAGAGATGAATCAGATCAAGCCCAAACTGTGCGACGTAGTAGGGAGTTGTAGTTTCCAACAAGCCAATATTCTAAATAGTTTAGAGCAGAAAAGGTGATAATTAACTACAATGACCACAATCCATTGTGCCTACGTGTCCGGTCTGTTTATTTTACGACTGCTACATTAGGTTAGTGAGCGGCAGACATGGAGAGAAGAGATAGAAGAATGCTCAATTGAGAGGGATAGAGCGCATTTGCTTTGCGAGGTATCTCTACCTGAAAATACACGATCTATGTGATCAATAGTTGGTATTCAGCAGTCATAAAAGTTTGCCTTATTTACTTTGAAGAACTACTAAAATAGTGATTTTGTCAGACAGCATAGGCAGTAGCTCTTTAGAGATAAAATGACGGAATGAAAAAAAGAAAGTCAAATAAAATATTTCTGTTATATATATTAGTCATGTGAATAAATGATGGTTAAAACTGTAATGGGCAGGCACTACCATCATGGGACTTTGATTCATTATTTTCTTCAAACCACAATGCATTTCATGTAAAAATAAAATGATTGAAACCGAAAACCGGATTATTTAATCTAAGCGAAACCTAAAAAATTGCAGTAATCGCGCGCGCGCACACACACACACACACACACACACACACACACACACACACACACACACACACACACACACACACACACACACACACACACACACACACACTAAACCCCCTATGCTCCTTTGAGACCCATCTTTAAAAGTCACAGATCTCTTCTGGCCATGGTAGCAAAACTGGGAATTTTTATACCTGACCCTAAGCATGATGGGATGTTAATTGCTTAATTAACTCAGGAACCACACCTGTGTGGAAGCACCTGCGTTCAATATACTTTGTATCCCTCATTTACTCAAGTGATTCCTTTATTTTGGCAGTTACCTGTATGTACACATATCACAAACAAAATATGAAGCAGACATTATGACGAACACACTTTTCAGCCAATCAATAAGAGTTCACCACACAGGAAGTATGGGTTATGGTAAGTGATAGAGGGCTGAACCGAGTTCTTAAAAAAGTATCTTCCTTGAAGGCACAGAAAGCAGGATTTGGAGTAGAATACTGGATTCTGGTTACAGTTAAGGGGTAATGGGCCCCGGCAGATATAGGCTGCTAAAGGTTTTTTTTGGGGGGGTTATCTGATTGGTTTAACTAGGCCGCAGAGTTGGGGCTGGTACCTGTTCATAGGATAGTATTGGACTCGTCTGAAAAGGTTCGCATTAGCAGCGGCCTGGCTGAAGACCGGGGAGACTGGGTTTCCCCCTCGCCCGACTGAACCACCGGCTTCTTCTGGAAGGGTCAGGCAAGAGACACTAATGACACCTCGGTGCTGACAGAGACTTACAAGACAGCAAGTGGACAATGTAATGTAGTTTAAAACACATACTCTCCCTGGCGAATACGCTCTCCTCAACCCAATGTTTGTCAAACTAAGCTAACTAAGCAATCTTAAAGAAATAATACACATTATTGGTACAGCCGTCCAAATACTTCTGACTTCACACACATCTTTGTAGTGGCCAATTGCGGTTGTGGTGGGGGGGGTCCAGGGTATGGGGTTGTCTGGGGCACACTGGCATGCAGCTTAACCTTGTGTTGGCGTGCCGCATTCACCTGGACAGGCATGCAGAGACAGCAGGCACAGGGGCAACACAGGCAGCTAAGACACAATGACCGATGCACTCAGACATACTGAAGTAGACATAGCACCAACACGCCATGGTTTCAGCACCAAACCAAACACCACAATTGCAGGGTAAGTGACAGAGAAGGCAGGGCATTGGGCAATCCAGCATTTACACAAAGATTCACAAATCCTGGCGTAGCAAAATGGTACCACCCAGTCTGGACAGTGGTTAGTACCTTCAACATCACTATGAACTAAACTGGGAACCTCTAGAATGGGCAACAGTGTGAGGATCAGGCCTAACCTGTCAAGGGAGGGTGGATGCTGGATGTTATAGGATGCCACCCGAGTCATGGAAGAGGGAGGAAGAGGGAGGGGGGGGAATCTGGCAAGCAGGACAAGATAGATAGGAGGAGAGGAGGTCAAGAGCATACAGAGAGAGAGAGAGAGAGAGAGAGACCTCAGTCACTCCAGGAGAAGCTGTGAGTACTGGCGGTCTGCGACAGCATGAAGATAGTGGACGTTCCCGCCGAAGGAAGTCGTTGCTTGATCTGCGGCAGAGCAGGCAGGATAGAAAGAGAAACAGAAGAGGCGATAAAAAGGGAGTGAGACAGAAACTAATGTATTAATATAGAGCATTGGAGATAAGTGGGGCAAGAGGGTTGACCTTTGCTGCCGAGGACCTAGAACTTTCAACAATGTTCCTCGATGGTATCAGGTTAGACTCTTGCCGTTAGAAGTGTATTGGTATTGTGGGTTAAATGTCATTTTTCTTGGTCTGAATTAAATGAAATGTTAACTTATTTTACTTGCTAGCAAAAACAACCTACAAATAAATGACATTTTGTCTTTGAACCATAGAAGTGATAGAGTTCCATGGTGCACAAATAACAGCCCACCCAGCATATATAAATATATATAGATAAAAAACATGTATAAAATACAACATGTAAAGTGTTGGTCCCATGTTTCATGAGCTGAAATAAAAGATCCCATAAACTTCTGTCTGTAATAAAGCCCTTTTGTGGAGAAACATTTATTCTGATTGGCTCCCCAGTGGGTGGGCCTGGCTCTCAACTGGGTGGGCCTAAACCCTTCCAGGCTCACCCATGGCTGTGCCCCTGCCCAGTTATGTGATATCTATGGATTAGGGCATAATGAATTCATTTCAATTGACTTATATCCTTATATAAACTGTAACTCAGCAAAAACGTTAATTGTCGCATGTAAAGTTAATATTTTTGTTCAGTATCGTTCATTGGTAAACTATACCAGGGATACTGGCCTCAGAGGGGAGAAGGGGATTAGATTATTCCTCTGATCTCCATCCATGTCAACAACACAAATCAGACGGCTATGGAGGAGCTCTTTAATGTATGTTTAGAGCGATGGGCTCCGTCAAGCATGCCCGAATCTTCAAGAAGAAACGGCTACTTGCAAGGACAAAATGTCAAATCATGAGACTGTTATAATGCATAAACAGAAATATCTAAGCATCTGACACATAAAGGACAAGTCGTAGCCCGTAGAAATGATGAAGGATATGAACACAGGAAAACTACTATGAAGTGTTTTGAACAGTTGTTTTTCCCTTGAACATCAAAACGATATACAGATCGAGGGTTAGATATGTGTGTGTACAGTACCTGTCGTGAGTGGGGCCAGCGCGGCTTGCGGAGGACCAGCAGTAGGATCTCAGGGAGCAGGCTGAGCAGGATGAGGAGGATGATGACCAGCCAGGCCGACACAGAGCTCAGCATGTTAGCAAACACAAAGTAGAGACGCTGCTGCCGAAGGAAGGGCCTGACGGGAGGGAGAGAGATAACAACATTCACAGGTCAGTCCAAATAGAGCGGTCACCAACCACGGTTCAGGAGCACTACACGGCGAGCAGGCTTTTGCTCCAGCCCACCACTAACACTGATTGATGTATGTGTCAGACGATCCCGTCCTCACCATATGATCCCACCCCAGAAGAAGCTGAAGAACATGTAGAAGGTCAGCGAGCCCCAAATGACAAAGTGATTGATCCACGTCCAATGGCGCGTGTCCATAGCCAGCTAGAACCACAAACAGAAGAAAAGTTGTATCACTGGTCTGAAAATGTATTTTATTAACACTATTAAGTTCAAATGTCCTTTACCTTTAGCGTAACGGTGAAGACGAGGACAGTAAAAACAATTGTTCCGTACGACCAATTCCCAAACACCTGGCCATTGTCCTGAAGGGCGGGGTTACCAAAGAGTAAGCGGACCCCAAAGAAGAACAGGAGGCCCTGGTAGACCCCAAGTAGAGTCCAGTACAGGAAGGGGCCCCAACGCAACATGGCGTTCTTTGCTACGTCCCTAAAGAGAGAAAAAAAGGGTAGGAACGGAAGACCACAAGAATACAAAGATGGAGGGTTGAAACAACTTGCTTGTGTCGTCATTATCACACTAGAAGCATAGCTAGTGCATTTTCTAGTAGGTGCAGAATGAATAGTGTAGTTCCCGGTCCTACCTGTAGAGGGCGGCATTGCCCATCAGGACTTCCATACAGATGTGCTGCTCCAAGAGGCTGTAGGCCAGGATAGGCATTGAGGTGAAACAGATGTTGTACATCGTCAGATAGGCTGCGTCGTAGAGGGGCTGGGGAGGATGGGGGAAGGAAGGGGAGGACAGGGGGGAGGGGACAGAAGGGATTGGGAACCCAGGGGTTAATTACACGGAGAGGAGAGAGCGCACACATGCACTGACAAACACACAACCACTACCTAACACAGGAAGAGGGCTCTATAGTGTCGAGCCTGTTGCTATGTGGCTACATGCCGAAGACATCCTTTGATATATACACACAGATGGCTCTGAGAGAGCAGGTCTAAGCTGGGGGGCATCTTTTAAACGTAGATACTTAGACCAAGTTTACATCTCAGAAGTTCGCTGTGTATACTAAGAGATGTGTACCCTCTCCTGCGAGAGATAAACATGTGCCAAAGGAATGAATACATTGCCTAAAATGGCAAAGACTTGATGTAACCAAGGGATGTATTAAGTAATGTACTAGGCATATTGTATACATAACGTGCATGTAACATGAACACCATATATACATACACATATATTCACACACACACACAACCAGTCAAAAGTTTGGACACACCTACTCATTCAAGGGTTTCATGTAGTAACCAAAAAAGTGTTAAACAAATCAAAATATATTTTAGATTCTTCAAACTGACCACCCTTTGCCTTGATGACAGCTTTGCACACTCTTGGTATTCTCTCAACCAGCTTCACCTGGAATGCTTTTCCAACAGTTAAAGGAGATCCCACATATACTTGTTGGCTGCTTTTCCTTCACTCTGCGGTCCAACTCATCCCAAACCATCACAATTGTGTTGAGGTCAGGTGATTGTGGAGACCAGGTCATCTGATGCAGCACTCCACCACTCTTCTTCTTGGTCAAATAGCACTAACACAGCCTGGAGGTGTGTTGGGTCATTTTCCTGTTGAAAAACAAATGATAGTCCCACTAAGCGCAAACCAGATGGGATGGCGTATTGCTGCAGAATGCTGTGGTAGCCATGCTGGTTAAGCGTGCCTTGAATTCTAAATAAAATCACAGACAGTGTCACCAGCAAAGCATCGTCATACCATCACAACTCCTCCTCCATGCTTTACGGTGGGAACCACACATGCGGAGATCATCCGTTCACCTACTCTGCGTCTCACAAAGACACGGCGATTAGAATCCAAAATCTCAAATCTGGACTCATCAAACCAAAGGACATATTTCCACCGGTCTAATGTTCATTGCTCGTTTTCTTGGCCTAAGCAAGTCTCTTCTATTATTGATGTCCTTCAGTAGTGTTTTTTTTTTGCAGCAATTCGACCATCGAGGCCTGATTCACGTAGTCTCCTCTAAACAGTTGATGTTGATATGTGCCTGTTACTTGAACTCTGAAGCATTTATTTGGGCTGCAATTTCTGAGGCTGGTAACTCTAATGAACTTATCCTCTGCAGCAGAGGTAACTGGGTCTTCCTTTCCTGTGGCGGTCCTCATGAGAGCCAGTTTCATCATAGCGCTTGATGGTTTTTGCGACTGCATTTGAAGAAACTTTAAAAGTTCTTGACTTTTTCCGGATTGACTGATCTTCATGTCTTAAAGTAATAATGAACTGTCGTTTCTCTTTGCTTATTTGAGCTGTTCTTGCCACAATATGGACTTGGTCTTTTACCAAATAGGGCTATCTTCTGTATACCACACCTACCTTGTCACAACACAACTGATTGGCTCAAACACATTAAGGAACGAAATTCCACAACCTAACAAGGCACACCTGCTAATTTAAATGCATTCCATGTGACTACCTCATGAAGCTGGTTGAGAGAATGCCAATATTGCCTTGATGACAGCTTTGCACAAAGGGTGGCTACATTGAAGAATAAAGAATGTTTAAAACGTTTTTGGTTACTACATGATTCCATATGTGTTATTTTATAGTTTTGATGTCTTCACTATTATTCTAGAAAATAGTAAAAAATAAAGAAAAACCCTGGAATGAGTAGGTGTGTCCAAACTTTTGACTGGTACTGTATATACACATATAAATATATAAGACTGCAGCCACTCCAGGAGAGAGGGAGTGTCAGGTCAACCAGAGGGACAGAATATGGGCGTAGACTGGAGAAAGGGCTGGGATTCAATAGGATACTCTGCTATTTCATGTTTAGAGCATCTTTGAATCTCAGAGAGGGGAGAGGGGCCTCAGCAGGACGCGGTGCAGTACTCACTTGCTGGGAGGATCCACAGAAAAACTGGTACAAGAACTGAGGTAAGATGAAGCAGAGGTTCTGTAAGCAAGAGAGAGGGGGGAAAGGAGCCTGGGGTTAGACACATCAAAAGGTAATGGACATGTCCTTTGCTGATGGAGAACTTTGGTGTCTGGGTGTCATCTAAATCACATGGGCTTGAGCAGTGTCCTTTATCAACATCAGAAGATTTACTCTGTACATCTGTGGCTCTGTTGAGCTAAAATTTTACAGTTTATAGACAACTTTGGCACAGTTAAACACTCTTTTTTTGCAATAGCCTATATAAAGATCTTGACGTGTCCGGTGCTGCTGCTGGGTTCATTTGTTGTCTTGCTATCAATTACACAGGCTGTGTGATCCATTTCCCGGTCGACTCATATCAACATCTCTGCACATTAGCGGTGGGGTAGGATAAATAAATACAACAGAAAAGAGCTAATTAAAAATAACAGTGATGAAGGAAATGGAAAATGCTGGGCAGAGCATGCCCAGAGTTCGTGGCTGAGTAGTACCATAGTGAAATTGGAGCAAGAAAGAAGGCTGACGAGTCATTTTTTTATTTATTTTTATCCGCTCCAGTCAAATTACGCACACTCCACTCTGCTCACATCCTCTATCAGCCGAATTTAAGATAACATTTTAGAGGCCCCCATCTTGGTGGTGTAGAGAAATATTAGCGTGTTTAAGCCAATGTCCTGCAATTCTACACAGTTCTCCATGGAGCTGAGAGAAAATGCTGCCGTTTTAAAGCTACTTTCCTGCAATTCGCCACGGCTAATTCTGTGTTCTTTCGCTCAAAGATAATAACAAAATCAGTACGGCTAAAATTTCAATTCACTCCGACTGTCTAGCTTTTATTTTGCCGATTGTTACTTCTCAAATATTATATTTTTCAAAATATATATAGTTCCATTATCTTTTCTACATAGTTTATATCTGGTTTTAGTCGTTTCATTTGACAGAAAGCGTTTTTCCATCCAGAAAATGAACACGTTTTTTATTTTAGGCTTACCGAAAAAACACTTAGGCAGCCCACCCAAGGATTTAAATGGCAGAAAAATCCCTGCATATCACTCCCACATAATCCTCATATCTAATGCTTTTTCTTTTGGCAGCAACACCGGATTAGGTTTAATAGCTCCAAACAATGACCAAACCTTGACCTCATCTGATGTGACCAATACTCATGATCCTCAGTTAACATAAGCACAGTAAGTTATGGCGCCTACATTTCGGTGCTGCCCCCTACCTTGTAGAAGAAGTATTGCACCAGGTGGGCGATCCGAACGTAGTAGAGGTGCCCGTGTCCCAGTAACAGTTTCTTCAGGTGCTTGAGTTTAGGGATGGCATAGTCACTGTTCCTCACCGCCTGGCGACCCTCTTTACCTTTTATACCTGAGACAGGGAAGACCAGGGAAAATACACACTTTCACATCTCATTTTTACATCTCACCGAATTTAATTTGAACCAATTTCAATATTAAACATTTCCTCCTTTGAATCTATAGTGATATCACAGTGTCTTACCGATGCCAATGTGTGCTTCCAGGATCATACTGACATCGTTGGCTCCATCTCCGATGGAGAGGGTGATAGGGCTGCCTTTAGAGTTCTTCACCATGTTCACGATCTATATAGGAACGAGAGAGCGGAAAGAGCGTGAGGAAAAAGAAGTTCATTAAATCCCACTTGGTTCTGCATTCGAAACAAGATGCCTAGAAGAAAACGGATTCAGCCATTTGTAATATCATTACCAGGTGTAATGTGGGTAAGTACACATTTTTTGTTGGGAGACCTCAAACTGGTTTATCTTTAACTACTGTAGCCCTCGACAGTTAAATCTACTTCATCTATCAGCAAGCTCCTATGACATCGCCTCACCTGGGCCTTCTGTAGGGGAGCCATACGGCAGCACAGAACAGTGGTACAGTTCTGACAGATCTGGAGTAACAGAGTCTTGTAGTGGCTGGAGTCAGGAGAGGAGTTGAACACTAAGGACAGAGTGGCTCCGTCTATGATGAAGCCGTAGTCCTGCTTAGCTGAAGACCAGCTCCTGGGAGGGAAAGAGAATGCAGAGGTGTCTTGCAAAACTGTTTAACAGTTCAAAGACATTATAATTTGCTCCCAATTGTTATCATCAATTTACTACCAATGATTATCAATTTACTACCAATAAAATGATCAATAGTAGTAACATTGTACTGTAAGTAACTCCAGCGATCCTACACTTGGCACTGACCTGGTGACCCCAGTCTTAACCGGTGGAGCGTCCTGCACTGCCCTCTTGTGGTAGTCTAACAGCACCTCATGCAGGCGCTCTTCTCTCCTCCTCCCGCCGTCCTCCAGGGTTCGCACCGTCAGTTCCAGCAGCTCTGTGCCCCTCTGGAACAGCCGGCAGGCGTAGCACGTGGACTTGGCTGTCTCCATCTTGTCCCCCGTAAGAACCCACACCTTCATGCCAGCCCGCTGCAGGGCCTCCATGGTCTCCGCTGCCTCCTCCTGCAACCTGGTGACAGAGGGAGGAAGAGAAAGACGGAGCGTGAATGATGAGTGGCAGTTTGCAGTGAGAAGATAAGAAAGGGGTGCGTCAGAGAGAATGAGTGATGGGGCGAGAGGGATGACTAAGTGAGACAGAAAGATGAGGCAGAGTGTGAGAGCCGGCGTGAGACAGTCAGTGAATACGTGTGCCTGTCTGACAGAATACATATTGAAGAGAAAAAAAATGCACAGAATTCCCACCCACAATTTCACCTCTGCACATGAATGATTTGTTCGCCTCTAAAGAATGGCAGTGTCCAAAACAGCTCCTATTCCCCTATTTAGTGCACTACTTGTGACCAGGGCCCATAGGGTGCCATCTGGGACACAGCCTGAGAGTTAACCCTGAGCTGACTGTGTCCACCCACCTGTCCTCCACGGCGGTAGCTCCGATCAGGCTCATCCCAGTCTCCACCTGGTTGTAGACAGCCATGAGTTTGTGCTCTCGGTCATCCAGGGCCAGCCTGGCTTCCCTCAGCCCTGCGTCTGCCTGGGCGTACTCTTCTGAGCTCAGCAGCTTGTAGGCAACACACAGCGTCCGGTAGCCTTCCTGAGATACGGCACAAACGCATGCGTCGTAAGTTACCAGTCAACACGAGCAAACACTCTCGCTGTGCGTTATATAAGTGTGCGAAATCTAGACTTTCAATGTACCCGTTGCATCTGGTAAATAAACTAGGACCGTAAAACGTTCATCTTAAATCAATGTACACACAAACAAAAATGGTAGCCTTCCTGGTGAGACCTTAGACATAAATGCACTGACGTACAAAGTCATTGTATAAACATGAAGTTAGTGAAGCGGATGGGGCAGAGACCCACCGTAGCGTTGCGCTCCACGTGCATGCGTATCCTGTCCACCTCCTCCTGCCTGACACGGGGAAAGATGGAGGAGTCGGCCCCCTTACAGAACAGCATGATGTCCCCTGAGCAACCAACACAGCCAGGACGTGTCAGGACTGGGGTTACAACAAACAAAACTAAAAGCTAATAGACGAAAAGCTGTCAGTTCATTTCAATCTCTGTCTCACCGCATTTGGATCTGACTATTACGCTCATACGCCTTCTCACGGGGTCAAAGTTCAACACGTGAAGCAGCTCGTACCTGCAAGGGGAAATCAGATGGCCATGTCAATCAAAAGGAGAATGTTGAATGATTAATGTTATAAACAGATTTAATTTATCAAAACTCTTCACATGTTGACTTACGTTTCAACATCTTTGTTTCTGTTCATCACTCTCATGTTCTTGCTCTCCATACCTAGGAATGTGAAACCATACCTATAGATTGCGACAAAGACAAAGTGAGCCGTACTGATTACACAACACACTAATCAAACCAAATCCACATAGAAGTTCATTTGTGTGATGGATTGATTGATGAATAACAGTTGCACAGGCCCTGTCCCTTACTTCATGGCTCCCTTGACCAGTGCCACCTCGTCGGGTGAGGAGGCGATGAAGCCCCTGAGCTCTGCAGGGTGGACCATCTCTCCGTCCAGCCCCAGGACACCATCCACCTGGTCCCCAACCCCATCCTCCTGACCCGTAGACTCCTTGACCTGCACCGTGTGGCACAGACACAGAGCCCGCAGGAACAGCTCCTCCTCCTCCTAAAAACACACAGACGCATGCTACATGTTTTACTGAACTTGTCCAATAAAAACTATTGTTTTTGTTGCAAAATGTTTTTCTACAGTGTGTAATGAATGTTAGAATGAATACACCCTTGGTATGTACTTTTATATGGCATAGTAACAGTTTACATTATTACACTACCTAACAACCTCTGTGTCTATGGGATGCAGAGTACAAACTACTGGCCCCATTAACCTGTGACAGATCCAGTGTGATTATGTTAGGTCACATGTGATGCTTGTTATTCTGTCAGGTGACCTCTGATTTCACCAGTACACTGGGCCATTTGATGCCCATATGTTGGCATGCCTGACTGGCACAGTGATGAGGGGGGAGGGGCAGATAACCAGTCATTCACTCACCCTGCCAGCCTTCTGCTGCAGCATGCTCACGGGTCCATCTGTGACACAGAAGCCGTCCAGCTCAGTACTCGAGTCACGGTTCTTGTACTGGAAGCCGTCGATGCAGCACTCGATGAACTCCATGCTGTTCTGGGTCAGAGTGCCCGTCTTGTCCGTGAACACATACTCCACCTAGAGGACACAATGTGAAACTGCATGGTCAGACAAATACCCTTTTCACACAATCAAATGTATTAATAAAGCCCTTTCTATATCAGCAGATGTCACAAAGTGCTTATACAGAAACTCAGCCTAAAACCCCAAATAGCAAACAATACAGATGTAGAAGCAAGGTGGTTAGGAAAAACTCTAGAAAGTCAGCAACCTAGGAAGAAACCAGGCTCTGAGGGGTGGCCAGTCCTCTTCTGGCTGTGCCGGGTGGAGATTATAAGAGTACATGGCCATTAAGGCCAGATCATTCATCTAGAAGTTCATAGATGACCAGCAGGGTCAAATAATAATCACAGTGGTTGTAGAGGGTGCAACAGGTCAGCGTCTCAGGAGTAAATGTCAGTTGGCTTTTCAGAGCCACACTACGGAGCCAAACCAAGCCAAGCCAATCTGTACTGGGCTGGCTTGGATAGGCATCTACCATAGTTCCTGAAACCATGCTGGAGAAGACAATGTAAATAGAAAATATCTGGGCCAACACAGTACCTTTCAGGTTCAGACTTATAGTGAGAATCAGGGGTCTACTCATTAGTCCAAACAGTTTCAAAACAGAACGTTTTGTAACTAAAAAAGGGTATATATTGGAAAAAACATTTTGCAACTGAATTGGCGTAATGGACATGCATGCGAGACTCTTCCAGGGTCGTAAAAAAAAACACTTGCCGCAATTAAAGGCTGTGAACAATAAGAATGGGAAATTAATCCCTGAGAGTTACACCGCATAAATCTAGTTTATCAAGCGTCATCTTTAATTGAAGCAATCATCGGGCAAACCAACCATGACTGATCTGCAACGCCCCTGTTTGAGATGGAGGTTGGAGTTGGGAAGGCACAGCCAATCAAGGCATATTAAGACCAGTTAGACCATTTCATATTCTGACATTTGAGGAATGTTGTTCATGTGATTTTAGGGTCATCACTCCACCAAAGACTGGTAACTAGCTCCTTTGGGAGAGTGGTTTTGGGTCTTATCAACGCTAGGTTGGTTCCATATCTTTAACGCCTGACCTGTCCTAGCTCCTCGTTGAGGTCAGAGGTGTTGACCAGAGCCCCTTCCTGGATCTCGGGGGTCGAAGAAGTCCTTGTCCCAGGAGATGAAGAAGGAGCCCAGGAACTTCTGCATCTCCACCGTCACGTACATGGACACGGGGATGATGAAGTTGAACAGCACCATGAACGACAGGAAGTCAGTAAACATATTCAGGTACTGGGGGAGAGAGAGAGGGAACAAAATTGAAACGTGGTTAAAATACACAGATAAAACAGGAAGTCAGTAAACATATTCAGGTACTGGAGGAGAGAGGGGCGAACACAGGGAACAGTGTTAAAACACACTTCCACAAACTGGAGTGTCCTTGGAGAAAAAAAAAAAACACTCGTATAATGCAGTGCTAGAAGCCATCGATGAAATGTGACTCTGGGTCAATGAAATGTGCCTAAAAGGCTCACCATAAGGGATGAAGTTTCATTTGAGACTGGCTACAGTCAGCAGAGTGCATTATACGGTGCTAAACTATATTTGTCTTTTTAGCTGAGTGAAGGCCTCACCAGGTTGGCATCTTTCTCCTTCTGCGTCTTATGGTTGTACCAGGGCTCTTCCTGGCCTGGACGGCTTTGCCACACGTACTTGAGCGTGGTGCACACCAGGGCCTTGCTCACCAGGATACACAGGTACACCAGCAGGAAGGCATTAATAGATCTGAAACATGAGTATTAACAACCCAACTTCCATCAGCAACACTGAAAATATACATCCACTGTGTGAAACATCTACTCCCTATATAATCCTATAGTCCTCTGGTGTCCATGTGAATGGACACCTAATCAACTTTCGAACTACCCCAGCTTCGTTCAATTGATCTTTCTTCCAAGGGAGACAAGGGGTCCGAGACCGAGACAACATTTGGTCAAATCCCCACCATAAGAGTTGAAAATGTCCAGTATTTCTGTATTCATCTTTCAGAACATACAGATTCTTTAGACATTCAAAATAGTGAAAAAAATGCATGCTGATGGAAAACGGTCACAAATGATTACTAACCTAAACACAGTTGGGGAAAAGCCCTCCTACACCTTCAGAGAAGGGCTAAGGATTTATAAAATAATGATTCATATAATAATGCCAATTATATTATTATTTTCAATGATGTTCTGATTTAAATCTTGTGAGTTTTTGTTGTAAAGGAAAGAGTTAACACCGAAGAGAAAAAAAATCTAGAATCAGGATTTTTCTTTGCTGGTCTCCAGCCCGATAAATCTAGAAGCTAGATAAAGGCATCTGCCATTACACTGTATTATGACAACATTTTGGCGTGACAATCACATTGACTTAATGGGCGCAACCGTTTTTACAAAAACATCTGCCTTGAAATCCACTGCGCAATAGTGAGCTGTAGTTTTCCCGCGGTCTAGCTAGCTAGATTTTGTTGTCACCTAGTGTACAGCGGCTGCAGCAGGTGTTATCAAAAAGGATGTTGTTTGCAGCAGGTGTTATCAAAGAGGATGTTGTTTTTTATTTATTAGCTTCTCCCTTTTCAAGAATAACTTTCAACAAGAAGTTACGTTTCAAATGATCATCTGGTGAGGGGAACTGTGGTTTTTATTGCAGCGCGCTTGCTGTAGTCAGCCATCTCTTTGGAAATAACTTGTGTGTGAAACATTGTTGCATTTACAGTGGAACGAACAGCATTTTAGCAACATGACATCTTATTAAAATATTTTCATATACACCCCCAGGAAGAATGATAATTGTTATTTTTTTTAATTTTTTCTGACAAGCGACCAAATCACTGTAGATATGGTAATTTTCATACATTCTTAGAACGTTTGGGAATTACGTATACTAAGGCATTTGTGAAAATTCTATAGCAATATAGTGTGGGAAAGTGGCCGTGCGTTCGGACAATTAATACACACCGCAGTCTACACAAACCAGTGCGCGATAGCCAAATCAGAACTACAGTAGGCCTTTATACAAACAAGCCACACGGCCTGCCATCATTCACTTGGAACAGGACTGTGTATTTACAGGCAGTTACAACAGAGCGACAACAGATCATTAGAATGCACTCGCCAAAAGCCACAAAATACACCTGAATGGATTTCTGCAAATATGTAAACACCACGGGAGTCCTCTTTCATTTGAGAACTTTACAGTCCCGTTGATCAAGCCAACCATGAAAAGGTAGGCTCGCTCTCCCTCAGTTATGCACATCAACAACAAGATCAACTAATCATGCATTGAACTGCATCCACCTATTCTGCCAACAATGCCTTAGTGTACGTCATGGAAAGTGGAGTCAAATAGAACCTACTTTTAAAACCTCTTCTAATGTTGATTTTGTAGCATAAACTGGGAATTTGATATTTTTGACTGACATTATGATTGTCTGTTTCATATCTGCAAAGTAGTTAAAACGCTGTTTAAACTAAGTCACCAGTTTCTTTGTGTGCTTAACGTGAAATGTTTTTTTGCAACGGGAAGTAATAGTTGTAAAATTCAATTGGGAAATGCTTAATGGTTGTGTTTTTGTATTCTGATTGGGACCTACTATGTCAGAGTTTATGGACTGCTTATCCTTTAACATCATGCTGTATGTGACTGCTCTCTTTCCATCGCCCCTATGCAGTGGTATAGTGGTGCCTGGTATACTCAAATCTTGCCAAAATTTTTCCCCAACGGCCCACCCAACGAAGGAAAGGCATGTTGTGTGAAAAATCCTGTGTTTTCCTATGTTTTGTTAATGAGTTTTCCTATACATTTTTCAGATTTTCACTCTCAAAATCACACTTTTGTTAATTGAAAAATACAACATTTTAATGGTCTAAGTCCACAACAATGCTTGAACCACATCAATCGGATTGGGTGGGCCTGTCAGGGCCTGGCTCCCCAGTGGGTGGGCCTCTGTCCACCCAGGCCCATCCATGTCTACAACCCTGATGCCTACTAATCAACACTTCGGACTAAACTTTTTAAATACCTGGTTTGCATACCTATTGTTGCCTTAATTAGCATTTAGATGTAGATATAAAGTTGAAACATATTTCCTACCCTACCTGCGTCATTCTTCTGTGAGCTGCTCCATGCCAAAACCAGTTGAGAGCTGCACACTTGCTGCCTGCAGATGATATGCTGCACGCGTGTGAATATACTTCACTTGCTTTGTGATTGTGTAGGCTACTTTGTGCATGATTTCTCTACTGTACTACATAAGCGATAAGCCGTATACCTCCACTACTTTGACACGCATCAGCAGGGATTAAGAAGCGAGTATACGCAATACCCAATGAAAAAAAGGGAAGTAATAGTTGCATTGAACTGTGGGTAGACAGTTTATACCTGAGTATTCCCTCCAATGGCCTTTTGTATTTTACAAAAAGTGCACTCCCCTACATGAGTGAGCTAGTATTATGGTTGATGTCCTTTCAGAATCACAAACCTGTCAAAACACTGAAGGCCTATAGGTTCTCCACTGTTCTAACCTGTCGTCACACACTGAAGGCCTATAGGTTCACCACTGCTGTAACATGTCTATAATACATATAAAAGCGGTTAAGACACTGTATTCATGTTTCAAGAAAGGAGTATATAATATATATATTTGGCCTGGCAAAGCGGTTTTATGCGCTGACTGAATGGAAGCTGATAAGTTTTTTTTTCACGAGTCCTCACTGTCCGAGATCGAGTTAAGACCAAGTACAAATGTATCCGACACCGAGACAAGACCGAGACACTCAACATGTGGTCTTGAGACCGGTCTAGAGTATTACAACACTACTTTGTTCCCCTGTGGCTAAACCCCAATTACAGCCCCTCATTTATACATACGATTGTCCTTTTCTCTAATTATCTTTGCCCGCCCTTACTTCTCCACCACAGATCGCTTCTGGGACTTCCCCTGGTAGTTCAGAGCCATTTTGGTTTCCATGCCAGAGTACACTGCCACTCCTAGAAGAAGAAGGAGAAGTGTTGGTCAGGATAGGCTCACACGCTGGCCATCATTCAGACCCTCATTTTCATAAAACAATGGAGTCACCATAAATCTTCTGAGTATTCTTCAAGGTAGCGCCTTTCAGGAGGAGATTCTCTGGACCCAAAGACCTGAGGAACACCACACAAAGAGAAAAGAAAGTCACAAACCTCTAAAAACACCAAGACCCCTCCCTTCTCTTATAGTTTCACACTAGCGCTTGCTCTTGCCTAATACTATCAATGGATAACTGCAGTCTTGAGTTAATGTCTACTCTGCCCCAAAATGCTCTTGTGAAGGACACAGAACGACATCTTTTATAAGACCATTACAAAGCGGGCCGGTGACAAACGCTTCAGAGAGCACTTTCGAAGCTCTGCCCGAGTCTGTGCCAGGTCCAGTATTACTTTCATGCTCGTTCTGAGTTATGGATCAATGAAATAATGATTTGATGGTTATACAAAAGGGAAGAGACAAGAGTGCTTAAACGACTGCGCTTTCATTTCTTTTTTTAGACTGAGGTACGGGAGGAGGCGGTAACTAGGGTTGAGGGGGAACCGATAGGGGACTGGCCAGCACGCTTACCTCACAGCAGGCTCCTGGTCATTCCTGTAGATGTGCATACGCCCCACAAACCTGTAGAAACACAGACCCTCATGAATGCACTACCCAGTAGCAGATGTTCTATTTGATCTCATCTCACGATGGACCTGAATTGAATCAACTGTGTAATGGGTTATAAATGGTTGATTTGAATATTTTCTGATATCAGAAAGAAACATGCACCGATGACTAATGCTATCTGCAGCACAAGGACTAGTCAGATGTAAAACTATCACAACGCCATATGCTGATGACCAGGACTTTGCATAGAGTGCACCAATTAAGAGCGAGCTAATGACGGGTGGTTTGTCCGACAGCACGCTGGCACTGCAACTCTGTTTTATTGATTGTGAAAAGGAGCAGCATCTGGTGTCTTCAGTTCCTTAGGCTGTCTGAAACATCACTGATGTACGGCGCCAAATTGTACTGTAATGGCCGCTCCTTGGCCATAGGTGGCGCCAAACCACTAGGTCTCTGGAGAGACTACACCTGTTCAAATGACTGGGTCTGTTCCTCTAAGCAGCACGGGCCAAATCTAATTGAACTTTCCCTTCAATTCCTGGCCAGTCTCTTCCACAAATCAGGTTTACTAACAGTCCAACACCGCTAATAAGAACCTGTCAGAGCTAGAAAGCTTACAGCCTGCCAACACTCCACCTAATGACACTGTTGCTATTAAAATGTCATCGGGACATTCCGATGACATTGTGCACATGTTTTTACAGTCCAGGGACAGTTTTCACAAAGCCTCTCGGAGTAGAAGTGCTGATCTATGATCAGTATTGGCTTTCAGATCATAGACCATAGCTTTCAGATTGTATAGACTGGGGGGAGAACTGATCCGAGATCAGCACTGCTACTCTCAGAGCTATGCGTGAGGAACACGTGAGGAGGACAGAGCCTACTTGTAGAGGTCAGGCTGTGGCTGCTCGCACTCCACGGTGGCGCTGAGAGACTCCAGGCCCTTCTCTGTGTCTGGCACTGTGTAGTGTGTCTGAGAGAGAGAGAGCGAGAGAGAGAAAGAGAGAGTGAGTGAGTGCTGACTATTTCAGGTCATCACTTTAACACACACACACACACACACACACACACACGGGCGCACGTAGTCACGCACAATAACACACATCGACGGGGCTGTAGTGGAGTGGGTCGAGAGCTTCAAGTTCCTCGGTGTCCACATCCCTAAGGAATTATCATGGTCCACACACACCCACACAGTTGTGACGAGGGCACAATGACACCTCTTCCCCCTCAGGAGGCAGCAAAGATTTGGCATGGGCCCTGAGATCCTCAAAACGTTCTACAACTGCACCATCGAGAGCATCTTTACCGGCCATGTCACCACTTGGTATGGCAACTGGCATCCATCCGCAAGGCGCTACAGAGGGTAGTGCGTACGGACCAGTACATCACTGGGGCCGAGCTCCCTGCCATCCAGGACATCTATACCAGGCGGTGTCAGAGGAAGGCCCTCAAAACTGTTAAAGACTACAGCCACAGACCATTCTCTCTGCTACTGCACGGCAAGCAGTACCAGAGCACCAAGTCTAGAAGTAACAGGACCCTGATCAGTTTCTACCCCCAAGCAATAAGACTGCTCTGAAATTGACTGCTAATCAGAGGTCTACCCGGATTACCTGCATTGACCCTGTTCTGTACTAACTCTTGCACTGACTATGTACACACACTGGACTCTTTTTACAGTGACGGCCCTCCCACAGTGACTGCCGTATTCGTTCTCTCTGCTCTTGTTTTGCTTAATAGGATGTCGGTGGGTGGAACTGGGAGTGTCATCAGTAAAATGGGACACACCTGGGACTCACTGTTTTTGGTTGTGGCATTTTGGGGCTTTTGTTAATTTGTTTTGGTACCTCTCAACACCCCTCATTATCACCATCTATGCACGCATCCACTCACTTACACCACACACACATTTTTACTTGGATATAGTTCACTTTATTTCATAAATATGTTTGTTATTTCTTTATCTCCGCGTTTTCTCCCTCTTTGTTACGGGCTAAGAGCCGTTTCGTAACACCACACATACTGACACCGACAATCCGACATACGCTGTCTATAATCCATTTCCATGTTTTACTCTGCATTGTTGGAAATGTACCCATTAATAAGAATTTCACTGGTCGTCTACACCTGTTGTTTACAAAGCATGTGACAAATGTATGGATTTGGAAGAGGAGAGGAAGGGAGTGATGGCAGATTTAAAGCGATGCCCCCACAGACCACACGTCCGCCATGATGATACAACGGCACCATGACACTGTAGCAGCACTCCACCTTATGGTTGGACTCCCCATCCAGACTGGCCGTGGTGACAAAGCAGGTCTCGTCCTCCCGGCTGGACTGCAGCAGGATGAGGTCACAGGGAAAGGTCTCATCCTCCACCACCTCCACCACATCCCCAACCTAGAGGAACATAGAACGCGTAAGGAACGTAGAGAGGCCCATCCCAAATCCACCCATAGTCCCTACGCACATGTGAAGGTCTGAGAGGATTGGTTTGGTATAAGCAAATGGTGAAACGTCCACTGTCCTAGCCTATGAGGGAAAGGTGGAGCAGTTACCAAATTGCTTATACCTGTCAAATCCACGCAGCTCTACACAGTTCCAATGTGCATAGGGAGGTCTAGAGGTCAATTTGGAATTGGGCCATAAGAGCATTGTAAATCTATACGACTGAAATACCTGGGCCATAAAAGCATTATAAATCTATACATGACTGAAATACCATCCACCTTCCTTCATTCAGCATTACCTAATTGTGATTACCATACAGTACAGTGCAGCAACACTATCAAAAACACTGGAACATGCCAAGATGCCAACTACCTCTCCTTTCCCTCCACCCCGCCCCGCGTCGCCAAGGGGATATTTATTTCCAGGGGACTTGGCCGAGGCACAGCTTGCTGAAAAGGTACCTTGATCTTCTCGCTCTCCTTGCGTGCTCTCCGGCCGTCCTCCAGCACCGTCACCAGGTACTTATTCACCTCATTGTCTGCCTTGTGCCGCAGACAGTCCTCGTAGCCCTGAGAGAGATGGAGGACGGGAGGGAGAGCGAGAAAGGGGGAGAGGGAGAGAGAGAGCGACACACACACACACACACGTGTCTTTTTAGTACGGAACTGACTGCACGTCTGTGCTCACCTCGCCCAGCCTACAGAGAGCCTCCCCTGGAGTCCCACTTCAAAGCCTGGATAAAGGAAGCAGCATCGCAAGCTGCCATCAATGTGTCCCATTTAGGAAGAACACCCTCCATTGTTCATTTCAAAAAGCCCTAGCAGCAGGACACCAGAAAAGCCAATCCCTAAAACAATACATCTAAAGAGCTGGAACACAGCTGCAGCAGACAATATACTAGAGACTGTCACACCATTTGGTCATGTTATCCAGACAACCGGCATTGACCCGCACAGCCAGCGTTACCTTGGCTGTGACAAAAAAATAACTAAGCATTTGAAATGATTCAATATTTCACCCCGCCAAAATATACGCTTTTAAAGGGAAAGGTATTTAATTGAAAATGTGGAAGAGAGGTGGTGGAGAGATGCATAGAGGGGCTATGAAGGGACCATAGAATTTAAATTTGTAGAATGTGAAAATCCCCTTTAGAATGGGTATGTCCATTCTAGTAATCATTATTTTTCTAAGGGGGTTGTGAATTCAAAATGGGGACAGTGTCAGGTCTTACCTGTTTGATGGCTGTTACTGTGATGACAAAGAACAATGGCAGGCCACTTGTGACTGGGCTGGTGGGGGTGTCTACAATCACCTGTAGAAAAGAATACCAGACACTTTATGGACTATACAATTCAGATAATAAAGCCTTATGATAAGACAAGATACTTTTCTACTAATAGGTCTAATAACGCTTAGTTTAACACAAAACATAAATAACTAATAGCAAAAACCACATCCTCCACCCTCCCCCCGATTGGAGGACCCCAAGCATGTATACTGTGTGTATTCCAACTTTCAGATAGCCACAGATCAACCTGTCTTTCCCAGGAAATCATCATTCTACCACAATTGACTAATCGCAATAGTAGCCAATCTACTCAGATTATTAGTGATTAGCTAGCCTACAACGTAGTTAGGAGACCGTCTCAGGAGTGGTGCAGTGAAAGAGTCATTTCCAAGGCCATTTCTTAGACGAGAATACATTGTATGGAAAAATAATAACATTGGACAGGTTACAACAGATTCTTCGAGCACACGGGCGGGGCACTCCCACATAAATACAGGTTGTAGTGCGTGTCGGCCTGAGTATACGCATGCGCCCGCACGTGTGTGCCCCAGTCCCGGCTCCTAAGCACCTAATCTCTCCTCTCTCTGTCCAACAGAGAGACATGGAGACATTTTGTACCGAGACAGAGTAGAAGAAGAACCCAAGCAGCTTGGACCTGCAGGACACATAATTAAGTGGGCCAGGGCCACAGCGGTATTTAATCTAAAACAACACAGGGGCTGGTTTCTGCTGCCTGCCTGGTGCTGATGCCAACAGAACACAGAGCAGGCCCTCTCCTGCTGGGCTGCTGAGAGCCGTGCGGGACAGCAGGCCAGAGGCAGTACAGAAATCTTGTGTGTGCGCACGCGTGCGTAAAGGAATCTGGCCACTAATGAGCCTAGAGACAGAGTGTGAGAGGAAGCCTGCACAGGGCCAGTCAGGTAATCCCAAACAACTAGCGGCTCAGGAGCACAGAGACAAAAGCTTGACCTGCAAAAACAGCCCCCAACAACACGCAGCCATTGTGTAATTGTGTGTGTACCCTCTTAATGCTGTCACAAGGCGGATTTACTCCCGCTCCCCTGATCCTGCAGCACACCAGAGGCTTTCAGCAGACGCCAGAGGCTCCCACTGAGCAAGTGGCGCTTGTTACGGAGCACACACACAGTTGTGCACACACACAGGTAGAGTGGCTCTTATTTGGCATTCAGAGAGTGAGCTGTACAAGATATCAGATAGGTATCAGCTGAGGCAGATGTGTTGTGAGCCCTCTCGCGGGTGTTTCCCTGCTCACCTGTGAGAGGACTGACAATGAGGAAGAGAAACTCGCTGCTCCCTCAGCAACACATCCCTCCCCCCTTTCTCTCACACACACGTACACCAGCAGGCAGTGTGCTGAGCACTAAAGCATTTGAGTGCCGACTGCTGTGATTACAGTTAATAATTCAATTAGAAGGCCAAAATGGACTGGTGCACATTGAACCTTCAGCCATAATGCAGAATCAGGGAAAACAGAGAACAGACTCTGCATTGTTTCTCTCCCTGGGAGTCAAAGAAAAGAGGGAGAATGTGAGAGTGAAACCGTCGTCTCCTCTCCTCTTGTAGCTCCAGGTGTTCCCAGACAGAAAAGAGGCAGCGAGAAGACTCTGGGTTGACCCAGGTGGCAGGTCTCAGTGTTAAAGACTACTCAGTGGACCAGCCGGTTCCCTCGGGTGATTCAGGAGCAGGAGTTTTATTGAATACATCTCCCCTCTCGCCTCTCCTGGCCCAGCCCGGACCCTCTCCACCCTCAGCAAGTCTATGTAGCTGTAATGCTGCCCCCCGGGCAGGAGATAGAGGTTCGAGGGAGCGGGCGAAGGCGCATGTCGTTTTTTGATCTAATAAATTGATGAAAGCCCATCTGGAGGTAGGGACTGGGGCTAGACGTGGCCAGTCCAGGCCGATTAAAGATATTAAAAGAGTGACTGGCTGTATTGCGGCTGAAAGTGCCGAGGACAGTATGTCCCCGACGCGGTCAGTCCCACCGACCGCAAGGCATGATTTAGTTCGCACATTACACAAACACTCCACACCCATTGCCCCCAGGTAATACTTTGGGAACATTGGGGTGTCCTGTGTTTATTTATTTTTAGCTGTTGTGGCAAAGTTAGCAGGTGGTGGGGGCAAACTTGCCACAACAGCTAAAAATAAATAAACACAGGACACCCCAATGTTCCCCTACACGCCACCAAACTCTGTCACACATTAATCACAACTAGACCATACCCACGCAAATAACCACAAAACAGGCCCATTCCTCAAACTTTGATACACCCTTGCCTCTTTCATATATATATATACACACACACACACACACACACACACACTGCACCAAAACCTACACCCAAACCTAGTCATTTGAAAGGAACGAGCATTCTGCTATAGGAGGACTCTTCCACTGAACTGATGGGTCGGTTAGATCTCTGACACTGATAAAGAGCCCTACATCTGAACAGGGAAGAAGTGTGTCAGAGTGAGTGACAGTCCCTCAGGTCCCAGGGCAGGGGAGGCTCTCTGCATCCATCTCACCAAACCCGCTCCCATTCCATCAGGAGGCAGGCAGCAAAGGCATGCAGAGCTATTTATAGGACAGTGGTGCTTTTTTTTTATTTCTTTTTTTAATCAGGGAGCCAGAGTCTATTTGAGGCTCTCATAAGTACAGGAGGGCTTCCTGGCTGCTGACGTCAGCAGCGCAGAGAGATAGTGATTGTCTAACAGGGAGAGAGACTTGCTAACAGAGCGAGATAGACAATCACTAATGGAGAGAGCCACACACTTGCCGAGAGAGAGAGCCACACACTTGCCGAGAGAGAGAGCCACACACTTGCCGAGAGAGAGAGAGAGAGAGAGAGAGAGACACACACTTGCCGAGAGAGAGAGAGAGAGAGAGAGGACACACACTTGCCGAGAGAGAGAGAGAGAGAGAGAGAGAGAGAGACACACACTTGCCGAGAGAGAGAGAGAGAGAGAGGAGGGGACACACACTTGCCGAGAGAGAGAGAGAGAGAGAGGAGGGGACACACACTTGCCGAGAGAGAGAGAGAGAGGAGGGGACACACACTTGCCGAGAGAGAGAGAGAGAGGAGGGGGACACACACTTGCCGAGAGAGAGAGAGAGAGGAGGGGGACACACACTCTGCCGAGAGAGAGAGAGAGAGGAGGGGGACACACACTTGCCGAGAGAGAGAGAGAGAGAGAGGAGGGGGACACACACTTGCCGAGAGAGAGAGAGAGAGGAGGGGACACACACTTGCGAGAGAGAGAGAGAGAGAGAGGGGGACACACACTTGCCGAGAGAGAGAGAGAGAGAGGAGGGGGACACACACTTGCCGAGAGAGAGAGAGAGAGAGAGGAGGGGACACACACTTGCCGAGAGAGAGAGAGAGAGAGGAGGGGACACACACTTGCCGAGAGAGAGAGAGGAGGGGGACACACACTTGCCGAGAGAGAGAGAGAGAGGAGGGGGACACACACTTGCCGAGAGAGAGAGAGAGGAGGGGACACACACTTGCCGAGAGAGAGAGAGAGAGGAGGGGACACACACTTGCCGAGAGAGAGAGAGAGAGGAGGGGACACACACTTGCGAGAGAGAGAGAGAGAGGAGGGGACACACACTTGCCGAGAGAGAGAGAGAGGAGGGGACACACACTTGCCGAGAGAGAGAGAGGAGGGGACACACACTTGCCGAGAGAGAGAGAGGAGGGGGACACACACTTGCCGAGAGAGAGAGAGAGAGGAGGGGGACACACACTTGCCGAGAGAGAGAGAGAGGGGGGGACACACACTTGCCGAGAGAGAGAGAGAGGGGGGACACACACTTGCCGAGAGAGAGAGAGAGAGAGGGGGGGACACACTTGCCGAGAGAGAGAGAGAGGGGGGGGACACACTTGCCGAGAGAGAGAGAGGGGGGGACACACTTGCCGAGAGAGAGAGAGAGAGGGGGGACACACTTGCCGAGAGAGAGAGAGGAGGGGGACACACTTGCCGAGAGAGAGAGAGGAGGGGGGGACACACTTGCCGAGAGAGAGAGAGGAGGGGGACACACACTTGCCGAGAGAGAGGAGGGACACACACTTGTCGAGAGAGCGAGAAAGAGAGGAGGGTCTAGGTTCCAAGAGGCTTCTAAACAGCTCCAACCCCCAAGCCATAAGACTCCTGAACATCAAATCAAATGGCTACCCAGACTATTGCATTGCCCCCGACCCCCTCCCCGTCTTTTACACCACTGCTGCTCTCTGTTACCATCTATGCATAGTCACTTTAATAACTACCTACATATTACCTCAACTAACCGGTGCCCCCGCACATTGACTCTGTACCGGTACCCCCCATGTATATAGTCTCACTATTGTTATTTTACTGCTGCTCTTTAATTGTTACTTTTACTTGTTACTTTTATTTCTTATTCTTATCTGTATATTTTTTTAACTGCATTGTTGATTAGAAGCTCGTAAGTAAGCATTTCACTGTAAGGTCTACACCGGTTGTATATACATCTTAAATTTGATTGGATTATGCTGCTAAAGACAGCAGAGGGGATGAACTTTTGTCAATTGACTAACAAGCTCAGAGTTCAGGACTACAGCATCTCGCCAACCCTGTGCCTGCTGCTTCCCAGATCCCATTAGTCCTAGTTCCTTCTGGTTCTTCCAGTTGAATGAGCCAAAACAGTCCCCATGGGGGTTCAAGTGGAATTGCCATGCCAGTTGTCTGACAGGAACAGTGACTACCGGTAGGCTACTGTATTTATACCAGCCAGCCCTCCGTATGCTGAGCCTGTTTACACTGGGGATGGGCTGTTTAGACCTTTAGTTTAGGTTACGGTTGCTAGAGAGCGAGGTGGTTAGTTTCCATCTCCTCGGGTCAGGAGAGGGAAGAGAAAGAGAGAGAACCGAGGGGGCAGATTGATGGAGGGGGAGGAACATCACTGGGCAGATCTCTGGGTCTGATAGAGGAGAGGAACAGAGTGGTGCAGCCGTAAGCACCAAGCCGAGGGAAAAACATGTCACCCAGTGCGTTGGCTCAGCCCACTCTCACTTTCCACTCAGCAGTGGAGGAGGAGGGCCAGCCACACACAAACCATGTACAGCTCTGGCCACACAGACACACGCAGTCCCCGTTTCACAACTGCCACAAATAGGTTCCACACGCAAACACACACAGGCCTGACCACAGAGAGTCACATGCCATAAACAGTCAGTTACAATGTGTGCCTGCTATCAGGGCTGGGTGTAACCGTTTCACACTTGCCACACACAGAGACACTTCCAGTCAATTCACACTAACACATATTGAACATACTCCCGAGTCCCAGACACACACAACTCACCTGCACCAAAAAGATGATGAGGAAGTAGAAATTGGCGATTCTTCTGAACTGTTCAAACAGATTCTTTGGCAGGAAGTTCCACACCGTGTACTGGAAAGACAAGGGGGGAGTGAGAGAGTGCACCAATGAAATGGCATGAGAATGAAAAGTCTAAAACACAACATAGGCCTACCCAGTGAATCCTCGGTCTCTGCAAACCACTACTTTTCTGTTCTTTGGCATCAACCTCTTTTCAGGGTAGAGGACTAGTAGGCTATAGGAAGAAAGGCTAAGCTAGGAAAAGGATTAGTGCCATTCAATATTCATCAGTTCCTTCCTCTCGGTCTCTGTACTCAGTGAGACGGCGCTAGTGCTGCCTTTCTAAACTGCCTGTGACCCAGGGAGACAGTTCTCCTCTCAGCCCTCGGGGGCCTGCAGTTATTCCGTTGATTCGGATTAGAGATTGATCTCCTTAATTCACCCAGCGCTGAATAGAGAGCAGATTACCTTATCAAGTTGGTGGCAGATCGTGTTTTTAATTTTTTTAAGTGGGCATAACAGTTGATATTCAACACAGAAGCTGACGCGACACTTATCTTGCCAAATCCGTGAGACGGCCCAACAATGCCCCAGTAGTAACTAACACGCCGGACTAAAACGTGCGCGCGCGCACACACAGTTGAGAGGTGAGTGTAGAGGAATGTCTTTGCATGGAGACAGTGCTGAAATGCAGCAGTAGCAGAAAGAGACCATCTCATTTTGCCAGAGAGAAAAGAGTGAGGGAAAGTAATCAGAGGGGGAGCATGAGCGAGGAGGGCAGGGAGAGAGTGAATATAAAGCGAGCGAGAGATGGCACATATTAGAGGAGGGGAAAGGAGAAAGAGAAGGAGCGTGGAGGGAGTTGTAAGGAACATAATTGTGAAAGGCAGGCGCATGGTAGAAGTGTAAACACTACAGCCAAGGTAACACTGGAGGACGAGAGACATTGATTGGCCCATTCCCAGTGGGACCCTCTGCGCTGCTATAAATCTCACTCTCTCTCCCGGTCCTTCCTCCCCCCTCCTCACCACTCATATGATTCTAAACCCCCCAGCCAGCCCCCCTCCTCCTCCTCAGACCCACACCCTTAGCCCTGATTTGGGAGGAGGGGGAGAGATTTAGGGGGGCTCAGAGAGCGACATATTGAAATCGCCCACCCTGCCTGCTGGTACATTAAATAGTAGCAGTGTATTTCACGGCCACAGACAGAGCTCTCATGACAGACAAATAATGGTCTTCCATTTGGGGAGGAAGACGAGCATGTGGAGAGGCAGTGGGAGGAGAGGGAGCTAGAGAAGACTGCCATTGGAATTCATGACGTGGAGGGAGAGTCGGTGGTGCTTAGGTGGGAGTGGGACAGGTGGGAGTGGGACAGGTGAAAATATTCCACTTGCCTGTTTAACGGTGTTGTGCAGACCGCAGGTCGATGGTGTAAAAACATGGCAGTATATCTTACCTTGGATGAGACAATCCTGTTGTCACAGAACTTGGGGGGGATGAAAGCGTCGGTGGCGGGACAGGGCCGGTGGCCTACGTAGATGGTCCTGCTGTCTACCCTCCTCTCGTCCCTACCAAACTGTACAGATGGAGAGACAGAATTAGAAGACAAATTCAGAGCCACACACACACACAATGTAAATATATTGCTTCAGCAGACATTTAGACTCAACACTGGAACACAGAAGCTAGAAATGTACACTGCTCAAAAAAATAAAGGGAACACTTAAACAACACAATGTAACTCCAAGTCAATCACACTTCTGTGAAATCAAACTGTCCACTTAGGAAGCAACACTGATTGACAATAAATTTCACATGCTGTTGTGCAAATGGAATAGACAACAGGTGGAAATTATAGGCAATTAGCAAGACACCCCCAATAAAGGAGTGGTTCTGAAGGTGGTGACCACAGACCACTTCTCAGTTCCTATGCTTCCTGGCTGATGTTTTGGTCACTTTTGAATGCTGGCGGTGCTTTCACTCTAGTGGTAGCATGAGACGGAGTCTACAACCCACACAAGTGGCTCAGGTAGTGCAGCTCATCCAGGATGGCACATCAATGCGAGCTGTGGCAAGAAGGTTTGCTGTGTCTGTCAGCGTAGTGTCCAGAGCATGGAAGCGCTACCAGGAGACAGGCCAGTACATCAGGAGACGTGGAGGAGGCCGTAGGAGGGCAACAACCCAGCAGCAGGACCACTACCTCCGCCTTTGTGCAAGGAGGAGCACTGCCAGAGCCCTGCAAAATGACCTCCAGCAGGCCATGTGTCTGCTCAAACGGTCAGAAACAGACTCCATGAGGGTGGTATGAGGGCCCAACGTCCACAGGTGGGGGTTGTGCTTACAGCCCAACACCGTGCAGGACGTTTGGCATTTGCCAGAGAACACCAAGATTGGCAAATTCGCCACTGGCGCCCTGTGCTCTTCACAGATGAAAGCAGGTTCACACTGAGCACATGTGACAGACGTGACAGAGTCTGGAGATGCCGTGGAGAACTTTCTGCTGCCTGCAACATCCTCCAGCATGACCGGTTTGGCGGTGGGTTAGTCATGGTGTGGGGTGGCATTTCTTTGGGGGGCCGCACAGCCCTCCATGTGCTCGCCAGAGGTAGCCTGACTGCCATTAGGTACCGAGATGAGATCCTCAGACCCCTTGTGAGACCATATGCTGGTGCGGTTGGCCCTGGGTTCCTCCTAATGCAAGACAATGCTAGACCTCATGTGGCTGGAGTGTGTCAGCAGTTCCTGCAAGAGGAAGGCATTGATGCTAAGGACTGGCCCGCCCGTTCCCCAGA
The DNA here is from genome assembly GCA_030435695.1 of Brachymystax lenok tsinlingensis. Taxonomy (NCBI): domain Eukaryota; kingdom Metazoa; phylum Chordata; class Actinopteri; order Salmoniformes; family Salmonidae; genus Brachymystax; species Brachymystax lenok. The sequence continues at coordinate 29,876,387 of CM059789.1, read as the reverse complement.
CCTGAATCCAATTGAGCACATCTGGGACATCATGTCTCGCTCCATCCACCAACGCCACGTTGCACCACAGACTGTCCAGGAGTTGGCGGATGCTTTAGTCCAGGTCTGGGAGGAGATCCCTCAGGAGACCATCCGCCACCTCATCAGGAGCATGCCCAGGCGTTGTAGGGAGGTCATTCAGGCACGTGGAGGCCACACACACTACTGAGCCTCATTTTGACTTGTTTTAAGGACATTACATGAAAGTTGGATCAGCCTGTAGTGTGGTTTTCCACTTTAATTTTGAGTGTGACTCCAAATCCAGACCTCCATGGGTTGATAAATTTGATTTCCATTGATAATTTGTGTGATTTTGTTGTCAGCACATTCAACTATGTAAAGAAAAAAGTATTTAATAAGATTATTTCATTCATTCAGATCTATGATGTGTTATTTTAGTGTTCCCTTTATTGTTTTGAGCAGTGTATATTGTATACAGTCTCCTAATACAATGAACCAGTAGGATAAAAACACTGGGGGAAATGTGCATCAAGTTCAACGCAAAGACGTCTTGTGCATAACTTCCAAGGTTGGTAAACGAAGACGTAGTCCACATTAACGCATGGCGAGGAAAACAAATCAATGAAAACAGTGATACACAGAGGTGCAGAAATAATTACAAAGGCTCTTTCCAAACTTCAAAAGCAGTGGCGCACCAAAAAGCTGTTGAACACGAGCCAAGGTTTCACAGGTGACAACGGCAAGTGCGACATGGGTCAATTGGCCAAAATGGAGGGTGCACTAGTCCTGTAATGAGTTTCATTTCTTCCCTCCAAGGTGGAAAGTTATTGATGATTAGCCAGTTACAAAGCGCTGCCCCTGGGGAGAAGCGGCTGCTCACACCAGATTTATGAGCGCGGTTATCTCCAGTGCAGATAGACGGAGGAGGCGGTGGTGGTGCCTCATTTCAATTCAAACTTTATTGGTCATGTACACATTTCAGCAGATGTTATAGCGGGGGCAGAGAAATGCTTATGTTACTAGCTCCTAACAATACAGTAAAACATCAAACCGTACACAAATAACCAAACATTTCATTTAAAAAAATAAGATCAGCCTCCAGAGTGGCGCAGCGGTCTAAGGCACTGCATCGCAGTGTTGCGGCGTCACTACAGCCTGGGGTTCGGGCCAGGTGGCTGCAGGCTGACTTTGGTTGTCAGTCGAACGGTGTTTCCTCCAACACATTGGTACAGCTGGCTTTCTGAGTTAAGCGATGGGTGTTGAAAAGTGTGGTTTGGTTAGTAATGTTTCAGAAGACCCACGACTCGACCTTTGCCTCTCCCGAGACAGTTGGGGAGCTGCAGCGATGAGACAAGCACCTAAATCACTAAATTGGGGAGAAAGGGGTTTAAAAAAAAAAAGTGAAATGAAAATTGGAAAAAGAAATGTCGGGAAACAAATCCAATTAACAACCCAAATAGCACTAACAGTAATACAAATACAATCTACACACACGTATATAAAATAAGTAATTAAATTAATAACAGGATGAATTTACAGAAGATATCATTCTCAGTATATGTACAGCAGTAGATATATTACACCTGCTCGTCAAACATCTCATTCCAAAATAATGGGCATTAATATGGAGTTGGTCGCCGCTTTGCTGCTATAACCAACCAATTGTGCTATTATGTGGGGTTTTTTTGCGTTATATGTAACTTCTCGGTACATAATGTTTCTGCAACCCTATCTTACAGCAAAAAAGAGCTTCTGGATATTAGGACAGTGATCACTCACCTCGAATTAGACAAAGATTTTTTCTTCAACAAGCAGGACATTCTCCGAACACCCGACAAGGCCAACATCACAGTTATTTGCAAGAGGAAGAGACGCAGGTTCAGAGGACACAGAGCGGGGTGCCTCGTAAGGATCCGCAGAAGGCGAGTGGGAAAGCTGCCGTTACCGTTAATCATTGGACAATAAATTAGACGAGGTACAATCACGAATATCCTACCAACGGGACATCAAAAACTGTAATATCTTATGTTTCACGGAATCGTGGCTGAATGATAACATGGATATTCAGCTAGCAGGATATACGCTGCACTGGCAAGATAGAACAGCACACTCCCGGTAAGACGGGGGCTGTGCATATTTGTAAACAACAGCTGGTGCTCGCCTGAAGAAGAGTATCTTGTGATAAAATGCAGACCACACTATTTGCCTAGAGAGTTTTCAGATATACTTCGTGGCTGTTTATTTACCACCACAGACGGATGCTGGCAGTAAGACCGCACTCAGTCAGCTGTATAAGGAAATAAGCAAACCCAGAGGCTCCTAGTGGCCAGAGACTTTAATGAAGGGAAACTTAAAATCAGTTCTACCTAATTTATATCAACATGTTAAATGTGCAACCAGAGGAGGAAAAAAAATTATCTAGATCACCTGTACTCCACACACAGAGACGCGTACAAAGCTCTCCCCCCCCCTCCATTTGGTAAATCAGACCACAATTCTATCCTCCTGATTCCTGCTTACAAGCAAAAAGTAAAGCAGGAAGCACCAGTGACTCGGTCTATAAAAAAAGGTGGTCAGATGAAGCAGATGCTAAACTAAGGGACTGTTTTGCTATCACAGACTGGAACATGTTCGGAGATTCTTCCGATGACATTGAGGAGTACACCACAACAGTCACTGGCTTTATCAATAAGTGCATCGAGGACGTCGTCCCCACAGAGACTGTACGTACATACCCCAACCAGAAGTCATAGATTACATGCAACATTCGCACTGAGCTAAAGGGTAGAGCTGCCGCTTTCAAGGACTCTAACCAGGAAGCTTATAAAAAATCCTGCTATGCCCTCCGACGAACCGTCAATACAGGGCTAAAATTGAATCGTGCTACACCGGCTCCGACGCTCGTCTTATGTGGCAGGACTTGCAAACTATTACAGACTACAAAAGGGAAGCCCAGCCTCGAGCTGCCCAGTGACACAAGCCTACCAGACGAGCTAAATCACCTCTATTAGCGTTGAGGCAAATAACACTAAGGCATGCATGAGAGCATCAGCTGTTCCGGACGACTGTGTGATTGAGCTCTCCGTAGCCAACGGGAGTAAGACCTTTAAACAGGTCAACATTCACAAGGCTGCGGGTCCAGACAGATTACCAGGACGTGTGCACCGGGCATGTGCTGACCAACTGGCAGGTGTCTTCACTGACAGTTTAACATTTCCCTGATTAATTCTGTAATACCAACATGTTTCAAGTAGACCACCATAGTCCCTGTGCCCAAGAACACAAAGGCAACCTGCCTAAATGACTACAGACCCGTAGCACTCACGTCCGTAGCCATGAAGTGCTTTGAAAGGCTGGTAATGGCTCACAACACCATTATCCCAGAAACCCTAGACCCACTCCAATTTGCATACCGCCCAAACAGATCCACAGAGGATGCAATCTCTATTGCACTCCACACTGCCCTTTCCCACCTGGACAAAAGGAGCACCTACGTGAGAATGCTATTCATAGACTACAGCTCAGCATTCAACACCATAGTACCCTCAAAGCTCATCACTAACCTAAGGATCCTGGGACTAAACACCTTCCTCTGCAACTGGATCCTGGACTTCCTGGTGTTGAGGGTAGGTAGCAACACATCTGCCACGCTGATCCTCAACACTGGAGCCCCTCAGGGGTGCATGCCAAGTCACCTCCTGTACTCCCTGTTCACCCATGACTGCATGGCCAGGCACGACTCCAACACCATCATTAAGTTTGCAGACGACATAACAGTGGTAAGCCTGATCACCGACAACAACGAGACAGCCTATACGGAGGAGGTCAGAGACCTGGCCGGGTGGTGTCAGAATAACAACCTCTCCCTTAACGTAACCAAGACTAAGGAGATGATTGTGGACTACAGGAAAAGGAGGACCGAGCACGCCCCCATTCTCATCAACAGGGCTGTAGTGGAGCAGGTTGAGAGCTTCAAGTTCCTTGGTGTCCACATCACCAACAAACTAGAATGGTCCAAACACACCAAGACAGTTGTGAAGAGGGCACGACAAAGCCTATTCCCCCTCAGGAGACTATTTGGTATGGGTCCTCAGATCCTCAAAAGGTTCTACAGCTGCAACAGAGATCATCCTGACTTGTTGCATCACTGCCTGGTACGGCAACTGCTCGGCCTCTGACCACAAGGCACTACAGAGGGTAGTGCGTATGGCCCAGTACATCATTGGGGCTAAGCTGCCTGCCATACAGGACCTCTACATCAGGCGGTGTCAGAGGAAGGCCCTAAAAATGGTCAATTGTCCGAATTTTACGAACTGACTTGTTGGAAAGGTTGTATCCTCGATTGTATACACTTGTCAGCCAAGGGTTTGGCTGAAATAGCCAAATCCACATACTTTCATATATATTTTGTATACAACAGCGAATTCAGAAGGATTCAGTCCCGTGACTTTTTCCACATTTTGTTACGTTACAGCCTTACTCTAAAATGGATGTCATTGTTCCCCCCCCCACACAAATCTATACACAATACCCCATAATGACAAAGTAAAAAAAGCAGGTTTAGACATCTGCAAATGTATAATTTTTTTTAAACTAAAATATCACATTTACATGAGTTGCCCAGCTCAAGGACATTACTTAAGGACATTGAGACTTGTCCCAAAGCCACTCCTGTGTTGTCTTTGCTGTGTGCTTAGGGTCTATGTCCTGTTTGAAGGTGAACCTTCACCCCAATCTGAGGTCCTGAGTGCTCTGGAGCAGTTTTTCCATCAAGGATCTCTCTGTACTTTGCTCTGATCATCTTTGCCTCGATCTTGACTAGTCTCCCAGTGTGTGCCACTGAAAAACAACCCCACAGCATGATGCTGCCACCACCACTGTGCTTCATCTTAGTGACCAGGTGATGAGCAGTGCCTGGTTTTCTCCAGACGTGACGCTTGGCATTCAGGTCAAAGAGTTCAATCTTGGTTTCATCAGACCGAAGAATCTTGTTTCTCATGGTCTGAGTCCTTTAAGTGCTTTTTGGCAAACTCAAAGCAGGCTGTCATGTGCCTTTTACTGAGGAGTGGGTTCCGTTTGGCCACTCTACCATAAAGGCCTACTTGGTGGAGTGCTGCAGAGATGGGAGAAGCTTTCAGAAGGACAACCATCTCCACAGAGAAACTCTGAAGCTCAGTCAGAGTGCCCATCAGGTTCTTGGTCACCTGCCTGACCAAGGCCCTTCTCCCCAGATTGCTCAGTTTGGCCTGGCAGGCAGCTCTAGGAAGAGTCTTGGTGGTTCTAAACTTCTTCCATTCAAGAATGATGGATGCCACTGTGCTCTCGGGGACCTTCAATACATACTGCATAAATGTTTTGGTAACTTTCCCCAGATCTGTGCCTTGACACAATCCTGTCTTGGAGCTCTACAGACAATTCCTTCGACCTCATGGCTTGGTTTTTGCTCTGACATGCACTGTCAACTGTGGGACCTCATATAGACAGGCGTGTGCCTTTCCAAATCATGTCCAATCAATTTATTGGAGTCCACCTGTGGTAAATTTAAGTTGTAGAAACATCAAGGATGATCAATGGATACCGGATGCACCTGAGCTCAACTTCAAGTCTCATAGCAAAGGGTCTGAATACTTAAAAAATATATATATACATACATCTGTAGAAATGTCTAAAAACCAGTTAAGCTTTGTCATTATGGGGTATTGTGTGTAGATTGATGCGGAAAACATTTTATTTACAACATTTTTGAACAAGGCTGTAACGTAACAAAATGTGGAAAAGGTCAAGGGGTCTGAATACTTTCCATGCACTGTATTAGATGGAGCTTTGCCAAGAATTCAGTATATAAATATGTGGCGTGTATAAACAGTAACTGAATTGAGATGTACAGTAGTATAAATATTATAATGAGATGTGGAGAACACAGTATTTAAATACACAGTACAAAACCCCATGGCAGAATTTTACAAATTAACTTACACACACGGGGTACTGTAGACATTACGGACAGTATGTGACTAGAAAAGGTGTACAACAGTAGTTATGTAGGATTAGCCATGACACCAACACACTGTGCTCTGTTGACCAAGGCCCCATGACTGCTCACATGTCAGAGAGAAGAGAGAGTCAGGGTGGGAAACCTCGGTACATTTAAATCCCCAGTTTGTGTTTACATACTGTGGCCGTAACCTTGGGGCAGTGTTTGCAACAACGTTGCTATCGTGGTTAATAATCCCAAATAGAGACGGATGCAGATTTTTTTTTTTTTTTTAAATAGGATATCGGTAACTAACCCACAGAGGTCTCTGGCTGACTGGCTCTGCGGTTCACAATCGAAGCTGAGCTCACTGGGATTCTCCGCTTCAAGGCTAATTTGTTTTGTAAATTGTTCCTTTTATTTGCAGTGGGACATTTGCATTGTCCAGGGAGGGTAGTTGTGTGTGATTTAGTTTCTGTGCTGCCCTTCTTTACCCCAATGTTCTGTCTTCAGGGATGCGTTGTCTTCTTCACTTGTGTCGTCAATCTTTAATGGTGTTATTAGGATGGAGGAAGCCATTTTGAAGTGCACTTCACTGAGTAACTGGAGGGTCCCTCGGGGGGGGGACTTAAGAATAAGATCAGCTTCTTTGGCTCCCCAATCCAGTGTGGTCTACATAAGGTTTGAGTTACTAGGCCTATTTCCTGCTTTAAAACCTGCATGTGTTTTTGTCCTTAGATCCGGTTGTGCTTCCCCCCTCATCTCCCTGGCACTCGGGTCTGTCCTAGTGGCTGTTGGAGGAGCGGTATGCTATGCCTGGTGTGCAGTGGATTACAGGTTTGATGGCCACACTGGGGTGAGAACAACACTGCCACTCTCTCATGCCTGACGGAGCATTATGCAATTTCTTGGCTCTTCCTAGACTGGGAAGCAGAAGGAATGTCTGCATCAGAATTTCTCCAGAGGGAGAGATTTGCTTTGGGAATTTCACTCAACCTTTTAATGACAAGCAAGTGACTGCATAAGCATCAGTCTTTGGTAGGCTAAGTTTTTCCTCATATGCGTAGCTAATGAGGCTCCCCAGACTCAAGTCTGTGCTTTGATCTAACCTGCCCCCAGTATAGTCGGTGGACAGCGCAGCGTCCAGATGGCTTTTGTTCACACTTCCAAGGTACCGTGGCACTGGTCCAGGATGAGATCAGCTGTCTGTCAGTGGCAGCTGTGAACAGCACACATGGCCCAGGCCCCAATGCATTAGAGATCCTGGAGCTGGATAGCCTTAATAATTCCCTCCATCTGTAATAGCTGTGGAGCTAGTGCTTGTAGCCAGGCAGGAACACCACAATGTATGGTCTGGGGCTTTGGGCAGGCTGTTGTTGAGTGGAGGTGCTGTAAGAGTCAGTGTGGTTGGGAAATCATGGGCCAGAGGTAAAGACGGGTTGTCGTTTCAAATTAAGTGGAGAAAGGGTGGATGAGGGAGTACTAGCGCGCCTTTACGCCCCATCTCATCTGTTCTCCTGAGGAGGAGGTGGCTGCTCAGCCCAAGCCCACTGGAAAGAGAGCAAACGAATGCCCTTGATAAGTTGGTTCTCCCACGTGGCCTGCCTGCATAGTCCCTGGTTGGCTGGGGGGAGAAGAGTCTTCCTTACTCTCTAGCTCTTGCCCTGTGTTTCACCCAGGCTCTCATTTTAAGGAAGATGAACGCCCAGTGTACCAGTGACCTTGTGCTGGGCGAAACGGGAAGGCTGGTTCTGCCTGCTGACCCTGTGTTTTTGTCCTTGGATCCGGTTGCGCTTCCTCTCCCCCCTCATCTCAGCAAGGAAGAAGCCACTGCTCCAAAACCGCCATTAAAAAAGCCAGACTGCGGTTTGCAACTGCACATGGAGAAATGTCCTCTAGTCTGATTAAACAAAAATAAAACTGTTTGGCCATAATGACCATCGTTAAGTTTGGAGGAAAAGGGGGAGGCTTGCAAGCCGAAGAACACCATCCCAACCATGAAGCACGGGCGTGGCAGCATCATGTTGTGGGGGTGCTTTGCTGCAGGAGGGACTGGTGCACTTCACAAAATAGATGGCATCATGAGGGAGGAAAATGTGGAAATATTGAAGCAACATCAAGACATCAGTCAGGAAGTTAAAGCTTGGTCGCAAATGGGTCTTCCAAATGGACAATGACCCTAAGCGTACTTCCAAAGTTGTGGCAAAATGGCTTAAGGACAACAAAGTCAAGGTACTGGAGTGACCATCAAAGCCCTGACCTCAATCCCATAGAAAAAGCGTGTGCGAACAAGGAGGCCTACAAACCTGGCTCAGTTATTCCAGCTCGGTCAGGAGTAATGGGCCAAAATTTACCCAACTTATTGTGGGAAGCTTGTGGAAGGCTACCCAAAACATTTGACCCAAGTTAAACAATTTATAAGAAATGCTACCAAATACTAATTGAGTGTATGTAAACTTCTGACCCACTGGGAATGTGATGAAAGAAATAAAAGCTGAAATAAATCACTATTATTCTAACATTTCACATTCTTAAAATAAAGTGGTGATCCTAACTGACCTAAGACAGGCAAGTTTTTTACAAGGATTAAATGTCAGGAGTTTTGAAAAACTGAGTTTAAATGTATTTGGATAAGGTGTACGTAAACCTCTGACTTCAACTGTATATCTACATCAATGGGACAGCTGAATGTAAGGAAAAAGACAAATGTATAAAATTATAGGCAGACAAGGCAGTTCAAAGCCAATAATGCAAGGCTGCAAAAGCAAGCGTATAGTAACATTTTTCAGGACGTCAATGTTCGACAGTAGATGAAAACACATTAGTTACAATATGGAGACGAGATCAATAAAACAAACATGGAACGCTCAACTGAGCCGAGACCCAATTGCTGGGAAATAAACAGTGCATTAGAGGATTGAGTAGAGCTCCCAATTTTACATTATTAGATTATGTTTTAAAGGGAAATTAGGGACACATTGTAAAACAGGCACGGGCTGGTACGGGAAGAAAAACACACGCTATTCAAAAACAGAGGCAACAGAACGCTGTATTCAGCTGTTGCCAAACCCCGGATGATGACTTCAGTCTGATGACACCATGCCCTATCACAACATCTCACCAGTAACTGACCAGTGAAATCACAACAATGTTCCTGTTACAGACAAAAATACATAGGCATTTTCCCCCATACCAAGAATAGGTTAAATGTCTGAACAGACTAGTATCGAATTTTGGTTAATTAATTTCTCAATACATTAACTGGCGAGATAGCGTAGTGCAGTTTGAGTTGTTTTGATGCCTCACTAACGTACCAATGCGTCTAGTCACCAGTGAAAGACTATATTTATTACATGCAAGATTGGGTTCTGGCCTGGGTTCCCGAGACGAACGTGTTTCTGACTCTGCTGTCATTAAATGCAGTGTGGTTATGGTGCTGCAACCATTACAAATTCAAGTATAGCCTAACGGCTTGCATCATGCGTTTAGTCTGAATTTCCTTGACCTTCAAATTGCTGCTTAGCCTATAGGTGTATAATATAGTACATTGTCTGCACTCAAGATAAGCCTCTACTGATTATGCTACTGGCTGTGTAGTGTGCATGGTTTAACTTCGAGCAGAGCTCTCCTCCCCTTCCTGATAACCCATGTCTGCTTGGCAGTCGGCCACCACGATGCCAAACACACAGCAGCTAGCTACTCCTGGAGACCAGCAGATGACAACGACATGGTGCTTTTATCACAGCCACACTGCAATCCACACTGCCGACACTAACCTGGGTCTCCTCAGCGAAGGAGAAGACAAGCACTCATGCCCAACTGACAACACAAAAACGCACAGGCAAACAGTTACCCTCACACAAAAAAACAAACAAGCGTGCGAGGACACTCTTTAAAATGATATAATCAGCTGCCCATAGAAATAGATGGGCTTGCTGCTTCTGAGGCCTGAATTTCCAAGTGAAATTGACAGAAGGCTAGCTGGGGGTGCGGGGTTGCTCAGGTCAAGTAGGGGAATAGAGGCAGCAGCAGCTATGAGCTCCAGAACACAATCCTAAAGTGGATACTGGCTGTTGTCACTTGGTCTCTGTGAGTGAGTGAACATGACAAGTGGCTTGTGGAGAACTGGGAAGAGTGGGCCCTGATATCATGATGTACTCTAACAGTATAAAAGCCTGTGACTGCAGGTGCTATTGAGGTCAGAAAAATTATATTCTGTAGAACAGAGGGCGTCTCTGGATTTGTTTTGCATATTATTTGCCTGGATATGGTGAATATGATTTTGTGGTCAAATGAGCGAATCAGCTGTTGGTTGCTACATAAACAGGTCTAGTGCAGCAATTAAAAAAATAAGAATTCTAAGATAAAAGAATAAGTCATTTAAAAAAGTTATGACACTTAATGTTTAAGGTAAAAAACATATCAGGAATTAAATGTAGGCTAGGATGTATTCTTTGTTGGTTGTGTAAACTAAATACAGGAAACAGGAGAACAAAACATAACCAGTCCCCTCAAAGCACTCTATTGTAAAATGCAATCATAAGCTTGTTGCTGATACTGTATAAGCCTCATAAGGAATGTCAATCTCTTACTTGTTTAATCGCGTGTGAAGTACAGGGCATGGAGAGAGGGAACACTGGAGACCAACTAGCGTACTTCTTCATGTCCTGCACGTGGCCCAACGACACCCGCTTTTGACTACTCAGAGAGCAAAGGCAGCAGCGCTGGGCAAAAGCTGTGTTAATATTTAAAAATCAGAGCATCTATTTCAAATAGTTCTCCAGGCGGAACAACAAAAAAGTAGATTACAAAGAAACAACTTCCTCATACAGAGGAAATGGAGGATCGCCAATGTAAACACCAGTACAGCAGCTTCATTGTTAGCACCACAGGAAACAGCAAACACGTAGGCCTGTGTGTGTGTGTGTGTGTGTGTGTGTAGGGCGTCACCAGGTCTCGATTTACGATTAACTTGTTTAGGCCTGGTCTGGCTAAACAGTTACTTATCTAGACAAGGTTTACTACTCTATATTACAGCGGTTACTTCCAAGGGAGTAGGAGACTGGGTCACTACAGGGCAAGCTCACCTGCCATTTAGGATAGTACACAACTTGCCCTCAGCTACAGGGAAACGGGAGGGGAGGAAACCCCGGAACAATAAAGCAGATTGAAATGGTGCAATGAGTACACACGGATCACATGAAGAAACAAACCAAACAGCCAAGAATATACAAACTGACTGAACTGTGTTTTGCTTAACAACCGTTTTTAGTGAACAATACATAGTCATAACACAAGTAGCCCATTTCAAATGTGGCGGCTGTAATGCAAACGGAATTCATCAAGAGACGGGGGATGACTAAGTGCGAAAACTGCTCAATTATAAAGCAAATCTTCTAGGTAACAGTGAGTGCATAATGTTTGAAAACAGGCAACAAACAAGGCACCAATGCTGTTATTATTGTGCTGGCACTCCTCTCTCGCGCACTCGACCACTTTCCCCATCTTACTCCATCGGACTACCTCTTGCACTTGCCTTCTCTTATTCACTCAGTTTCAAATCACACATTCACCTAGTCACCTGCTCCTTAGTTCTTTTTTATTTTATTTATAATTTTTTTACTTTAGTTTTAGTAAATACTAACACTTATTTTTCTTAACTGCATTTTTGGTTAATTAAGGGCTTGTATGTAAGCATTTCGCTGTAAGGTCTACACCTGTTGTACTCGGCGCATGTGACTAATAAAATTGGATTCGATTTGATTCATTTACAGGCTCCAGACTTCAAACCTTGCGTCTACGATTAGCCTACAGTTTAGACTATGTGGCTTAGAGACATCGTACCATCATGACACTATGGTGTCACCGGCATCACTGGTTCAACCACAAAGGCCCATTGTAGTTCCTATGCCTCTCCTGACTGCCATTCGCAGACAGTGCTGAGTAGCACCATAGTTTATTATTAGGACAATGGAAACTTGAATTGAGGACCGGTTCGTCCTAAGGAGCTGCTGTTGAATGGAAAAGTCCCATTGTTCCAGTAGCGTCACTGCAGCAAGCGGACAGTGTACTGTACGTGTACTGGCCTGCATTACACCAGGGGGAAATAAACTACGCTAGACATCACTTTGGGAGCCACCTAGAGCTGAATAGAGTAGTCTAGTGACAGATGTTGTGCTGCTGACTATTGGGGGAATGTTTTCCAGGACCTCCGTGTTGTGAGACAAAGGGCCTAACAGCTGGCCATAAGAAATAAATGATTTTTCTTGAAAAGGAAGATTGACAAGTGAATCATACAGGATGTGCGTACTAGGGATGTAAAGATTCCCAGATAAACATTTGAACTGGGGACCTATGCATAAGGTATGAGTGCGTCGGTCTGTGGGACCCAAAACCGATCCAAATGTAGCATGCATAGTCAGGAAATCGATTCAAAACGTGACGAATTGCCAGTTCCAATTTCTTGTTGCTGAAATTCATTTATTTTTACATTCTGAACATCTTTTGTGACAACTGCGTCCTCTCCTTTAGTGTTTAACTAAGCACGTAACTGATCTACAAGTAATGTTGCATGCCGAACAATCCTAGGCAATCAATAGCCTAGTCAAACTGCGCTGACCAACGAGAGGTAGGCCTATTCCTGATCTGGCACATCTGCGGGAACCGTCAGCATTCAAATGTTTATAAAATGGCTTGGGCAATATTAGGCTTCATAAAAGGTAGCCTAAGCTACTGCCAGACAACTCATCTGGCTATACATGCTGATCAGGTCTTAGCCAACACTACATCATATTTCGATTGTTCAGGTTCACCATCAGCAATAGTTTTGCTTGAAACAATCAGTAGCTATAATGGTAATTGAATGGTACACACAAGTTGAAATCCAAAATACATTACTAGCTGTACTACTTTTAATCTGTACAAATGTATTAGTGGGCGATGGTGATTTCAGATCACCTCCCCTAACATAGTGGGGTGTTAGATGCCCGGTTTCCTTTATGGCTCAGTTCAGGTGCCCACACACACACACACACACACACACACACACACACACACACACACGTCATCATCTCAGACATATCCAGAGCAGCTATGAGCTCCATCAGCAGCAGATATGGATTATGAATGTGTTCATGCAACAAAATGTTAGCGCATCAAATTGTATCGCTTCGAACCCGAATCGATTCGCTCCTCTAATCAAACCCGAAGCGTTTCTTACTAAAACGTATTGTTCCTGTATCACCTAAGACGAGCGCTACTCCTAATGAAACTGAATAATAAGGGATGTGAAAATGTTTAGGGGAAAACTAGGGACAAGTGGGTTAAAAAAAAAAGCAGGAAAAGCATAAGCGTTTTTGTACAATGCTGACCAAAGTCTGGTAGTCCAGACTGCACTGGGACATATTGTTCCTCAAAAATGTTTCCAAGAGCATAGAGTAGGGTCGGCGGTATCCAGTTTTTCAAACTGTTTTGGAACCATACTGGGGTATACGTTATTACCGTAAGTGCACACAAGGGGCACTATTTTTATAAAAAAAATGTAATATTTAGGTAACATGGATCTTGACCCAGGAGGGAATTAATTGTGTATTTTATAACCAAGAAGCTTGAGCTTGCCATCTACCATGTTAGCAAACCAAATGCTGGATATAATTTATTTGGCACATCTTAGATAGTTCTAAGCAGTGGCATAGCACACACACCTCCGCAAGGTGGGGTGGCCCCAAACCCAAAACCATTGGTATGTCTAAGTACCCCTGTATAGGGTATATAGCCCAATCCTAGTATGTAGCACAGACTACATATAGCCAGCACACTCAGACACTTAGCGGATGGGCTCCGCTTAAAAATATCACTTTTTCCAAGGATGACCACAGTTCCATAGCATAGCCTACTAATTACAGATTAGTAATATAAAACTGAAAATATGCAATTGTTCTTTCGCAATTTTTTTTTTTTTTTTTAAATCAGGTTCATAAGGTTTAAGATCTGCCAAAACGAAAGAATGGATTTCTTTGATGATGTAACACTTGAATTGTGGCATTTGTGGTTTTTCTTTTTTTACATCTAGTCTACAGCAACATTGGCTCAGAAGTCCAGCTTTTCTAGTTAAAAAAGGGTAGTTAAAAGGTTGTCACTTTGCTCCAGAATGGCACAGCGGTCTAAGGCACTACATCTCAGTGCTAGAGGCGTCACTACAGACCCTGGTTCGATTCCAGGCTGTATCAAAACCGGCCGCGATTGGGAGTCCCATAGGGTGGCGCACAATTGGCCCAGCGTCATTAGAGTTTGGCCGGGGTAGGCCGTCATTGTAAATAAGAATGTTTTTAACTGACTTGCCTAGTTAAATAAAAGGTTCAATAAAATTGTACTAAAAAAGCAGGCGTGTTCGTTCAGCTGTCCTGTTCAATTTTGAGAGTCAAGTTATTCTGTAACTAGGCCTAGTTACCAAAACTCCACTGTTTTTAAAAAGACTGTCCTGTTTAGAGGGAAATGACTCAACCTTTATACAGCTTGAACCCGAGTCCACAACCTTCTGGTCTTGCTGTAGCCTGACTCAGTACTGGAAGGGGTGACTAATGAATTATTCTCCAGGGTCTTGGATGAAATTCTCTGCACTTCATATTTAAAGATCGGGAAAAGTGAAGCATATTTCAAGCAGCACCAGTCACACTAATCTATAATTAAAGTGTGAATTTAGAGTAGCACAGCCATTACTGGAATACGAGTTTCCCTCAAACAAGTGCGTACACGGAGAGTGGTGGGGGGTGGTAGGAGCAGCAGACATTACAATGCCTGGTTAAGGTGTCTGATGCTGCTGCCGTAAGCGTATTGTATAGGCTGACTCAAATGAATGCGCTGCGCGGTGGATTTCATCCTGTAGCCACATCAGGCGTAGGGAGCCATCTGATATGGCGGGATATATTTGCATCTTAATGCTGACGAGCATAAAAAAATTCAATTTGCATCTCAGCTACAGCACTTCAGATGTCATTATCTTTTATAATGCACCAAGCGCAATTATCCTAAGTTGCATTTGGGGGAAGGGGGTCATACTGTATATCTAGGGTAGAAAGTATTAACATTTTTATTTTGACCCGTTTTTCCTCCCCAATTTCGTGGTATCCAATTGGTAGTTACAGTCTTGTCCCATTGCTGCAACTCCCCTACGGTCTCGGGAGAGGCGAAGGTCGAGAGCCATGCGTCCTCCAAAACACGACCCTGCCATGCCGCACTGCTCACTCAACTCGGAAGCCAGCCGCACCAATGTGTCGGAAGAAAACGCTCTCCAGCTGGCGACCGAGGTCAGCTTGCAGGCGCCGGGCCCGCAACAAGGAGTCGCATAAAGCGTGATGGACGACAGAATCCCGGCCGGCCAAACCCTCCCCTAACCCAATTGTGCATCGCCTCATGGGTCTCCCGGTCACGGCCGGCTGTAACACAGCCTGGGATCAAACCCGAGTCTGTAGTGACGCCTCTAGCACTGCGATGCAGTGCCTCGGACAGCTGAGCAACTTGGGAGAACCATAAGTATTACACTTTTCACATACCCTGGAGGAAATGGAGGCAACTCTCCAGAATGAAAGCATAGAAATCTCCATAATAAAAAGCACTTCATTAGATCACTGCTAGAAATGCATGTTTAATGAATAGAAACTGAAATCAGAAAGCGAGCGCACAAAGGATATTGGCTTCTGAAATGACAACTGTGAAAAAAATATATATACATTTGATCTTATGCTGAATTCACTTCTGCTGTGCTGTCCTTGTACAAACAGCAAAACAAATGTCCTTATGTGAGCTAAATATAAGCCAAAAACAACAAACATCTACAGTACCAGTCAAAAGATTGGACACACCTACAGTTGAAGTCAGAAGTTTACATGCACTTAGGTTGGCGTCATTAAACTCATTTTTCAACCACTCCACAAATTTCTTGTTAACTAACTATAGTTTTGGCAAGTCTGTTAGGACATCTACTTTGTGCATGACACAAGTAATTTTGCCAACAATTGTTAACAGATAATTTCACTGTATCACAATTCCAGTGGGTCAGAAGTTAACATACACTAAGTTGACTGTGCCTTTAAACAGCTTGGAAAATTCCAGAAAATGATGTCATGGCTTTAGAAGCTTCTGATAGGCTAATTGAAATCACTTGAGTCAATTGGAGGTGTACCTGTGGATGTATTTCAAGGCCTAGCTTCAAACTCAGTGCCTCTTTGCTTGACATCATGGGAAAATAAAACGAAAAATCAGCCAAGACCACAGAAAAATAATTGTAGACCTCCACAAGTCTGGTTCATCCTTGGGAGCAATTTCCAAACGCATGAAGGTACCACGTTCATCTGTACAAACAATAGTACACATGTATAAACACCATGGGACCATGCAGCCGTCATACCGCTCATGAAGGAAACGCGTTCCGTCTCCTAGGGATGAACGTACTTTGGTGCGAAAAGTGCAAATCAATCCCAGAACAACAGCAAAGGACATTGTAAAGATGCTGAAGGCAGCAGGTACAAAAGTATCTATATCCACAGTAAAACAAGTCCTATAAAATCGACATAACCTGAAAGGCCACTCAGCAAGGAAGGTGCCACTGCTCCAAAACCGCCATAAAAGAGAAACAAATCAAATTATAATTTGATATTCTTCAAAGTAGCCACCTTTGACTTAATTACAGATTTGCACTCTTGGCATTCTCTCAACCAGCTTCACCTGGAATGCTTTTCCTACAGTCTTGAGAGTTCCCACATGTGCTGAGCACTTGTTGGCTGCTTTTCCGTCACTCTGCGGTCCAACTCATCCCAAACCATCTCAATTGGGTTGAGGTCGGGTGATTGTGGAGGCCAGGTCATCTGATGCAGCACTCCATCCCTCTCCTTCTAGGTCAAATAGCCCTTACACAGCCTGGAGGTGTGTTGGATCATTGTCATTTTGAAAAACAAATTATAGTCCAGCAAACCAGATGGGATGGTGTATCGCTGCAGAATGCTGTGGTAGCCATGCTGGTTAAGTGTGCCTTGAATTCTAAATAAATCACTGACAGTGTCACCAGTAAAGCCCCCCCACATCTCCATGCTGCATGTGTGGTTCCCACAGTGAAGAGATCATCCGTTCACCTACTCTGCGTCTCACAAAGAAACAGCGGTTGGAACCAAAAAGATAAGATTTGGACTCAGACCAAAAGGACAGATTTCCACCGGTCTAATGTTCATTGCTTGTGTTTCTTGGCCCAAGCAAGTATCTTCTTATTATTGGTGTCCTTTAGTAGTGGTTTCTTTGCAGCAACCCGACCAAAGGCCTGATTCACGCAGTCTCCTCTGAACAGTTGATGTTGAGATGTGTCTGTTACTTGAAGTCTATGAAGCATTTATTTTGGCTGCAATTTCTGAGGCTGGTAACTCCAATAAACTTATCCTCTGCAGCAGAGGTAACTCTGGGTCTTTCCTGTGGGGGTCCTCATGAGAGCGAGTTTCATCATAGCGCTTGATGGATTTTGCGACTGCACAAGTTCTTGAAATGTTCCGCATTGACTGACACCTTAATGTCAAAGTAATGGACTGTCATTTGTCTTTGCTTATTTGAGCTGTTCTTGACATAATATTGACTAGGTATTTTACCAAATAGGGCCACATTATGTCTACCACCCATACCTTGTCACAACACAACTGATTGGCTGAAACGCAGTTAAGAAATTTCACAAATTAACAAGGCACACATGTTAATTTATTCCAGGTGAAGCTGGTTGAGAGAATGCCAAGAGTGTGCAAAGCGGTCATCAAGGCAAAGGGTGGCTACTTCGAAGAATCTCAAACAAATCAAAATATATTTTATATAACACTTTGGTTACTACATGATTCCATGTGTTATTTCATAGTTTTAAATGGTCTTCACTATAAGTCTACAATGTAGAAAATACTAAAAAGAAAAGAAAACCCCTGGAATGAGTTGATGTCCAAACTTCCGACAGATACTGTATGTGGCTCCTTCCTTCCTCTGTACTACAGGCCATGCTTTGTTTGTGGGGCCGCTCCTTCCACTCCTTCATGACCAGAGACTAATTTTTCTCTCTGTGGCTGAGTGATGCTGGCTGTGTCGGCATGAGAGTTTGCTCTGAAAGTAAATCATTGTGCTGTTAGAGAACTGGGGGGGCTGCGCTCAGCCGAGAAGTGGTAGGCCACACAAGCTCACAGAACGGGACCGCCGAGCGCTGAAATGTATCATGTAAAAATCGTCTGTCCTCGGTTGCAACACTCCCTACCAAGTTCCAAACTGCTTCTGGATGCAACGTCAGCACAAGAACTGTTCGTCGGGAGCATCATGAAATGGGTTTCCATGGCCGAGCAGCTGCACACAAGCCTAAGATCACCATGTGCAATGCCAAGTGTCGGCTAGAGTGGTGTAAAGCTAGTCACCATTCAATCTCTGGAGTGATGAATCACGCTTTGCCATCTGGCAGTCCAACAGACGAATCTGGATTTGGCGGATGTCACAAGAACGCTACCTGCCCGAATGCATAGTGCCAACTGTAAAGTTTGGTGGTCTAAGCCTGTTTTTCATGGTTCGTGCTAGGCCCCATAGTTCCATTGAAGAGAAATCTTAACACTACAGCATACAATGACATTCTAGACGAGTCGGTGCTTCCAACTTTGTGCCAACAGTTTGGGGAAGGCCCTTTCTTGTTTCAGTATGACAATGCCCCCATGCACAAAAGCAAGGTCCATACAGAAATGGTGTCAAGATCAGTGTGGAAAACTTGACTGAACTGCATAGAGCCCTGTTCTCAACCCAATCAAACACCTTTGGGATGAATTGGAACACTGACTGCGCATAAGCCTAATTGCCCAACATCAGTGCCCGACATCACTAATGCTCGTGGCTGAATGGAAGCGAGTCCCTGCAACAATGTTCCAACATCTAGTGGAAATCCTTCCCAGAAGAGTGGAGGCTGTTATAGCAGCAAAGGGGGGGGACCAACTCCATATTAAATGCCCATGATTTCAGAATGCAATGTTTGAGGAGCAGGTGTCCACATTCACTACCTGGACAAAAGTAAATTCACACACACCACGGTTCCCGCTTTTGGGCGATACATTTTAAAAGCCGATAAGAAATTGGCGCCACCTAAAAAAATCCTATTGCAAAATAATGCATTTTAGCCTGTTCATTGATTGATTAAAAATACCAGTGGATGTAGCAGTTTGTTGCTGCTGGAGTGAAACATGTGCTTTAATAAGACCAATCATTGCTCAACAATTCTAAAGGCAATCGTGGGAAAAAAACGCTACTATTTTTTGTTCTCAACTAGCTGGTCATAGAAGCACGCTTCCCATTCGCCATTCAAGTGCATAGGCAACTAGGCAGGCTTCAGCACAACACACCACTTTGCAATGAGGTGGAGGCGGTTTTGAAAACATATAAATCGTTGTCTGAAACCTGAACGTTTTACTACATATTATGGAGGCATGTCTTATCTTGCTTCAAAGCTGCCTAGCCAACGTACAGGCAATTATTTTATAAAGACTTCCATATGCCATTGAAACCAGTAGCCTTTTAATGTCATGTTCTATTGGTTTTCAAATCAACTTTCTTTCTTTGTCCAGTAGCCAAAGCCACAATCCTAGTCGTATTAGTAACCCATGCTAGTTGGTGCATATTTACATCTCCTTCTTTCAAAATTTCGAACGGATATTTTCATCAGACACATGAAAGCGCTCACAATGGTGTTGCATTTTAGAAAGAGGCTATATCACTTTGGCAATTTAATACAATTGACTTTAGGGAAAACTTCCCTTAGCCTTATGGACGCGCCGCCTATGTATTTTAACATCTTCAAAATTATATAAGAATGATGCATGCCGTTGCATCCGAGTTGGATGTTCTGTTAAGATGAATAACCATAAACAATGTGATTTGTCATTTTAAGAACCGTTGGTCGTTGTCTTAATGACCTTACGCAACCAATGCATATGGATCCGGTAAATTAAAATGCTGCCGGTCAAATGTCTGGAAACCCTGCCCCACACATTTCAGAATATTCTTCACATGGCACTGCGAACGCTCTCTGGGGTAATGATGGCGCTGCAGCACGACAGAGGGATTCTCTGGATGAGCCTTCATAAATCTATGGATGACGAGAATGCATTTTAAGTGTCGCTACCCGGACGACGATACGCAGGCCAGGAGAGGAGCGTCGAGGAGAATTTAAAATAAATGAAGTGGAGTGAATTATTTAAAGGTACAAACTGAGAATTGAAACTTTCTTTTAGACTGCAGATGGAAAACCGCCACAAAAAGCAACGGTGCACCCGTAGCTCCCTTATCTCCCCCAGACCACCTTTCCCCCGGTTGCCCTCAGTCCCCTGAAAGCCTGTCCATTAGGTGCAGTGAGACAGGGAGTGCAGGGGTTACAACAGGAAAACCCACTGTATTCCCCTTCATTTCCTCATGTTCAGTCACGCAGGGCCAGGCTCTCTGTGCTCCATCAGCCTAAATATGTATTTTTATTCTGCTGTGTGGTGCAGATGAGCTCCAGTAGCTGGGTTTTCATTATAGGTTGGAGAGCAGAGCAGGGAGAACAGAGAAAGATATATCTGGAGTAAGCATTTCTGTCCATCAGCCAGTATGGAGCCCAAGACTGATGGCGGCAAAACAAAGTGCAGCTCTAATCGATACGCAGCTCTCCTGATGAAAACAGGCCAGAATTATTAATATATTATATATATATTTTTTAAATCACACACCACGGCTGCCCAGGCCTTTGGCTTCTCTGTGCACTCTTACCCTCCTAGAGCACTCCTTCCATTACCCCCCCAAAACTCCTCCCAAGGCTGGCCCCAGTCTCGACAGCCAGTTCTCACTCATCACTTAAACTATCCCTCTATCCCAACAAGTGGTGTGGTATAGAGAATAGTGGATTCGATTCCCGAACCATACATACCTAAAACGTATGCACGCA
Organism: Brachymystax lenok tsinlingensis; assembly: GCA_030435695.1. Classification (NCBI taxonomy): domain Eukaryota; kingdom Metazoa; phylum Chordata; class Actinopteri; order Salmoniformes; family Salmonidae; genus Brachymystax; species Brachymystax lenok. Next base: position 29,855,448 of record CM059789.1, on the reverse strand, counting down.
TGACTGCAAAACTGGATAAAAACTTCTGTTAAATGGCATATACTGTGTCTGTGTGGAACATAAGCAATGTCTAAATGCCACAACACATCGTCCAATGAAAGAGTTGGAAAAGAGACTGCTAAATAGTGTAGTGAACAGTAAACATTGAGTTGGTTGGCTGCGCAAGAAAGTGAGCATCTGGAATCATCCAGTCAGGCTCCTCCTCAGCCGAGAAACTATGCATCAGTGAGGAACATGTGCAGCTTCTAACTGGCTGTGTAAAATGTATCCCGGTAGCCCCAGGGCCTCTATGGTTACGTCAAGACAACCAATGAACGCTCCGCCTGGGACGAAACACCATTGCTCTCAGAAGAATCATAACTGAGAAGGTCTAACACACTGGCGGTCAGGTCACAGCAGTGAACAATGTTTGTGTAGGAGGGGAATTGGTTCATGGGACAATCCTTGTGTGTGGTGGCTGTAGACTGCTGCAGAGAGAGGCTCTTCTCCCTGGGTTGACCTGAGAAGCAGGTTCATAGCGCCTAGAGGCTCCCACATTCTGTTTGACATGCACGCCTGGAAAGCACTGATACAAGACAACATCCCCTGCCAGGCAAGGGCCTGCTTATTAGTGCTTGGGTCCCAGCAGCGTGGAGGCAGCAGGGCCGAGATGGGCCGGGCCCCAGAACAGTCAGTGTGTCCACCTACAGCAGGATGGGCAGCCAAGCCTGCTGAAAAAACCTGAGACTGCAGCAGCCCATCCAGTTAGATGGACCTCACACCACAAGAGAGAATGAGAGGCGCGGCATGGTGAACAAAACAACCAAAATGCTCTGGCCCTCGCACATCAAACGTTTGCAGTCTTTTTCAGTCAAAGCCACTGTTGGTTAACACAACCACTCGGTGAGCCCCACCATCTCCACTCTTAGATCTCAGAGGTCTGCGTCACCTGACATTTTCTAAAAAAGCATGATGAACACAAGCTTACGTCCATTTTCTATTTTGAACTATTTGTATCTAGGGTAGAAAGTATTACAGTTTTTACATCTGAAAGGAATGAAGGAGGGAAATAAAAATAAAAAAAGTTCAGAATGAAAGCATAGAATTCTCTAAAATAACAAGCATTTCATTATTGATAGAAATGTGTGTTTTATAAATAGAAGATGAAAGACAAAGGATAATGGCTTTTGAATGCACCATTGTGACAAAAGCCTGCACATTATCCTGAACGCACTTCTGCTGTGCTGTCCTTTGAAGTCCTTGTACAAATAAACAGCAAAACAGATGTTCTTATGTAAGCTACAGTTGAAGTCGGAGGTTTACATACACTTAGGTTGGAGTCATTAAAACTCCATTTTCAACCACTCCACAAATGTCTTGTTAACAAACTAGTTTTGGCAAGTCGGTTAGGACATCTACTTTGAGCATGACAAGTAATTTTTACAACAATTGTTTACAGACAGATTGTTTCCTGTATCACAATTCCAGTGGGTCAGAAGTTTACATACACTAAGTTGACTGTGCCTTTAAACAGCATGGACAATTCCAGAAAATTATGGCTTTAGAAGCTTCTGATAGGCTAATTGACATCATTTGAGTCAATTGGAGGTGTACCTGTGGATGTATTTCAAGGCCTACCTTCAAATTCAGTGCCTCTTTGCTTGACATCATGGGAAAATCAAAAGAAATCAGCCAAGACCTCAGAAAAAAATATGTAGACCTCCACAAGTCTGGTTCATCCTTGGGAGCAATTTCCAAACACCTGAAGGTACCACATTCATCTGTACAAACAATAGTATGCAAGTATAAAACACCATGGGACCACGCAGACGTCATACCACTCAGGAAGGAGACGCATTCTGTTTCCTAGAGATGAACGTACTTTGGTGCGAAAAGTGCAAATCAATCCCAGAACAACAGCAAAAGGAGGAAAAGGGGGAGGCTAGCAAGCCAAAGAACACCATCCCAACCGTGAAGCACAGGGGTGGCAGCATCATGTTGTGGGGGTGCTTTGCTGCAGGAGAGACTGGTGCACTTCACAAAATAAATGGCATCATGAGGAAGGAAAATTATGTGGATATATTGAAGCAACATCTCAAGACTTAAACTTCTGACCCACTGGGAATGTGATGAAAGAAATAAAAGCTGAAATAAATGACATAAGACCGGGCATTCTTACTAGAATTAAATGTCAGGAATTGTGAAAAACTGAGTTTAAATGTATTTGGCTAAGGTGTACGTAAACTTCCAACTTCAACTGTATGTACTTGAATTGAGAGACCTGACTGCATAGACAGTATCCAAAATACACAGTAGCATTGTCCGCTCCAGTTACCCTGGTGGTGGTTAGGAGCACTGGCTACTGAGGAACAGGAAAGATGGCTAGCTAAAGTACTTGGGAACAGAGACTTGGCGATGGAATATCTTGACGTCAGTGGCGATTTTAGCATGTACATTTTGGTGGGGCAAACTAAAAAAATATGTATTAGATGCATGCCAGCAAAGCCACTACACAACACAAATACATGAATCGCACTATAAAAAGGTGACCACAAACTGTTAGTGCCTACATAAAGCTGTTCCAACAACAGGGGGGGGATTATTTTAGCACCAGTGAGTGAATCCTTACCACTGCTACACCTGGCTATCAGCAAAACAGTTAATTCAGCCATATTTACTGCCTTTAAAAAAAACATAGCTGATATAGCTGACTTGCTTAAACAAATGTGGTTTCTACTGACAATTGAAGTAGAAACCATGGCATAAGGGGACCACGAGCAGATAAGAGGACATCCGTAATTTCGATTAAAACATTAATGCGAGAGCTTGGATGGATGTAGTCAATATAACTATTAGTTCAGCACTTTTGAAATGTACAGCGACAGATTTCAGAACATGGGCCATTCTTACAGTATTCTCCCTGTACACCAAGTCAGAACCGTAGGATAAATAAAGGAGTCATATAAGCAGACAATGGAAGCTCTTACAATTAGAGGTCGACCGATTATGATTTTCCAATGCCGATAATGGGGAGGACCAAAAGAAGCCGAAACCAATTAAATCGGACGGTTTTATATATATATATATATATATATATATATATATATATAGATATAGTGAGGGAAAAAAGTACGTTTTGTACGTTTGCCCACTGACAAAGAAATGATCAGTCTATAATTTTAAATGTTAGGTTTATTTGAACAGTGAGACAGAATAACAAAAAAAAAACCAGAAAAACGCATGTGAAAAATGTTATGAATTGATTTGCATTTTAATGAGGGAAATAAGTATTTGACCCCTCTGCAAAACATGACTTAGTACTTGGTGGCAAAACCCTTGTTGGCAATCACAGAGGTCAGACGTTTCTTGTAGTTGGCCACCAGGTTTGCACACATCTCAGGAGGGATTTTGTCCTACTCCTCTTTGCAGATCTTCTTCAAGTCATTAAGGTTTCGAGGCTGACGTTTGGCAACTCGAACCTTCAGCTCCCTCCATAGATTTTCTATGGGATTAAGATCTGGAGACTGGCTAGGCCACTCCAGGACCTTAGTGTGCTTCTTCTTGAGCCACTCCTTTGTTGCCTTGGCCGTGTGTTTTGGGTCATTGTCATGCTGGAATACCCATCCACAACCCATTTTCAATGCCCTGGCTGAGGGAAGGAGGTTCTCAACCAAGATTTGACGGTACATGGCCCCGTCCATCGTCCCTTTGATGCGGTGAAGTTGTGCTGTCCCCTTAGCAGAAAAACACCCCCAAAGCATAATATTTCCACCTCCATGTTTGATGGTGGGGATGGTGTTCTTGGGGCCATAGGCAGCATTCCTCCTCCTCCAAACACGGCGAGTTTTGATGCCAAAGAGCTCCATTTTGGTCTCATCTGACCACAACACTTTCACCCAGTTGTCCTCTGAATCATTCAGATGTTCATTGGCAAACTTCAGACGGGCATGTATATGTGCTTTCTTGAGTAGGGGGACCTTGCGGGCGCTGCAGGATTTCAGTCCTTCACGGCGTAGTGTGTTACCAATTGTTTTCTTGGTGACTATGGTCCCAGCTGCCTTGAGATCATTGACAAGATCCTCCCGTGTAGTTCTGGGCTGATTCCTAACCGTCCTCATGATCATTGCAACTCCACGAGGTGAGATCTTGCATGGAGCCCCAGGCCGAGGGAGATTATTCGTAAATGGAATAAACACAATCGCACCAACTGTTGTCACCATCTCACCAAGCTGCTTGGCGATGGTCTTGTAGCCCATTCCAGCCTTGTGTAGGTCTACAATCTTGTCCCTGACATCCTTGGAGAGCTTTTTGGTCTTCGCCATGGTGGCGAGTTTGGAATCTGATTGATTGATTGCTTCTGTGGACAGGTGTCTTTTATACAGGTAACAAACTGAGATTAGGAGCACTCCCTTTAAGAGTGTGCTCCTAATCTCAGCTCGTTACCTGTATAAAAGACACCTGGGAGACAGAAATCTTTCTGATTGAGAGGGGGTTAAATACTTATTTCCCTCATTAAAATGAAAATAAATTTATAACATTTTTCACATGCGTTTTTCTGGATTTTTTTGTTGTTATTCTGTCTCTCACTGTTCAAATAAACCTACCATTAAAATTATAGACTGATCATTTCTTTGTCAGTGGGCAAACGTACAAAATCAGCAGGGGATCAAATACTTTTTTCCCCTCACTGTAAAATTTTGGCAAATGAATTACTGTCTTTGTTAGGAAGAAATGGTCTTCACACAGTTCGCAACGAGCCAGGCGGCCCAAACTGCTGCATATACCCTGAATCTGCTTGAACGCAAGAGAAGTGACAATTTCCCTAGTTAATATTTCCTGCTAACATTCATTTCTATTAATTACATATGCAGGTTTTTAAAAAATATACTTGTGTATTGATTTTAACAAAGGCATTGATGTTTATGGTTAGGTACATTATTGCAACCATTGTGCTTTTTTCACGAATGCGCTTTTGTTAAATCATCACCCGTTTGGCGAAGTTGAAGTAATCTGTGAATAGATGATAAATTAACAGACACTGCATTGATTATATGCAACACAGAACAAGCTAGTTAACCTAGTAATATCATCAACCATGTGTAGTTAACTAGTGATTATGTGAAGATTGATTGTTTTTTTTATAAGATAAGTTTAATGCTAGCTAGCAACTTGGCTCCTTGCAGCCACAAGGTACTTTTGATGCTGCACTCGCGTAACAGGTGGTCAGCCTGCCACGCAGTCTCCTCGTGGATTGCAATGTAATCGGCCATAATCGGCATCAAAAAGGCTGATTACCGATTGTTATGAAAACTTGAAATCGGCCCCGCTGATTAAATCAGTTGACCTCTACTTACAATATTCGATTATTACATTTCTCTAAAACAGGCTATAGGCTACATGCACACCACCAAGTCAGAACAGTAGGCTAAGTTATGAGGTAAAGGGACCAAATTAGGTTGAGGCACATGGGCTACTAACAGCTTACTACACAACATATACTTAGTATTACATTCTTAGCTACAGTATACATATCTCCCTGGCATATTACATCATTTATGCAGCAGCCATTTGGGGATTTACCTTGTTGTGCTGTGCTCACTTGAACAGGAAAGTGGCGCGGCAGTCCTTCTTGTGGGCACATTTTGTCATCAAACTTTGTCAAAGTCTGGCATTGTCTGGATTTATTGTGCTTTCAAGTCAACTGGGAACCCGGGTAAAAGAACAAGGTCGAATCACGACGTCAGTGATCGTCAGGTCGGAGCTCTAGAAAGAGGCCCAAGTTCCCGACATGGAATTCCGAGTTGGATGACTGCTCAAAAAGTATTTTTCCAGTCAGAAATCATACATTTTTCTTCATATGACTTGATTGAAAAAGATTTGCCAGTAGATTGTCAATGTGATTCATGATGATGACTGCTTGTCTAGCTAAGATTTTGTAAGTATGATGTCGACATGATCAGTCCAATCAAAGCTACGGTAGATAACGTGATTTGACGTCATTTTATCTGTGGCCAATGACCTTGAGCCTTCTTGGATGGGCACTTCTACTGTAACTCTATGGCAGCACACAAGGGGCTTGAATTTTTGAGGACTCCCCATAGATTTTGCAGTGACGTAGTGCCTCCCTGAGTGACAACACTCAGCCAATCACGCTGCAACTACAGAACATAACCAACCCCTAAGCTCCATATTTTCCACTGGCTGCCCCACCACCACAGAAAGCACTGAGCTAGGCTTAAACACCAGCATTTGGAGCTGCCTTACTCAAGAAAGCAAAACAGAGACCATGTTTGTTTGTGGCTTTATTTATTAACTATGATTAAGATTTTTTATATTGTTTGCAAACTGATGTGGCACATATTAATGCCAAAATAATATGCAAAACAAGCTCTGCTCCACCTGCCATGAATGACGGGTCGCCACTGCTTGATGTGTCTGCTCTTCCCTCAGAGTCAAGGGGTTTCCAAATGGAATACTACCGCATTTCACAGATCTAGCTGCTGCCTTCAAGGGGCTTGAAAGAGCATGAAAAGCAGCTTTGTGATTCTGCATTCCTTGTCAGAGCATTACAACCTCTGGAGCTTCCCCCTGACGTAAAGCCCAGCACCACTCGTTCTGTTTCCACAGCCATCTTTAATGACTTTGTGAAGACACTCTGGGCTTTAGCGGCACACTGCATCGTAGGGGGAAGACAAGTTCTGCCCATGATTCCTCTTCAGTCTCTCCCTCCCTCCCTCCCTCCCCCTGAGCGGATGGGAGGGCGGCGTGAATTAGGAGGCAGAAAACCAGAGCTTGATATAACGACACAATGCGCATCAATGACAGCGTGGCTAGCAGCTCCACACGAAACGTTATTTACAGCTCACACAAAAATGAAATTACAGGAGCACACAGCTCAGGATGCAGAAAAAAAATAAGCTGACCTGGCAACAGTTTAAGAGGCTGGGAAGAGGGTCAGGCTGCATAATTATAATATTGCTTTTCCTTCCTTCACCGCCAGTATCTATACTGCTCACATTGACTCTGGGGGATAAAACCTAATCGTGACAACAGGTTATTGGAAGGTAGGACTATAAAAAGGCAGTAAAAATGTGTTCGTTGACTGAAGCTTGTGACTGTGCCGGTGGATAAGGACTTGATCCATGCTTCATCTTTGATGAGGACCATCAACCACCGATAATTTAAGGACTATAAACCCCGTAATGTGCAGAATGAAACGTATGGTTGAAATTCACTGACAACTGAAATTCAACAAAGACAGATTAGCAACTTTTAGTTAAACAAAAACCAACGATGATTGGCTACTTTCAATACAGGACCAAAATAAACAGAGTAACAGTAATTGAATTACTGTAAATTAACATCCAAGTGGAAAGGCAATGACAACCTGTTCTCCAAGATCAATTGTTTTTAACTGACCATCTGAGAAGACTGATTTACCAGAAAGTTGATAGCTTGTACCCACCCCTTTGGGATGAACTACTGTTCACTCTGGGTGAGAAAGGTCCATGTAAAGAGGGAAACTTTGCAGATCCAGCTTCAATAAAAGGCATTGAAAACTTCAACTGTCAATTTCCACTAAAGGCAAAATTGCTCAAAATCAGGAAATGTTTTACTTCAATTGACAACAGTGACTCATAACTACAAATGCTGTAGGCTACAAATAATGTTTGTGTTCAGCTAAAACAGGTTAATTTTGTGACAATGATATATGTAAAACATAATGAGTGTCAATGCCATGATAGTAATATTGTAGCCAATAAGCTACTGTACCTTTAACAGTCTAGTTACACAAATAGTTAGCCGTTGGTAATACTGCCAGCAAGCATGATTTCATTGGTAGAAAGTGGCATAGCTGAGAGAACATTAGCGATCTTGATAATAGCTTGACAGATGAGCACAATGTGACTGTCTATATACTCAACTAGCGATAATCCGCTAACGTTGGAAGGGGTGTAATCATTAGTCCAAAACGTTTTGCAACGGAAATCGTTTACTCCAAACGAAAAACGTTTATACTGGAAAAATTCAGGTAGAACCTCCCCGTTCGGTTCCCAGTGAATACACCCCTGGCTATAGCTATCAAATGCTGCTTAAACTTGAGTGCCGGGTGGCAGGCTAGCCATGTGTATTGCATACATACCAAACGGTTCAGTCTTCTCCGTAGCATATTTGAGTTTTCTCTTCTTTGGTAGCTGGGGACACCAACGAACTATTTTTGTTTAAACCAGTTTACTATAGACTCTGTTTGAGCTTTTCTGATAAATAATAAGTAATGTTGCATTTATATTTGTTAACTAGCTCTCTATTTTCTACTCTAGTAGTGCTTATAGCTATATGGAATGCCGCAGCGATGCTACATTGTTTCCATTTCGTTTGAATTCGATCTCTTCTAACCATTCGCATTATCCCTTTTAAATATTTTCCGCGTTGCGTTTTACTGTTCTAGTCGTGCTCCCCAATCCAAAAACTGAAACTGTCCGCGACATCCTGTAGTCCTGTAGTTCTATGCCCTGTTGCTGTGTCTTTCCGAATTAATCCTTACATACGATTCAACTCGGCGCACCGGTCAAAAAAAAAAAAAAACTGTGACCGACATACAAAAAGTAACTTCAATTTCGATTCATACGCAGGTCTTTCTCGCCTACTACTGCCCCCGTATCTCCCGTCAGTCAAACCCCTGTCAATCTTTTTTTAAACTCCACTCGTCATTAGCGTCTCGTCCATTGACTATATAATATGAACGACTCGTCAGCAACACTAAAAAATAACTTCCGGGTCATGGAATTTCGGAAATGTTTTAAATAAAAGTTCCCTACCTAATAGAAGAAAAGTGTCAACAACCTGTATTTATTCATGATAATATATTTTTTAAAGCAATTATCTAAACATGAACAATGATTCATATTTGTTCATATTTAAGTGACATTAGCATTATATTTGGGTATTAAAACATGTTCCAATTTCAAATAAATGCCCTCAATGCAAATCACTGTATATTATAAACCTATTGGCTTATAGAGCAAAAACTATTCTAGGTGCCACAGTAAAAGTATTGTAGGGAATAGTCAGTAGGGTCTGTAGAATGTATATATGGTGTCATTTCATGGGGCTCTGAATAATACAGAGTGTTCCTGGACTTTTACTCCACCCATTCCATTGGCCATAATGTAAATCATTGTGTATGGGAATGCATATTGGTTTATAGAGCAAAACATATTCTAGGTGCCTCAGTAAAATTGTTATAGAGAATACTCAGTAGGGTCTGTAGAATGTATGCATGGGTCTCTTTGTAAATTAATCATTTCCATTGTATACTTCTTATAAGTAGGCTTTTATTATGTTCTTGACATTCATTAATTTAAGCTCCAATCATTTCTCAATGTGCTCCATCTTATAATATTATTTAGCTTATATAAACTAGTCATTCTCTTTAGTTTAGATGTACATAATTTAAACATTATGCACTTGCAAAGATGCAGAAAATATTGATTTGGTATCAGTGTTTTACTACAGACTTTTATTTCGAAGGCAAAATCCGAAACCCGGATGTCTTAATGTGGATATGATCCAGCAAGTGTTGCTGCGGTGAAGCTAATCTCAATCCCCTCAACGCTCCCACGTTTATAAACTCCGCCCGTTGAAGATGCAGTGACTATTGCCGCGTTCCAAACAACTGGGAACTCGGAACTAGGAACTCAGAAATCTCCGACTTCCGAGCGTTCATAACAACTTCAACTCTAAAAAAACGAGCTCCGACTGGGGAAAAAACTATTTGAATAGTCATCTAACTGGGAATTCTAACTATGGAACTCGAGCCTCTTTCGAGAGTTCAGACTTTCCGACCTGAAGATCGCTGATGTCATGATTTGACTTCGTATTTTTTCCGAGATCCCAGTTGTCGTGAACGTGTCATGTGAGGTGTTGCATATTGGGGAACTACATTAACTATTTCCTTTTTTTACAGTCTGGTCTATCCTATATCAGTGTCAACAATAAAGATGGGGCGCTGTTTATATATAAAAAATAACATTATTACATACAGTGCATTCGGAAAGTATTCAGACTCCTTCCCCTTTTCCACATTTTGTTACATTACAGCTTTATTCTAAAATGGAAATATTTTTTTAAAATCCTCATCAATCTACACACAATACACCACAACGACAAAGTGAAAACAGGTTTTTAGAAATGTTAGCAAATGTATTAAAACTAAAAAAACAGAAATACCTTATTTACATAAGTATTCAGACCCTTTGCTATGAGACTCGAAATTGAGCTCAGGTGCATCCATTGATCATCCTTGAGATGTTTCTACAACTTGATTGGTGTCCACCTGTGGTAAATTCAATTGATGGGACATGATTTGGAAAGGCACACACCTGTCTATATAAAGTCCCACAGTTGACAGTGCATGTCAGAGCAAAAACCAAGCCATGAGGTCGAAGGAATTGTCAGTAGAACTCAGAGACAGGATTGGGTCGAGGCAAAGATATGGGAAAGAGTACCTAAACAATTCTGCAGCACTGAAGGTCCCCAAGAACACAGTGGCCTCCATCATTCTGAAATGTAAAAAGTTTGGAACCACCTCCCAGCCAAACTGAGCAATCAGAGAAGGGCCTTGGTCAGGGAGGTGACCAAGAACACGATGGTTACTCTAACAGAGCTCCAAATCAAATAAAAGTGTATTTGTCACGTGTGCCGAGTACAACAGGTGTAGACCTTACAGTGAAATGCTCACTTACAGGCCCTAACCAACAGTGCAAAAAAAGGTATTTGGTGAACAATAGGAAATAAAAACAACAGTAACGTGGCTATATACAGTAGCGAGGCTATAACAGTAGCAAGGCTAAGTACAGGCACCAGTTAGTCAGGCTGATTGAGGTATGTACAGTGGGGCAAAAAAGTATTTAGTCAGCCACCAATTGTGCAAGTTCTCCAACTTAAAAAGATGAGAGAGGCCTGTAATTTTCATCATAGGTACACTTCAACTATGACAGACGAAATGAGAAAAAGAAATCCAGAAGATCACATTGTAGGATTTTTAATGTATTTATTTGCAAATTATGGTGGAAAATAAGTATTTGGTCAATAACAAAAGTTTATCTCAATACTTTGTTATATACCCTTTGTTGGCAATGACAGAGGTCAAACGTTTTCTGTAAGTCTTCACAAGGTTTTCACACACTGTTGCTGGTATTTTGGCCCATTCCTCCATGCAGATCTCCTCTAGAGCAGTGATGTTTTGGGGCTGTCGCTGGGCAACACGGACTTTCAACTCCCTCCAAAGATTTTCTATGGGGTTGAGATCTGGAGACTGGCTAGGCCACTCCAGGACCTTGAAATGCTTCTTCTGAAGCCACTCCTTCGTTGCCCAGGCGGTGTGTTTGGGATCATTGTCATGCTGAAAGACCCAGCCACGTTTCATCTTCAATGCCCTTGCTGATGGAAGGAGGTTTTCACTCAAAATCTCACGATACATGGCCCCATTCATTCTTTCCTTTACGGATCAGTCGTCCTGGTCCCTTTGCAGAAAAAACAGCCCCAAAGCATGATGTTTCCACCCCCATGCTTCACAGTAGGTATGGTGTTCTTTGGATGCAACTCAGCATTCTTTGTCCTCCAAACACGACGAGTTGAGTTTTTACCAAAAAGTTCTATTTTGGTTTCATCTGACCATATGACATTCTCCCAATCCTCATCTGGATCATCCAAATGCTCTCTAGCAAACTTCAGACGGGCCTGAACATGTACTGGCTTAAGCAGGGGGACACGTCTGGCACTGCAGGATTTGAGTCCCTGGCGGCGTAGTGTGTTACTGATGGTAGGCTTTGTTACTTTGGTCCCAGCTCTCTGCAGGTCATTCACTAGGTCCCCCTGTGTGGTTCTGGGATTTTTGCTCACCATTCTTGTGATCATTTTGACCCCACAGGGTGAGATCTTGCGTGGAGCCCCAGATCGAGGAAGATTATCAGTGGTCTTGTATGTCTTCCATTTCCTAATAATTGCTCCCACAGTTGATTTCTTCAAACCAAGCTGCTTACCTATTGCAGATTCAGTCTTCCCAACCTGGTGCAGGTCTACAATTTTGTTTCTGGTGGCCTTTGACAGCTCTTTGGTCTTGGCCATAGTGGAGTTTGGAGTGTGACTGTTTGAGGTTGTGGACAGGTGTCTTTTATACTGATAACAAGTTCAAACAGGTGCCATTAATACAGGTAACGAGTGGAGGACAGAGGAGCCTCTTAAAGAAGAAGTTACAGGTCTGTGAGAGACAGAAATCTTGCTTGTTTGTATGTGACCAAATACTTATTTTCCACCATAATTTGCAAATAAATTCATTAAAAATCCTACAATGTGATTTTCGTTTTTTTTTCCCCTAATTTTGTCTGTCATAGTTGAAGTGTACCTATGATGAAAATTACAGGCCTCTCTCATCTTTTTAAGTGAGAGAACTTGCACAATTGGTGGCTGACTAAATACTTTTTTGCCCCACTGTACATGTAGATATGGTTAAAGTGATTATGCATATATGATGAACAGAGAACAGCAGTAAGCGTAAAGAGGGGTTGGGGGGGCACACAATGCAAATAGTCCGGGTAGCCATTTGATTACCTGTTCAGGAGTCTTATGGCTTGGGGGTAAAAACTGTTGAGAAGCCTTTTTGTCCTAGACTTGGCACTCCGGTACCGCTTGCCATGCGGTAGTAGAGAGAACAGTCTATGACTAGGGTGGCTGGGGTCTTTGACAATTTTTAGGGCCTTCCTCTGACACCGCCTGGTGTAGAGGCCCTGGATGGCAGGCATCTTAGTCCCAGTGATGTACTGGGCCGTATGCACTAAACTCTGTACTGCATTGCGGTCGGAGGCCGAGCAATTGCCGTACCAGGCAGTGACGCACCCAGTTAGGATGCTCTCAATGTTGCAGCTGTAGAACCCTTTGAGGATCTGAGGACCCATGCCAAATCTTTTTAGTTTCCTGAGGGGGAATAGGCTTTGTCGTGCCCTCTTCACGACTGTCTTGGTGTGTTTGGACCATTCTAGTTTGTTGGTGATGTGGACACCAAGGAACTTGAAGCTCTCAACCTGCTCCACTACAGCTCCATTGATGAGAATGGGGGCGTGCTCGGTCCTCCTTTTCCTGTAGTCAACAATCATCTCCTTAGTCTTGGTTACGTTGAGGGAGAGGTTGTTATTCTGGCACCACCCGGCCAGGTCTCTGACCTCCTCCCTATAGGCTGTCTCGTTGTTGTCGGTGATCAGGCCTACCACTGTTGTGTCATCTGCAAACTTAATGATGGTGTTGGAGTCGTGCCTGGCCATGCAGTCGTGAACAGGGAGTACAGGAGGGGACTTAGCACGCACCCTTGGGGGGCTCCAGAGTTGAGGATCAGTGTGGCAGATATGTTGTACCTACCCTCACCACCTGGGGGCGGCCCGTCAGGAAGTCCAGGATCCAGTTGCAGAGGAAGGTGTTTAGTCCCAGGATCCTTAGCTTAGTGATGAGCTTTGAGGGTACTATGGTGTTGAACGCTGAGCTGTAGTCAATGAAAAGCATTCTAATGTAGGTGTTCCTTTTGTCCAGGTGAGAAAGAGCAGTGTGGAGGCAATAGAGATTGCAGCATCTGTGGATCTGTTTGGGCGGTATGCAAATTGGAGTAGGTCTAGGGTTTCTGGGATAATGGTGTTGATGTGAGCCATTACCAGCCTTTCAAAGCACTTCATGGTAACGGACGTGAGTGCTACGGGTCGGTAGTCATTTAGACAGGTTGCCTTCGTGTTCTTGGGCACAGGGACTATGGTGGTCTGCTTGAAACATGTTGGTATTACAGACTCAATCAGGGTAATGTTGAAAATGTCAGTGAAGACACCTGCCAGTTGGTCAGCACATGCCTGGAGCACACGTTCTGGCAATCCGCCTGGCCCCGCAGCCTTGTGAATGTTGACCTGTTTAAAGGTCTTACTCATGTCGGCTACGGAGAGCGTGATCACATAGTCGTCCAAAACAGCTGATGCTCTCATGCTTGCCTCGAAGCGCGCATAGAAGTGATTTAGCTCGTCTGGTAGGCTTGTGTCACTGGGCAGCTCGAGGCTGTGCTTCCCTTTGTAGTCTGTAATAGTTTGCAAGCCCTGCCACATAAGACAAGCGTGTCGGAGCCGGTGTAGTACGATTCAATCTTATCCCTGTATTGACGCTTTGCCTGTTTGATGGTTCGTTGCAGGGCATTGCAGGATTTCTTATAACCTTCTGGGTTAGAGTCCCGCACCTTGAGGGCGGCAGCTCTACCCTTTAGCTCAGTGCGAATGTTGCCTGTAATCCATGGCTTCTGGTTGGGGTATGTACGAACAGTCACTGTGGGGACGATGTCATCGATGCACTTATTGATGAAGCCAGTGACTGAAGTGGTGTACTCCTCAATGCAATCGGAAGAATCCCAGAACATATTCCAGTCTGTGCTAGCAAAACAGTCATGTAGCTTAGCCTCTGCTTAATCTGACCACTTTTTTATAGACCGAGTCACTGGTGCTTCCTGCTTTAGTTTTTGCTTGTAAGCAGGAAACAGGAGGATAGAATTATGGTCAGATTTGCCAAATGGAGGGTGAGGGAGAGCTTTGTACACGTCTCCATGTGTGGAGTAAAGGTGGTCTAGAGTTTCTTTCCCTCTGGTTGCACATTTAACACGCTGTTAGAAATCAGGTAAAACAGACCTGAGTGTCCAGTAATATTCAATCTCAAGTGATTATAATGAAACAAGGATAATTCAGTACGTGTTTATTTTACATCTAAACATTTAGGCCTAAATGTTGGAGCTGGGCCTAGACAAGATGTTCTCTCTGAAAGTAAGCTATCCTGGCATCTCACAGATCTGGAATCCCTAGTCCTCTTCCTAGACACCTTTGGTCTATGAGGGGTGAGCCAGAGGGTCAGGTACTCTGGGCCATCCAGGAATAGCATTTACAGGCCTCAGGTAATACTCGCACTGCTCTGGGTCCACATCCCTTATTAAAACAGTTTGCCAAGCGCAGTGACAATTGTATTATTTCCTCTCATCTCTTTCCCATTGCATCCAACTATTTCTTTACCTATGCCACTTCCTGTGCTTACTTCTGTCTCTCAGCCGGTGTCCGTCTCTCCCAGCGTTTCATATACTAAGCCAAAGCCTGTAGGTAGTTCTCTTCTACTTTCTTCATCTTAGCCTTTGTCGTCAGTCCGTTTAGAACTGCAACATTTGGTACCCATTCCTGACATTCATCCTTAGCCTGCGCCAGTTCATTTACTAGTGCATGTACAGACTTCTGCCAGTCAGACAGTTCCTGTGGCTTATTGTGAAGATCAGTCATTTGACGTGCTATGTCCTCTTCTTGAACCTGAGCATTGGCTAGTTGCTTAACCTGTAGCTTATTTTTTATTTTACCTTAATTTAACCAGGTAGGCCAGTTGAGAACAAGTTCTCATTTACAACTGCGGCCTGGTAAAGATAAAGCAAAGCAGTGTGATAAAAACAACAACACAGAGTTACACATGGGATAAACAAACGTACAGTCAATAACACAATAGAAAAATCTGTATACAGTGTGTGCAAATGAAGCAAGGAGGTAAGGCAATAAATAGGCCATGGTGGCGAAGTAATTACAATTTAGCAATTAACACTGGAGTTATAGATGTGCAGATGAGGATGTGCAAGTAGATATACTGGTGTGCAAAAGAGCAGAAAAACAAAATAGAAATATGGGAATGAGGTAGGTAGTTGATTGGATGGGCTATTTACAGGCGGGTTGTGTACAGCTGCAGCAATCGGTAAGCTGCTCTGACAGCTGATGCATAAAATGAGTGGACACCAACTACAACATGGCTCATCACGCTCTCCCTGATCTCTCTCCTGGCATACTCTATTCATCTTGAATTTCAAAGTCAGAAGTTCATATCTGAAGTAGTTTCTTCAAGGTGTAGAAGATTCTGACAGGGTCTGTCTGTATTTAGAGGTTTGAGGATTGATTATAATGTTGATGCCATCATGTTAGTTTATGACACCACAATCAGTGATATATAGAATATTCTTGCTGATACAAATTCCACTGTTACCCTGCCAATAGGGTCACAATATGACAGAGCCATATATTTAGACAGTAATTAAGCAATAAGGCCCGAGAGGGTGTGGTTTATGGCCAATATACCACGGCTAAGGCCTGTTCTTATGGATACAGCCCTTAGCCATGGTATTTTTGTCATATACCACAAACCCCTGAGGTGCCTTATTCCTATTATAAACTGGTTACCAAAGTAATTAGACCAGTAAAAATACATGGTTTTTCATACCCGTGGTATATGGGTATGTCAGCCAATCAGCATTCAGGGCTCAAACCACCCAGTTTATAATTCTAGACATAGGCTACAGTTACTTAGCAATATTTAAATATCCCCCGTGTAATGTTAAATGGCCGATAACATGGCTACCATAGAATGTTGTAGTGTCGTGTACTGTAAATGCATCATAATCCGGAAACCGCATCGGCGCAACTCTCTGAATACACTGAACAAAAATGTCAACATATTCCTGTGAACTGCAGGAATGTCCACCAGAACTGTTGCCAAAGAATTTAATGTTAATTTCTTTACCGTAAGCTGCCTGACAACGCTGTTTTAGAGAATTCCTCCAACTGGCCTCACAACCACAGACCATGTACATGGCGTTGTGTGGGCGAGTGGTTTGCTGATGTCAACGTTGTGAACAGAGTTCCCCATGGTGGTGGTGGGGTTAAGGTATGTGCAGGCATAAGCTACGGACAACGAACACAATTGCATTTTATTGAGGCAATTTGAATGCACAGAGATACCTTGACAAGATCCTGAGGCCCATTGTTGTTCCATTAATCCGCCACCATCACCTCATGTTTCAGCATGATAATGCACAGCCCCATGTCGCAAGGATCTGTACACAATTCCTGGATGCTGAAAATTGCCCAGTTCTTCCATGGCCTGCATACTCTTCAGACATATCACCTATTAAGCTTGTTTGGGATGTTCTGGATCAATGTGTACGACAGCCTGTTCCAGTTCCCGCCAATATCCAGCAACTTCACTCAGCCATTGAAGAGGTGATATCTGTATTCCCAGTCACTAATGAATTTGTAACTCAGTAAAATCTTTGGTATTGGTGCATGTTGCGTTTATAATTTTGTTCAGTATCAACTGCATCAACTGTTGAAAAGTCAGAATGTGTTTTTTTTTTTACAGGAACACTTCATTTCACATTGGCTGTAATGAATTCATGAGTATATTCTGTCATCTAACCCAGGAGTTAATTATTACAGAACACTGAGTAGGCCTACTGCTGCCCCTGCTGCTGCTTATCTAGATATGTCACCAAATCGAATTTTGTCAGATCTGACATCTCTTCTTCTGAGTCACAGATGTCAATTTGTGATTTGCACATTATATAAATAAATAATACATTGTCACATCATTGGAAATATAATTCAAATTCTGGTCACAAAACCGTGGGCTGTTCATAATGGTGAGATCCGTCTCCTTGACTCTATTGCCCCCGTGTGGTTCTGCACTCATCGTCTGATCTAGGTCTCTCAAACCTTCGTAGTAGAGTAGGCTAAAACGTTCATTAATGTGTTTACAAAGGAACATTTCTGTAAAATTACCGAAGCTCATCAATAAATTGTATTGTCAATTAATCAATTTAATAATATGTATGTATTTGCAAAAATAATGGACCAATTAAATGAACCGTTGTGCCAAATATGTCATTATGCGTCATGAATTCAACAGTGTATATATTTTTCTTTAGATAAATGTATCCAATATTCGTTAAATTAATCCAAGAGTTTCGCAATCTCATATTTCCTGCATCTCTAGACCTGTTGCAGCACAATCTCACTCTCAATTCGTGCAAATATGTACAAAACGTATTTCAGCAGATTTCGTGCGTTTTTTGTGAGGCTTGATTGGTGTGAAAAGACACACATTTTTGTGCAACTTAATTCGTAAGACAATACAAAAAAATTGTGCGACTTCATTCATAGGAAAATACATTTTTGGAGGGCAAATTTCGGAACAATCTTTTGAAAGTTATTAGAGCAATGCATGATGGGCAATGGTGTTCAACACTGCCTTTGTTTGTGTCCCACATTTTTTTATAGGATAAAAAAACGTGTTAGCAACCCAATATTGTTAATCAACCAGGTTGTCACCGAAATAATTATAATATAATAGTAGCCTTATGATGTTGTTGTTCTTATTAATTCCCAAGCTGTTTTCTATGCTTGTTTTCACTTCATACTGGTGAACTTGTAGTCAGAAAGGCTTTTTTTTCGTGTAGGCAACAGTAGGCCTACACAATTTTCTTCATGACGCGTTTCATATTTCGACATTGCACAATTTTCTTAATAATGCATTTAATACAAGCTCCACTTTTTCGTGTACATTAGACCATTTATTTCATAATGCATTTAATACAAGGCCTTGTCGAATGTTATAAGGGTCGAAAGATTGGATAAAAAATGAAGATATATATCTTTTTTTTGTGGTATCGATGAAGGTATTTGATTGGGGAATGGGGATACATGTTTATGATGGGAAATTATAATCCACGCCATATAACACACTCCCACACAAACACTTACAAAAATATACACACACTCACTTTGTTTGTACTGTTATAGCCAACTGGAATTGACTTTGTATCAATTACTTTTTATAAAATATTTGTATCTAGTTGTCATGTATTCAATATCTTTAACTAGTTAAATGTTTGTAGTTTGTATGTTTCAGTAATGATTAACATGGTTAAATAGTCGCAAATCTCTGCTTGGTTTAGCTTTTGGTATATTTGCCATTTTCATACATATTCTGTATTTCCACTGAAGAAAACAATAATTAATCAACACACGACTTTAAATAAATGTTATATAAAACGGAAATTGCGCACTGTAAATAAATGGTGAGAAATGCTCAGTCTGAAGCCATTCAGCTATGGGTTTCACAACCCTATAATAATGATACAAGTTATATCACCTTAAAAATTGTTTATTTACAACCTCTGGGGTATAACATGTTGAGCAAAGTGGTATAGGAGTCCGACATATAACCCCCTAACTTGAGTTCAGTCCTCGCCAATGAAAACAAACAGGGGCCTCAATTCTAGGCCTTAGAAAATTCTACATCCATGTCATTAGATCAAAACAGGATGGATCAACAGAGATTCATATTGCTGGTTTGCATCCTAAAAAAAATATATAGTTGTGTTTTGCTGCATAACACACTTACATTATTTGGCTACCCATATGATCTGGATCATTGTCAGGTTATTTGATATACGAGCTTCAGTAACAAAAGAACACCATGGTTGTAATAACACTTTAAACAGGTAGTTTATAAATGTGTAGAATGTGTTTGTTTTGGTTCCATACTGGTAAATTAACTTATGTAAATTAGACAATCACAGGGGATTTTCTTCTGAATAACTGGTCAGGGCATAGCACTTTCCATTCAGCTTTAGGCAACTTTGATATAAGGCTTGATCACACCTGCAGTGACTACTTCTATCTGTCACACCCATTGTTGCGTAACCATTGTTCAAAAGATATATCAATGTATTTATACCCAACACAATGATGAAAAACTGAATGCTTCCCACCACTAGATCACGTGAGCTGGATGTGATCCGTTTGCTGCCACCAGTGTAGCGGAAAAAAGTGAAAGCTGCAACAAGGACTCTAACTAGGGCTCATATAACCTGTTTAACTGCATTGATATGACTTAATCGGTCATTGTCCAAATACCATGCATTTGCACCAGGGGAATTTACACGTCTTCTGTTTCCCCACATGATTCATTAATTTCCCATCATGAAAATGTAGCACCAGTATCCCAAACTATTAAGCAAAAACAACAACATCGTAAGGCTACTATTATATTATTTCGTTGACAACCTGGTTGATTGTTAACACGATTATTTTTTTACACAAATAAATGTGGGACACAAAAAAGGCAGCGTAGAACATCATTGCCCAAAATGCACTGTTCCAATAACTTTCAAAAGATTTTTCCGAAGTTTGCTTCAAAAAAAAAGTATTTTCCTGTGAATTGTTTTTGTATTTTCCTACGAATTAAGTCGCACAAAAATATGTGTATTTTCACACTAATTAAGCCACACTGCAAGAAATCTTCTGAAATACTTTTTGTACGAATTGAGTGTGAGATTGTGTTTCAACACTAGACCAAACACTACAAAATTAGGTACATCTAATGGACCCATAAACCCAACCGTTTGAGAGCACACAAATCAAACTGTTTGGACTGTGTCGACATCATTTTATAATATGCTTGGCGGATATTCGAGGAGCCTAAAAATGAACGAACTAAAGTTGAGTTTATGTCGTTCAAAAGATTTCCACACGATGGCAGCCCAATGAAGGCAATGGAATGGCTATTGGGTGGAGGCACGCGCGGATATCACAGAGGTAAAGTTGCATCACTTTATTGACTCCATGGAGCTGAATGAGTAGTATAATTTATAACGTATGCAGCTATCAAACAAACACTCAAACTAGAAGAGCTTGATCATTTTTTAATGAAGTAGCAAATAATGTTTTCTCTCTTCACACTGTGTTCAATATGATGTAGGCATGACTTGCCTAGTTAAATAAAGTGTGAGATAAATAAAACATGTAAAAATAAATGTAGGCATGTAGCCTAGATTAGGTGTGTTCTCAGTTGACACAGCAATTGATTGTTTGTGTGTAGTGTACCAGTTTGCATATAAAAAGGCCTAACCCAGAGGCATGCATCAGTTAGTCTATTCCTCTACAAATGTTACTTATAAGGCTAATGTTTATTCTCTCTTTAAAACATCACTTTTAATTTGACGATATTTCCACATGGTTTTGAAAATTTTACTTTAATATTGCTGAAACAATACAGAGACGGTGCTAATGTTCTTATTTTATTTTCAACATGTGTACATTTGTAATAGTAGTGCGACTAGGCTTAGTCTTGGGACAGAGTAATACCTCTAGAAAAACGTTAAAAGCACTTTTAAAGCGACTTCTGTTTCTCTGCTACCATTTTATCATAACCTGTAGGCTATTTGGTATACGTTGCATGGATCCAAATAACCCTTTTGTAATGTTGATCAACATTTTGGGGAAGAATCGTATGGGGATGATTTTGCAGTAATGATATTAGTTGTAAAATAGGAGTGGCTGTTATATTTAAAGCACTGCCGTACTCCTCATATGTAATCCAGAGAAGGAAGTGTGTACAGTAGTGATTATAGTGCCCGCCTTCCCTCCACAGTTTAGAGGGCATTCCTCCACTGGCTCGTCCACTGTGTGTCAGTCCTACTTGTGAATCCGAACTGACAGTCCCATGGAGGAGTCTTGGCTTGGTGGAGTTGGGAAACTTCCCCAGCCATCTGTCCTAGAGCTGCCCCCTCCCTCCACGCATCCCTCATTCCCACACTGGGCCTTTGTCAGCATTTCCTGTCCCTGGACTAGGCGTGGTGTGCACGGAGGCTGGGGTGACCGTGGGTGCTTTCACACGCACCTGCAGATGGGACAAAGGGCCAAGGGTGCTGGGCCTGAAGACAGATTGATGCTTTGTGCGTTGAGGCAAGAGTGGGTGTGTGTTAGTGTGTGGTGGTGAGGTGGTGGGGGGGGAGTAGTTTAGTTAGCTAGCTGAGAAGTTTGGGGAGAGGGTTAGGGGATGCAGGTGGGGGGGTCTGTCACTCCAGTCTGTGTGAGTCCAAGCTTTGGTGGACCTTGAGATTGACAGCTTTTGTGGGCTGCGTCTCCACACAATGGTGGTGCTTTAATGGGCAGTAAAGCTATATTAGAGCTTTGGGGAAGGGTTGAGGAGAGGTGATGGTTGGTTCGGGGTGGTGGTTGTGGTGCGGTAAATTGATGGATGGAGGGTGAGGGTGACTGCTTTGCTTAAAGGGGACCAATTCATAGGCATTCAGTTCAGGCCTCGTTATTCACTGAATGCATCCAGTGCAGGAATGCAGCATCAATTAGAATGTGTTAGCAGATAGCGTAGAAGGAAACCCCTTTCTCTCCCTTTTGGTCCCAGGACAACACAGTCCCACTATAGGAGGTGTCAGAGCCACAAAGCCTTTTTTGTGGCTCTCTCCCCATTACATTACCAGTGCAATATGTAAGGTGGGGAATCTTTTGATTTAAATTAAGTGGAAAAAACACTCAATACTATTTTTATTCAGCAGGGATAATGGTGTTATAGTCTATAAAGGTCTTTAGCTACTAATCTGTGGCTTAAAATCTCCCCCTGGCTCCCCTTTCTCTCCTCTCTGTGTCTTACTCTCACTCGGAGCATTATATTTATTCAATGGTGGAGGGTCAAAGACAGACTGTTCAACAGAGTTGCTTGTAGCCTTAACTGCCGCATCACTTCTAAGTGTATATCAGTGGGTCAACGGTGTGTTGTGTTGTCCCCCTTTAAGAAAGGGAGAACATATATGAATTAAAACAGTATCTTGTAAGCCATTGTTTGTTGTGGGCACAGACTGCCACTTCAGACACTGAGGGGTTGGTAGATAATGAGTTGTTCTAGAACTTTCCAGGGTAAAGCAAATGAAAGAAAGGAAGGAGTGGGAAATAGTTTGACCATGATCAGATGTCAGGGGGATACACCACTTTGTTTTGTTTTACATACAAAGATAGTGGGGCCATATTTGAACTAACTAGGCTTCATTTAATTGAATGCTTTTCAAGGTTTAACAGCACTACATGTCCACAAAATGTCATCTTTAAAATATAATATATAATATCTACTAATGTACTATTCAAACTATGTATTCAAAATATGTTTTAAAGCATGAAGTCTCGGTATCTGTAAAGCTATAGGCCTACAGTATAGTGAGAGCAAGTTACAGTGTGTATGGCCTCCAAATAACAGTGTTATCCTACAGTGCCATTACCCAGAATTGAGTGGTTGTTATACAGTCACAGTGTTCAGCATCCATTTCATCACCCATTTCCTTGCTCTTACCACCCAAATGATACAGCTGCCACGTGCGCAAATGGAATTGGAGATTTTTGTTCTCCTAAGATTTAATGTGCGCCAACTGGCAGGAACCTCTCATAGAAAGGTGTGTGCTTCACTATGAGCAATTATGCTTCATTTGGAGCTGAGTGAGGCAAATTTGCATCGTATGAAAAGGAAACTAGAGGTAAACTGCAGGAACAGTGCAGTAAATTGGGAAAAACAGTAACATGCAGAAATGCATCTAGCCTGTAATTGTATAATTGTAAAATAGCTGTCTAAATGCATCTCCCAATTAAACTTGCTTCTTCTGAAAGGCAAAGAATTGGCAGGGAATTATGGCAAGAAGTATTGCCACGATTTAAATGCTGCCTCCTTCAGAGTTAAGGGGTAACGGGTGGGGGGTGGGATCATTTGCACCAAAATGGAAAATGTGATAAATATGGACAGATGTCTTCATACAGTACATGTGATGCGGGGGGTTATGGAGAGGGTGTGATGGAGATGGAAGGATAGGGCCCTTCTCTAGGAGATGGTGCTTCCTGAGTGGTGAGAGGGCACAGGAAGGAGATGGTGAGAGAGGAGAGTAGAGAAGAGAAAAGAGGAGAAGAAAAAAAGAAGAGAGGTGGAAGGTTTAGACTGTCAGTGGAGGGACAGTCGTCGTTTCCTACAATTCTGCCCATTTTGCCATGGAGTGTAGAGAAATTGGTTCAGTTCTAAAGCAAATTTCCTGCAATTCTACACATTTTGCCAATACTTATGCCGTGCATGCCTGGTCGATATTCAACCATGATGACTAGTTTAGATAGCTGGCTAGACTAACTTACCAATCTAAAAAAACTGATGATGCACAACCAATTTTCGAAATTGCACCTTGTATATTCTACTATTCTAACTCTCAACAGTAAGATTTCCAAAAAACATGTTTTTTTTGTTGGTTGGGGGACCCCTAGCAACCTGGGGCCCTAAGCAACCGCTTATGTCACTTATGCCTGAAGCCGGCCATCTCTCTCCCTCAGTGGGTGGAGTGGCGCTGTCTGCAGAGCTGCAGAACAGCCTGGTCTCTGTCTGGATTAGACCCTGCCTGGCAGCAGCACACAAAGGATAGCTCAAGTAAACGGTTTATGAATGCTGATTAATTGATGCCATTTCTCTGCAGTGTGCCATGGAGATTTAGAAGGACGGGGTGCATGGGGACTGGGGAGGGTGTGTGGGAGGGAGAGAGTTCTGACATTGGTTCAGGGTGTTTTGTTGTTGTTGTTGCGTTAACAACGGTAAACGTTGAATGCTCACGGTCTAAGTAGGACTATCCAAATTTAGTACTACATCTGTGCTAATAACAACAACCTCAACTTCAAAAATCACATTGCCATTCACAACCCATCTCCAAACTCTCTGTGCTTAACTTAATTAACATTTAGCATTGCCACATTTAACCAGTACTGTCTTCCAGTGTATGCTCAGGTGTAACAGGCTGAGATGGAGGTTCCCACGAGGTGGTTGAGGTGTACAGGTGTTCTGGGAGAACTCGGGCGGCCCGGGGCACGGAGGGGCAAACCACTGTCCCATAGCCCGCCTCAATGGAGGGATCCCAGGGGCCAACTCAATAGGCCGGGTTCCACTTGATGGAGAAAGAAAGGGCCGTTTCAGCCGCTGCCCAGCAGGAAAGATCTGGTCGTGGAAGACCTCTTTCAGGACTCTCTGTTTGTCTGAAGGCTGTCACAGCAGATGAGTACTCAGCAAACAGCGTGAACAAGGATTTGAACCAGAAAACCAACAGAGCCTTGACAATATTGTGATTGGGCCTTGTCTCTTTAGTAGGGTCTGAAAGGCGAATTGAGAGCAGGAACAAGTGCGCATTCAGAGCTGGACGTTGAAAGCCTTTGGGTTGTTTTTTATGGATTCTGGCGGATAAATCACAGTCTGTATGTGTTGGATAAAGGTAAAGCATGTTGATCTCCTCTTTCTCTCATTTAAGGGTAAAATGGGTATAAACCTGATCCACCTCCAAAGTCCTCTTCTAAGGTCTCTCAAAGTCATAGGGTAATCTTATGTCCACTTTGTTCAGTTGTGAATTAGAGCTGTCCGGTCTGGAAACATTTGTTTTTCCTTGTCAAGTCGTCATATATAACACAAATGTATTTAAATGTATATTTTTCTGGTACAGTTCAACATTATTTCAGTTTCTGGGTTTTCTAGATAAGACAGAATATTGTTTGTTCTCAAAGTTTGTCCCTGTCCCTGTCCCAGCCCTCCTGGCAGGATAATTCTGCATGGCAACACACAGAGCTGCCCCTGTGTGGTGTGGAGCTCAGAGGAACCTTAGAGTGTGATTAAACCACAGTTTCCTGTGATACATTTAATCTTCTCCCAACACTAACTCCACTGTGTCAGGGTCTGTCTGGGGTTAGGATTCACCTTTCCCTGTTGATTTAGGCGCCATACACACACCTTCGTGAGGACGTAAACACACACACAGACATGCACATACACACAGAAATGCACATACATATATACACATACTCACACAAATATGCTCATGTCCATACACAGACACTCACACACCATACACACCTGTGTGCTGTCACCTAGGCACTGTACAGAGGGATTAGAGGTAAAGCCTCAGTTTATTACACTGATGGCGAAGAATTGGCCTAGATTTAACCTCCATCCCACACAGAGAGTCTGTCTGACAGCAGCTCAAATGAGACATTACTATTATTTTCAGGTCCAATAGTGTTTTTATAAAGTTAACCTCATTTGAAGCTATTGCATTGCTTTTAATTAACATTAATGTAATCTGAATACAATTTCCAGGTTAAGTGTGAGAATAATACTTTTCACTCTACCTTGCTCTTGAAAACCAACAGAAAGAGCAGGCTGAATCGGTGAGAGTAGATTACACATAAAAACAAACAGATTATATGCTTCTATTTTGTTTCCTTTCTGACTTTGTGTACATTAATCAACCTATTTATTCATTTGATGGTGGGGGTAAAGAGGCTAAGAAAGAGCATGAGTAGTGCTAACTTTGACGGTTTGTGAAGAAAGAAGGCTTGTGATGGAATGGGCCGGGAAGGACTGTGACTTCTCCATTGAGAGTGGAGGGGCACGCTGAATTAGCTTGATTTGCCTGTGAATGGGAGCTTTCCATTATTCCTGTTAGGGAGCTGTCAGATCGAATAGAGAAAGTGAAAACTGCCTTTTATCAACCTTTTCCAAGTGAAACTGAACAGGCAATCAATAACTGAATTCAGGCCCTGGGGAAAGTCAAGCAGAATGATATGGGGTGTTATAAAAGGGGTATTTGTCAAATTGCTAATGGCGAAAAAAGCGGATGACATTTTGGCACAGTTTGATGGTGAGAATAACAGCAAATTAAAAATAACACATCAATGAAGTCTTCCCAGCAAATGTAATTAATAGGTCCGGGCTGGAATGATCAAATACTAATGGCAAATATAAAATTATGAACTTACTTCATAAACATTTTAGGTTATTGTGGTGTTATGTTGGTGTTATTAGCTATGTAAACATATTTTTTCACATGATTTATTTTAAATCTGCAAACATTAATTTGCAAACTTCAGGGTACATGTTTTTTAATAAAAAAAATTATACACATTCAATTCAATTCTTTACTTTTTAAAATCAAACTTGATGAGATTCAATTTAAGCTGTTCTAACAAATATGTAGATTAATTGGCAAATACTCTTAATGAATAAAGATAAACAATTCTGCAAACATCCCCTTCACTAATAGCATGTTTGCAATAGTTACTGTTTATAATTACTTTTTGAAAGACACTCCATATATCACCGCCTCTGAAATAAGACAGAAGAATTGGGAGTGTCTCACTGTTTTATTAAAGGAATGACACCATATTGTTTTTAAGTTTCATTATATTGACCTTATTGTGCTATTGTCCCGTCCCTGACACCATGATAATGCCTGAATACAGACGGAATTATGCTGAGTATCAAAAGATCCTATAGTGGCAGGCCGGTTCAATTATCCCTCTACACACTAACAACATGGAGCGAATAAAACACAAGCCTTAGTCCAAGCTGCTGCTCAAGACTTCTTTTCTACATTGTTCTGACCATTGTTACAGAACTGAGTAACTTGAATGCAGATGAGAATTTGAGCTGCTTACTTTTTCAGTTAAATTACAGGCGTGACTATAATAGAATAAGGTTGAAGCTCAATGTTAAATAAAAATCTTCCTACCATCACATCTAAGATAATATGACACCAATGTCGATGAAACTTTGCAAATCAACTTGATTGGAGGTAAACAACCCCCAATGGTGAGAGAACCAAAGATGTGCTACCTTTTTGTAGCATTTCCGATAATGCTAACATATTTTTCAGCCGAATCTCAGGGTTCTATCTAAAACCGGGCCCAGCAACTTGGTTGCTCAGCAACTCAATAACACAGCTGGCCACCTGCACCAAGCATAAGAAGTGGTTGAGAACAAACCTAGGCTACTGGAGTCAAGCTGAGGTTAATCAATAAATGCATACAGATAATTGTCTGACATGAAAAAATGGGTTGATTGTTATTAGTGAGCTGTTTCCGATTTGATAAGCCAATGAATGTGGTTTTGTTTTGATTAGCTAGGTAGCTAGGCAACCTAGACACTTGAGTGTAACCAGAGAACAAACAAATATGCACAAATAAGCTAGCAAGCATCCTTGGCTGCTACGATAGCCAGTAAACGTTAGCTAGCTAGGTAAAGTTAGCCAACGTAAGACTGCAAAGTTAGCTAAGGTTAGATAGCTAATGTTAGCTTGCTTATCCATAGTCCAGCAGCTAGCCTCTATAGCTAGCTAACACCAGTCAGCTGAAAGCTAGCTTGCTAGCTAGCTAACTAACAGGCAAAGAAAGGTAGCTACATATATTTGGTAATGGAAGGTTTTTACAAAAATTACTTCAGCCATTAGGTAATGTAAACTAACCTCATTCCGTACAAATGTGCGCAACTGTGACATTCAAACGAGGCTGCAAAGAAAACTAATGGGACTGTAGCGACTGTTATCTTCAAAATCTGGGGTGTGAACTACGTTTCTATTCAAGCGTTGATCGACATGGTAATGGAGAAAGGTTGAAAACTCTCATGACTCTCAAAAGCCACTGTTTACTTCAGAAGATCACTTTAGCACCGCCCTAAAAACCCAATTCAAATTCGACACAAACCTTCAAATAGGTATGTAATGACACATTATATAAACTTTTTATAGTGTTTTATTTACATTTTAGAGGCGATAAGGTGATAAGTTGGACAGATCGAGTGAGAAAAAAAGCAATTTCCCCACACGACATCTCTCCTCACTATCACCCATAGGTTTCGCTTCCCCACTCGCCATTTTTAAAAAGACCCAACGGAGCTCATTGCCTTTTTGAATCATGCAGAGATGGGCATCATGATAGTCTTGTCATTGATTTTGTTGGAATGGGGTGAAATTGTGCTTTACAATGGTTTTGACATTACAGTTGATCTGGAAGTATTACGTTTTTTGTTGCTAAAATAAGGTCAATTGTACGGTCCAAGGGGATGTACGAAAGTGAGTGAGTTTACGTTAGCTAGAGCCAGACAACAACAGCTGACCTTGACACAGAAGCTAGCGAATGTTAGCAAGCTCATGTCCAAATGCCAGCCTACATTTTTTCCACAAAACATAGATAGTTAGCCACATCAGTTCAAAACCAATACCAAACTTTGAGTAAATTGTCACGCTGCTATCTTACAATACATGCAATGGGCTTTTACAACACTAGCTAGCTAGCTACTCCATAGTCCAAGCTACGGTAAGAGCTAGCCACATTTCACTGTCAGACAGGACACAATTGAAACTGTAGCTAAGTATGTGTTAACAGCGCCTCGGTTGTGCACTGACTGCAGTGTGCAAATCCATGCTTGCTAGAGTAGGTGGAGGGCTACTCCCAGAAAAAGCGGTATTATATAAATGTATAGGATGCATAACTCTGCAATGCTTTAGACTAGAAACAATCTGTAAAAGGCACAAGAAAGACACAGCTCTACTGTACATGGGGGCATCTTTGTTTAGTCTATACGACCTTCAAAATCAATGGCTTAAAACTGTTTTCTTTTACTTTGCTTTCAATGGGAATTTAGTCATATTTTACAATGTAAGACTGTTGCAATCAATTGAGCTATTCACCTTCTGAAAACTACAGACAATGACTTTTGACTATCAATGATAAAATCTTTACATACTTTAATAGTTAGTTCAAACCTGATTTGAGCTATTAGAGGGCAACAACCAGCAGATCAGAGTTTAAACCAGCAACCCTTGCAGTAATGTAAGCATACCACCTGTGCCATTAGGGCCCAGACCTGGCTTTATATGTGGAAATATTGTATAATGCGCCTTTAACAAAAAATCACCTTCCGGTGCTAAAAGCAAAAAACGATGTTTTAAGTGACATTGGTTTGAAGCCAAAAAAGAAAGGAAATACACATGAGCATGCTTACTCCACCCATGCTCTACCAAGGTTTTCCAGCACACCGCTTTGACCTACTACAGTAGCTATGTTGGTCTATTGTATTTCAAACAAGGTGTATGCAGGTTGCTTAGGATTCAAACCTTCTCAAACAGCTGTGTGTTGGAACACTTTTGTATAATCTAATGAAGAATAGTTTAAAAAATCATAGTGTAATTCAACAAATACCACCTAAAAATGCAACACTTCCTACAGAACTGTGAGCTGAGAAAATCGAGAGAGAGCAGTATACATTACCATTCGCTGGGCTCAAAATATTTCCATATACTTAAATACATTCATCAACTAATTTCCCCATATTGGTGCTTCCAATTTTTACGCTGGATGGAGAAAATGAATCGGATCATTTGGCCTCATCAATCAATTTAGTAATTGATGTCTTAATTGATGGCAGTGTTCTACAGTTAATTGAGCACATCTATTGTAGCCTTTCATTGTTCCTGATGCTCAGATACACTGCCCAGCAACCGGCCCAAGTCTTTGGGTGGGTTTGGACAAAAGATTTGAGTTGTGTTTCCCATTCCCATAAATAACCAACCAAATGTATATTCTTTGCCAAATATATTAGTAATACTATTGAGAATGTCAACAAGGCCATTTTACCTTTTGGAAATAGATTTAGAAATGTGGCTACATGTATAACTTCAAATGAGTTCCTCAATAATAGCGAATTCAGAAACTCAATCTATATTTGGGTGTTTGAAATTGTTGATACAATTTTACACTGCAAAACTGTTCTTTTCCTTCCAGTGATGAGGGCATATGAGGTTTTCACCAAAGTAATAGTCAGCCATCCATCTTCTGTGCACTGTGAGGCGATAACACTCTGTGACAAATAAATCATAGGTCTAATGAGTGTCTCCGTCACCTCAGCATAGAAGCCTGGTTCACAGCCCTGCACCAAAGAGCATCCATTCCCATTTATTCCACTTCACTGTCCTCCTCTCTCTCTCTCTCCACCTCAAACCCCTTACACCTTTACATTCAACCCCCAAATCCCCCTTTTCTCAGTCTAACCAATCCAGTTAAACACTTTAGTCACTGGTCTAGAAGAGTGGCTGGGAAACTAGAGGCGACAGAGAGGGTTTAAAGCTCTCCCAGGATCGAGTCACTATTGCTGGGTCTAGGTAGGGCTGTGACTGGGGTTGAGACTGTGGTGCTGAAGGGCAGGGCCCTTAATTGGGTTACAGAATACTTTAATTACGGCAGTTTCCAACATTCCTGCTCGTGAGCAAGGACGCCTCCAAATACAATACGAGCCTGAGCCTGTGTGAAAAAACCCACCCGACTCCAGGCCCGGAGTGCAGCTGCGAGGCAATTATCATCAAGCATCCCCGCATCTGTGTACAAACAATCCCACAGCTGCTGGCATTGATACTGTAGATGCAGTGCAGGAGATTGAAAGCCCAGGTCGCCCTCCAGGGCCCCAGTATCGCCTGTGAGATGGGTGCCATGCCTCTATTCATCACAGTGAGGTATCTGTGACACCTCGGAACACTGAACCTGTTTACAATTTCAAATGAACTGTCATATACTGGCAACAGAGTGTGCTCATTGTTTACATAGAGTGTTGGGTAAAGATCTGTTTCATTATGCAAAAAGCCCAAGAGACTTTATTACATTGCTAGATGTCGATGGTTTTACAGCCTTTTTTAGCTGTAGCGGCAGTGTAAACTCCCACTTGCCCCAAATCTGCTATTCACTGTTGTAACGGGACACTTCCTTAAGAGA
Organism: Brachymystax lenok tsinlingensis; assembly: GCA_030435695.1. Taxonomy (NCBI): domain Eukaryota; kingdom Metazoa; phylum Chordata; class Actinopteri; order Salmoniformes; family Salmonidae; genus Brachymystax; species Brachymystax lenok. Next base: position 29,824,198 of record CM059789.1, on the reverse strand, counting down.
CGATAGGCCCTGGAGAAGGAAATCTCACATTAACAACAACAGCATCAGGTAGAGGAGAGGTCCTCTAACAGGAGAGGCCTGCAGGTTTGTTCCCCCAAGATTACAGTAGATTTTATTCACACTTTCTCCACGTTTAGGATAGCTTTAAAAGATGTGAGGTTGGGTATTGTACTGAGTGATTGTTTAATTATTATGTGACTGGCGTACTATGAGAATGGGGGAGTGTGACGCTGTAAGAAAAAAATCTGTACATGTTTGGGTAGTGTGAGAAAGTGTCAATTTGGGAAATGTGGTGTAGCATTGTAGTAGTAATGTGTTTGGCGGGGGGGGTGATAGATTTTTGGGAATGGGCGTATGTGCGTGAAGGGGCTGTGAGTGTCAGTGGGTGGGGTAATGTGAGTGAGTGGGCCTGTTTGTGAGAAAGACTCATCACTACCGTGACAGAGAGGGGCTAGTGTGGGAGAGGAGAGGGTGGATGTGTGGGGCTTTATGACACGTAGGGGTAGAGGAGCTGGCATGGTGTGGGAGAGGGGCTGCCCTGACCTGTCAGAGCTGAAGGCTGCTGGAAGACTCAGCGGGAGTCCCGCTTGGCCCCTAGGATGCCCTGTTGCCACGGCAGGGCCCCGGAATGTGACCAGCACACAATGGACTCCCAGGGCTCAGAGGGCACTCTGATTTGATAACCACATTAAAATCCCAGCAACATCTGTTGGGGTGCAGGAGAAAGGGCCTATCACCAGGCTCTAACCCCCCGGAACAACAATCATTAACCCCAAACCCTGAGAGAGAAGGGGGACAACGGCCCTCTATTTGTCAGCCGCCCCACACCAGGACTGAGGGGGCTAATATTTTACCACCAAACAGCGTGAGAAGTGGAGTTGGCCGGGGCTCCATGGAGAGGAGGGATGATGGAGAAGAGGAGAGTAGGGATTTACAATCATTTACTCACATCATTTGCAGGATGGTATCATTGTTAATGGGACCCACACATAAACAGCACCACACCTCCACAAAGACATCCATCTGGAGAAAAGCACATTTAAAAAGTTTCTCCATTCAATTGCTAGCAAGCATTAATTCCAGTCAAGTCTTATAATTTAAAAAAATACTCTATTCATAGGCCACTTTTATTGATATATATATATATATTAGCTGTACGCAATGAGGTAAATGAAACTCCTGAACCTTGATATCACCAACAGTGGTCCACACAAATAAAATGTGATATATTTCCTGTTGGTAATAAGATTTGATCAAGACAACAGGGTAGAGATGGTGAAAGAACATGTGTCCCGTCACAAAAGGGCTTCTCAGGCTCTAGGATGCTTCTGTGTGATTCGTGGGTCAGCAACGAGCCTCATCATCCGCCTCCACAGGTTTCAAACGAAGGCCGTCTCTCTAGGTGAATAATTAGGAAACAAAGGCTCAGGGGGGGGAAGAGAGGAGAGGCAGACCAAGGCAAACAGGCCAGATGCATAGGAGGAGGTAAGCTTTTAGCCCTGTGATTCATCCATCTATACGCACACACACACAAAAACACACACACACACACACACAAACACACACACACAGCATCCTCCTCCTCAATGTATTCCCTGGAGATTAAGGGCCTGCAGGAGGTGCCCCAATGCACAGGCTCCTCAAGTGCTTCCACACAAGTAATCCCATTCACTGCAGCTCATTACATGGGCAATTAAGTGCTGGGTGGGGGTGGTGGGGTGGTAGAGAGGCGGTGGTTCATAACGTACATTACGGAGACCCGGTGTGGGGGGGATGGAGTGGTATGGGGGGACAGCCTGGCGGTCAAAGGACCCCCATCCACGTACACACCCACCCACGCCTCCCTCCTCCACAGCCCTCCCTGCTCCTTCTTCACCTGGGCCCGCTTCATGTGGACACCTGCCTCTCCTAATGAAGATCCATGGCTTCATTTCCATTTCTGGAGTCATATCAGAGACAGCGAAGCAACAAAACGGGCCTGTTTCCTCCCCGCTCGACCCTGAAGGGCTGCATAGAATGACATGGCTATCTGGTCTAGGGGAACAGGGGCAGCTGTGGAGCCTGAAAATGGGATTTGGTCCGGGGGGCTGAGCTGAAGTGGGGGGCCTGGAGGATGGAGAGGGATTGGATAGGGCCCTGTGTTTGGGTTGGCTACAATGGCAGCCGTGTGCTACCTCAGCAGCTCCTTAACAGTAATGAGGCTTTCTGAAGAGCAGGAGGAGTGGAGGAGGAGTGGAGAGGAGTGGGGGGTGCCACTACATACCTACCTCACACACTACTTTCATCTCCTTAGCAGAAAACAGTCATGCTACTCTGACACACACAGTAACACACAGGCACACCAGCGTGTAAATCCACACGACGCCTCCAAAATCCAGAAATGACGGGTTTTTTTTTTTTACAGAACATTTCACATATGGCATGAGTGTGGGCCTACTTTCATTTCATTCTCAGTATCGTAACATTTGAAATCTAAGTTGAAAACATTGCTTTGGACGATGTTTTATAATGATAGTGCATAGCAAACTCAATGGTGTACATTCAACTCTGAAAGTGTAAAATGTACACTATTTTCAGTGAACATATGAGTCCCACTGTACGGGTGTTAAATTAACACATTTAAAAGTGTTAAAGAAGTAACTTTGTTGCAGTGTTCTCCATTTCATAGGAACTTGATTGTGGTGTTTGCATAGCTCTATTGTAGAGTAATACAGTGGTAAACATAACACTTGATTTAGAGTAAACTGGACTCACTTTGCTTAGTGCTGATGCTGATGCTGTTACTCATTCTTAGTGTAAGAAATTAACACCTGTAGTGTTACAGTAAATCATTTTGGGGTGTTGTTTTAAAACTGTATGGATTAAAGCCTAATTTGCATATTTCCCAGGGTGCCTTTTCTTTTTGAGTAATTTATAGAGTTAACACCAATGACTGTATTTGTTAGTGATTGAGATATGGTTTTGAATTATTTCCTTTTAAAGGCCCGTGGCATTCACCAAGTGAGTTCCTGTGTAAATGTTATCATTAAAATTAAACGCTATTACAATACATTACATATATAATAAGGTCTTACTTATTGACCTAGTTGATGGCTTAGTTTTACCCTAACCCAGTGGTGTTAGGAAACTCCTGGTTTACAGGCCACATCAGGCCTGCAAATAACATTACGCTGGCTTGCAAAGTGATGTGTAATTCCTATTGGAATCCGCCCAGAGTTAGGATATCCAAAAGTTGGATTGTTTTATTTACCTACAACCTGCATTCAGAATGACTGTCAGGGTTGGGAGACATCATAAAATCCACTACCTAAACCATTTAAACCAGAACAACCATTTCAGTAACGGGTGCAATAAATGTAACTAACTGATTGGATTTGTTTAAAAAAAGTTATGTTATTTATCTTTGTGTAGCATGAGATTAATTAATCAATCAATGTACACGCGCAGATATTTAAAACAACCCAAAACAATCTACCTGCAGTACACCGTGCTGCGAAATATGGTCATAATGGGTGTGGTTTTGACGGGACTGTTTTACTCTCCACAGTGTAAAACGATAACTCTGGTTATTAACACCAAACCTGGGGGTTCTTATACACCACTAAGTGTTAATTTAACTATTAAAGAGTGAATGTAACTCCAGAATCAACACAGGAAATTTTACACTGAAAAATATCAACATTGGCCAATTTGCTGTGTGTAGTATATGAAGTACTATAAACTATAAAAAAATAAATACAAATAAATAAATAAAGAGAGTCGCACACTCCATATATAAACTCCTTCTTCAGGCACAGTGATGCCGAAACGTTGGGGATTTACCCAATAAATTACTGGGAGTTGATATATGGAGTGTGCGACTCTCTTTATTTTTTATAGTTTATAGTTTATTCGCCGTTAGTCAGCAATAATTTTTCTGGGTGTGCGCCAGCTCATGTTTTATATTCTAGTATATGAGGTACAACAAGGAAGGAAATGTAGTCAAATGAAGTCCTAGTCAGGTAGAATGGTTTATTATGGGAACCTGAGCTTCCAGTCCTGTCACCAAGCTCTGCAAAAACAAACACCAGGGTGCCAGTACTATGTGGTTTCCATCAACAACAAAGGACAGGTACACAACATTTAATGGACCATTTGATTACCATTCAACTTCTAAAAGGGCAGCCCTATCATTTCTTGCATAATTTCTTGCACCATGCTTTGTCATTGTGGCCCTTTCCTCCTCCCTGCCCTTTCTGTATGACTGTCAGTACATTGGTCTAGGCTTCCCTTGTTAACATGTTCCAGCTCATTGACTCCTCTCAGCACCCTGGGGGGAGGGCCTCAAAGCTGGGCCAGGTGAGGAAGGGGAAGACAGAATCATAACAAACAAACTAAGAGGGACTCCATATCACAGCTGCCTAATCCTATGACACTCCTGCAGGGTGGAAGAATTAATCATTTATGTCTACGTATTTTATTCAATCGACAGGTCAGACTGTGAATTGTTTAAGTTTTCTCATGCATTTTTAAAAGACCAATCCGCAGTTGAAACAATAACAAAGCGTACACCCCACCACTGTTTTGGTAAAAGCTGAGGGATGGGGCTGGAGAAATGTAACCACTCTCAAATTCATAGACAAAGCTATTGATACAAGGACTGACCATCTGTGGTATCAAAATTCTAGTTTTAACCATGTTTTTAGACTATACAGTGTTTGTTTACATTTTCTTTGTTTACAAACATTGGAGTAAAACACGCGTCTATTTTGGGTTCTGATGGGGTACAACAGTTGAACTAGCTCATTAGGCATTAATAAGTTATATTCTTCAAGAATCAATGGGTATACCATATATAATTCCTTTATAGGTCCAAAATGAATGTAGCAACGGTGGATTTTCCCTTTAAAGCTATCCTACCGTTGTTATACGATATTATGAATTGTCTGGGATATCTTATAAAGATGCAATTCCATTGCATTGCCTTTTCACCATTGCTTCAGTATGACATAGTATAACATGGCTGACTAAACAGGAGTGGCCTATGTGTATCACTGAGGGTGTGAATGACTGCGAGAAACCATGCCCAGCGTGTATGTTTAATGTGTCTTGGTGAGTGAGAGAACGTGCCAGAGCGGGAGGTGTGCGTCAGAATGTCGAGGAGTGGCGGGATCTGTGTGTGGGTGTGTGAAGGGGTGGAGTCGGAGAGGTAGGTATAGGTATAGGTTGGGGGTTGGTGGGGTTTGGTGTCGTTTTGCAGGACCCTCTGCACTCACCTGGAACGCAGCACTTCCCCTCCGTCGGTCTTATCAGCTCCCAGAGGAAATACCTACCCCAGGTAAACACAACCCCACGACCCCTTGGCCATCCGCCCAGCCCCGGCCCCAACCTTACCATAGCCTGGATGTTGTTCTTTATGCATCACTGAGGAGCCCCATCCCCCCATCCTTACCCACCTCCTACACCTCCACCACTCACCCCTCTGTCTTAAATGTAATCTTATCTACATATCAGCAGGTGTAACCGTATATCCTGCTTATCAAGCCGTGGTGTCTTCGGCTCTGTTTTGCATTGTCACCTCAATGAGTTATGGGAGTGGGGTTTCAATACACATCATAAGTCTTATGTGACAGAAATGTTCAAAACCTGGAAGTATTTTTTTAAGAAAGTAATGGAAACTAAATCAATTAAAATGTGATTTTTTTAAAAGGATGATGATAATTAAAATGCATAACTGTTCTGTCTATGTTTAATGGCTTTAGAATGTAATTAATTATTCTATCTATCCTGATGTGGATAATAAATGTGGGGGCGGTAGGTGATTCATATGTGAAATATTTCCTACAGAGTAGTAAGACAGGAGTTCTCTCCCTCTCTCTCTCTCTCTGAAATGAGACACAGTTGATGATCACAGCACATCATTACACAGCCTGATCAGCTTACAAACCTCCTACCCCCACCATGTATGCAGACACACACACACACACACACACAAGCAAACACACACACACTCAGAAACACTACCACTCTGCTCCTTTACATAAGTCCTGTTGTCCAGTCCGAGGGGGAACTGAGTGATGCCATGTCCGTCTCTCGTCTCTGTGAGGGGAGATCGACACCAGTGGCACAAGAGTGAGACTTCCCCTTTAGAGGAGGAGATGAGTTGGGGTTTCTCACAACAACAATAACAAAATGCATTATGTTCATTGACTCATCTTTTTGAGTTTCTCATTGGTGGGAACCAGAGATATTTGATCTGAATCAAGAACAAAAACACTCCTGATTAATTCATTATTATCAACCACAACAGTTCTATACCTGTAGCCCTATCCCATCCCTGTGCTGTAGGGGTCATTCTTGGCTTGCGGTGGCATTTGTGTCACTCGCCATTGCAACTATGAAAAACACGTCAAAATGACAAATAGTTACACATTATACGTTTATTTTATACTGAACTGTTTATCAATTGTAAAACATATTGCGAGTCATTCTTAATGCAAAACATTATGTGTATGCGTTGTTTAAAGTACTCGATGAGTTGTAATTACATGTTTTGGAGATTTAAAGTTAGCTATCTATTATTTGTAATGCTAGAAAGTAAACAAAGTATTTAATATATTGTATAGATCAATAAAAACAAAGAACGCTATTAAAATACCTTATTTTTATAGATTTTTGTTACAAATATAATATGTACAGTTGAAGTCGGAAGTTTACACAGACTTAGGTTGGAGTCATTTAAACTCGTTTTCAACCACTTCACAAATGTCTTAGTTTTGTGCATGACACAAGTAATTTTTCCAACAATTGTTTACAGACAGATTATTTCACTTATAATTCACTGTATCACAATTCCAGTGGGTCAGAAGTTTACATACACAAAACTGACTGTGCCTTTAAACAGCTTGGAAAGCTTCTGATAGGCTAATTGACATAATTTGAGTCAATTGGAGGTGTACCTGTGGATATATTTCAAGGCCTACCTTCAAACTCAGTGCCTCTTTGCTTGACAACATGGGAAAATCAAAAATCAGCCAAGACCTCAGAAAACAAATTGTAGACCTCCACAAGTCTGGTTCATCCTTGGGGGCAATTTCCAAACTCCTGAAGGTACCACGTTCATTTGTACAAACAATAGTTCACAAGTATAACCACAATGGGACCACACAGCCGTCATAACGCTCAGGAAGGAGACGCATTCTGTCTCCTAGGGATGAACGTACTTTGGTGCGAAAAGTGCAAATCAAACCCAGAACAACAGCAAAGGACCCTGTGAAGATGCTGGAGGAAACAGGTACAAAGGTATCTATATCCACAGTAAAACAAGTCCTATATCAAAATAACCTGAAAGGCCGCTCAGCAAGGAAGAAGCCACTGCTCTAAAACCGCCATAAAAAAGCCAGACTACGGTTTGCAACTGCACATGGGGACAAAGATTGTACTTTAAATGTCCTCTGGTCTGATGACACAAAAATAGAACTGTTTGGCCATAATGACCATTGTTATGTTTGGAAAAAAACATAACAATGGGGAGGCTTGCAAGCCGGAAAACACCATTCCAACCGTGAAGCACGGGGGTGGCAGCACCATGTTGTGGGGGTGCTTTGCTGCAGGAGGGGCTGGTGCACTTCACAAAATAGATGGCATCATGAGGAAAGAAAATTATGTGTATGTATTGAAGCAACATCTCAAGAGATTAGTCAGGAAGTTAAAGCTTGGTTGCAAATGGGTCTTCCGAATGGACAATGACCCCAAGAAAGCCAAGGTATTGGAGTGGCCATCACAAAGCCCTATTCTCAATTCTATAGAAAATGTGTGGGCATAACTGAAAAAGCGTGTGCGAGCAAGGAGGCCTACAAACCTGACTCAGTTACACCAGCTCTGTCAGGAGGAATGGGCCAAAATTCACCCAACTTATTGTGGGAAACTTGTGGAAGGCTACTTGAAATGTTTGACCCAAGTTAAACAATTTAAAGGCAATGCTACCAAATACCAATTGAGTGGCCAACTTCTGACCCACTGGGAATCTGATGAAAGAAATAAAAACTGAAATGAATCATTCTCTCTACTATTATTCTGACATTTCACATTCTTAAAATAAAGTGGTGATCCTAACTGACCTAAGACAGGGAATTTTTACTAGGCTTAAATGTCAGGAATTGTGAAAAACTGAGTTTAAATGTATTTTGCTAAGGTATATGTAAACTTCAGACTTCAACTGTATCCCTACGTTTCATATCATTGGTGTTACCACCTTGAAAATCAGTCATTATAAATATATACAAGGACCTTGAGCATTCCCTGCAGTGGAAAACTGTTATCGGGTCTTTAAAGAAAATGATTAGCTTTTTACAGCCTTTTAGTATGTCATACATTTGAGGAGTCCATTGATAATTTGGTGTGTCTAAATAAAAAGTGTAATTGGTGTTACCCAATTTAATTGAAGGGAAATTAAATTGTGAGCAAAATGATTAATCACAACTTTTGTAAATTACTTTTAAAGGGTTAATTGCCTTAAATTTGAGCATATGTGGCCTCCATTTAAGAAAATCCTCAATTACCAATTCATCATTGGTGTTAAAGTCATTGGTGTTACTACACCTACTGGTGGCACTGCTATTATCATAATGATAAAGACTATTTAAAGTAATTAAGCTGTCATATTAGTTCATTTGGAATGGGAAGAAGTAACCAAATATATATTTTTTTTATTCTAGAAAAATGTAATGCCTCTGCAATTCAAGAATGATCCGTAGTCAATGGTGATTGAAATCTGGATGGTGATTGAACTGGTTCTTCCAGGCCTGTGATGCTGTGTTGAGGTGAGGAGGGTGGGAGAGCTGCTGCTGTTGCTCCCAGAAGGGGAACTGCTCCCCTGGGACCAGCTGGCCCTGTTAGAGAGGGAACATTCCCACAGTCTCAGTCTGCCTCCAGGACAGAGGGACCAGCCATGGGGCCAGGCCATTGGGCCGAGGCCTCCCTCCGCTGGGCTGGCTAACTCTCTGGTTCCCCCACCCGGCCACTGCAGGGTCAGGGTTACTCTGTCACAGTGACGTACCGCAGGAGTACAGGCCCCTCTCCCCAACCCACGCGCCAGAGTCTGGAGTGGAGTGGGGTGGGGATTGCAGGCTGATAACCCCCATGGAGCACCTTTTTCCTGACCGCCAGGACGGGGCCAGAGAAACACAAGACAAGACATCCTGTGTTATACACCTGAGTGTACGCCTCATCAGCCTGAGACAGGGGGTTCCATCTCTACAATCCATTTAAGAGCTCCTGCACACAACAAAATAACACACGCTTACTGCTTGACATAGATGACACTGACAGGAATCATATTTCGTTGGGTTTTCAGATGGATAAATCCTGTGTTTCATTGAAATCACAGGTTCTCTGCCAAGGCTGGGATATTTGCCAAGTCATGGCTCCATGTTGTTTTTGATGTGTAGAGTAGTGGAACATCCAACGACTGACTGACTCAGCACAATCCTAGCTTAGCTGACCACTGACCCATACCGCTGTGTTCACTACTGGCTGCTGCAGTGTGTGTCTGTGTGTGCGTGTCCACACTAAAACACAAAAGTGGTGTTTCTTCATTATCAGTGGCTATGCTCCAATATTCCTCCTCCTCCCCCCTCCCTCATTCCATCCCCTCCCCAGATAGCAGTAGATGAGATAAGGGGAACAATGGACTAGAGGTGAAGACCTGGATCATGCCTGTGTCTGTCCCCTCCTCACTGTCAGAGGATGTTGTTAAACCAACTCAAACACAACCAGCTCAAACATCCTGCAGCCACCCGGTGTCATGCGTTCCCACCCCCTCTCTCTTTATGTCTCTTCACACTCAGGGACTAGGCTATAAGGCCAGGCTGCTATAGACTCGTCTCAGGCCTAGGGCCCAGGGATGTTTGCTGAGGTGAGGAGTGTGGACGTTTCATGAACATTGTTGAGTTTTTTTCAAGTCAAACTAGAGAGAGAGAGAGACTCCTGGTGTCCAGCCACACACACACACGTGCACGCACGCACATACACACACACAACACCTTTCCACAGAGAGTCGCGCACGTCTCCAGCAGCAGGAGGAGGATTAATATCAGTAGCACGTGACAACAATAGTGTGTTATGCAAAGATTGGGTTGTAATACAGTCTTTGTTGGGACTTTAGAGCCACATCACATCACTACTCATCCTGCTAGCCAATTTCCCCGTCGGCATGGCAACCGGCCCAGGCTGAAGCCAGAAGCAAGACCGGAATCTCAATGCCTGCCTGGTCGGAGAGAGAGAGAACACACACACACACACACAGAATGTTCTAGTGGAGAGAAAAGTTCACAAGTGGCCACAGTGACCCGTCACTGTCCAAGCCAAGATCTCAGAAATGGGGGTTGGAGTTGGTAAAGTCTGATATTTTCCTGAGTCTAAATGAGTCCGTCATTCATGACAAGAACAAAAACATCAATTCCATATGTTTCGAACATTCAGCGCATTCAAAAATTCCTCATAAGACACCATCTAGATGTAGCCAACCAGTTGCTGCCTGTTGTGACTGTGTATATGTATGCACTGTAGTGGTGGTAGGCAGGCTGTGACAGTGGAGGTATGCAGTGGTGGTGTGTGCTGGCTGGGAGGCCGTGTGGGTGTGGAGTTATCCTGCAGGTCGCGGAGTGTGTTGGGTCAGTGTAGAGCGGTCAGCAGCTGCTGCCTGGCCTGCGTCCCACGATTCCCAGGCTAGAAGAGGTACCGGAGGGAGGGATGGATGGAGGGAGGAGGGGACTGACAGGGCCCGTTATAAAATCAGGCGCCCTGGTTGGGCTGTGTGCGGCCCATTGTTCCCTGGACGGAGCCCGAGGCTGCTGTTTACTTTCTCCCATATGCATTATTCAACGGCACAGGAGCTCCCAGAGAAAGGGGCCCCATTCAGGGATCCTCTTGCCCTGGTTTTGTTTTGCTAATTTTCAATTTAAATAAACCATCTCTCGCCAGGGCCAGGCTGAGCTGAGTGGGAGAGAGGGACAGGGGATGGGGGACGGCGAGTCCAGACCCTTTAACATTGAGGCGTCTGAGAAGATTAGACTGATGAGGATAAAATGCTACTTACCATCTACTATGGCCGAGGCAGTTTATGTTTTTTACAGTGGGGTTTGAGGCAGACAACGAGACAGGACGTTGTGTTCGGTTGAGAGCATACGTTGACCTCTTCTTTTCTGTTGTTGTTGTCCCACAAACATGACCCACTTATCATTGTCCAAATGTTTGTTTATCTGCTTGATCCATGTCGACATATTCAAATATGCTCATAATTCTGCACTGTAGATCAACAAGCACATTTTTGCATTGATCCGTTAGGCTACAGATGTTCTGTTTAAATTGTCCTACTGAGTGAGACACAGGGTTCCCATATGCCCAGTGAAGTTTTGAACTAATCACAAAGACAAAGCCTTGTCAATAATGAGTCCCAGAGGTCATTAAATGAAGCTAGCCAGGGAAGGCTGGACTAATCAATAAGTCCACTTTTGTTGTCCTGCATTTACACAGGAGGGGGCTGAGCCAAGGGGGACTGAGGAGGGGACATTGCCAGGGACAGATGCGGTGACATTGTGGCGTGAGGAGCAGTGAGGAGAGCTAAAGATTCACCACACATCTGTCACTCCAACAGGGAAGGCAGAAGCTACCCAGGGTGGGTCTGCCCTCGCCGACAGCTTGCCTCCCTGACTGCCTGGCTCCATGACTCCATGCCTACCTGTCTCTGTCTGTCGCCTAGCCCATCTGCCACCTTGCCTGCCTCTAATCCTGACCCTCTGTCAGTTAGTCTGTCTGTATGTCCCATTCCCTGTCAGACAACTGATCAACCTGTTCCCTAACCATGTTCTCCCTCCAAGTGCCTCTTAAAAATACATTCAGAATTGGCACTTTTCACAAGGATCCCACCCCTCTCACTCTCCCAGTAACTAGAGTCTCCAGATCATACTGTAATTACAGCTTTTAGCAGGAACCTGTTGCAGCCTGCTCTGCACTGCACTGTCAACATCTGTGTTAACTGCACTGTCAACATCTGTGTTAACTGCACTGAACTCCACCATTATAGCTGTGTTCTAGCACTAACAGCTAATACGGATCCCAGGCCAGCCAAAACAGGGAAGGATTGTCCTCTTCTTTGACAGTGCCCCTGCTCCCCATTAGTGGTGTTAGTGAGAGGAGGCTGAATGTGGAGGCCCTCTTGGGTTAGCTGGATAGAGGCTGTTCCCTGCTGGGTGCAGGTGAGCTCTCAATGCTTCCCCTCGTACCTGCCCTTTTTATCCCTGCTGGTGGCTTTGTGGAGCGAGGTGAGGGATTCCATCCGTCTGTCTCTCGTAAAGCTAGCAGCTCGGCGCTGCTCTGTAGAGGCCCAGTAAAGCCCACACTGCTGCCAGGGCATTGTGTGGGGTCCGGGGCCCCCCCGAGTGACCCAGTCAACCAGAGAGAGAGAGAGAGAGAAAGAGAGGGAGACCCTGTCAGCATCCACCTCTCCATACACACACACACACATTCATACACACACACACGCATTCACACACACACACACACACTTACACACACGGGCATGCATGAACGCACACACACACGCTGACACACTGATATACACACACACACACACACGTGACACACTATACCCATGATCCTTAGCCACCCAATGGATCTGCTATCTTCCGGGTGTCTGGTTTCAAAGTGCTAACGACTTGTTCTCTACTTCCACTCTGCTATCACAAGTTTCATGTTTCTGACACTCCTCTCTCTCGCCACACTTTTGAAAAACACTGTCAAAACATAGAACTTTACATATCAGATTGGAGTCAATGGAATTTAAGAGATATACTTTGTACATGTATCAAATCAACATCTGACACAAACAAATATGGATTTACATGTAATGCCATGGTAAATAGTAATACTACCTCCTTAAGCAGAGAGGACTGTATCTGAGTCAGAGTTGGCTAAAACCTGCACCCTGAGGGGGCTGACTGAGAAACAGCCAGCCCCCTGCCCAATACAACAGCTCAATGGCCACGGGAGGTCAATGATTGCACAGAAATAAGCAGCACATTAAAGTTCAATTGATCGGATTTTCCTGGATATGAAATGTCACTGATAAGCTCAAGCAAATTAAATGTCTGAAAGGTCCACACGCAGCTTGCTGTTTGAGATTTACTAAGGCTTTGAGTGGGGGCATCTTCAAAACCAATTATCAGACAAGAAATAGATCATTTTTTCTCTGAGGATTGGGTTGAGGAGGTGGGGGGGCAAAGGATGTTGGTAAAAGGAAGGAGGTTTTTTTCTCAGATTGGGGGCACAATAAAGACATAATCATCTCCCCTCAACTTTTCCTATCCAACTTTCAGATTTTAATTTGCCGTCTGTGAAGTGGTACCTAATTTACTTTCGCCTCATCCCTTCAATGCGCCATTGTTGCTGCCGCTGAGACTCGGAGCTTCCTCTCGTAGCTCACCTCGGCGTGAAATTGGTTTAATGAAGCTGAAAGGTATGGGCTCTCACAACACTGTGGATTCCAGCCGTACTGCTTTATCCACCCCTCTCTCCCTCCCCTCTCTCCCGCTCTCCCCACTCACTCACATTACGGTGACAATTTATAACGCTGTGCACAAAAGATCCCTATCTCACTCATTACATCAGTGGATATTACCGTCCCCTTTGAGAGGAGCCAACTTTTAGGCAAACACAACGGGAGGGGGGTGAAAGAAAAACACCACAAATTAACAGCAGATGCGAATATTCAAATGGATCAGATATGTTGCAGCAGCCCTAACTTTAGAGAGAAAGTGAGAAAGAAAAGGTGGAGAGAGAGAGAGAGAGAGAGAGAGAGAGAGAGAGAGAGAGAGCGAGAGAGAGAGAGACAGGAGGATAGCAGGTATGGAGAGGTGAAACTGATTTTGTGCACCTTTCTGCCTTCCTGTTTTCCCCACCTCTTCCAATCGGACCCTGTGAAAGGTGCTCTTCTGTTACCACTACTCCTGGGTGTGGCTTGGAATGGAAGTCCTGTGGGATTACTGTGTGTGTGCGCGTTACATAAATATGATCCCCCGTAGTCATACCGCTTACTTGTTTGAGTCCCCTTTTAGGACAATCAAATGGAAATGCATCGGTAACCTAATCCACTTCTGGGTGGAGGCCCAGGTGGAGTTTGGTATTTGGTGAAGAAGGAGGAAGAGAAAGTAGGTTAGTGGAGTGCAGGGACGCTGCAGCGTATAACTCTGTGGGTTTGCTGTAATGGTGCTGTAATGGCTTCCCATGCCAGAGGTGTGAGAGAGCCTGATCTGTTTGGTAAATGTGTGTGTGCGCGTGTGCAAAGCCCTTCAACTGAGAGCCTAACGAAAGCAAGAAGGACAGTAGTGACTTACAAAAGTATCTTTACACTGTAATGACATGCACATTATGTTGAACTACTTTCACAACCTCAATTGTCACTGTAACTAAAAAAGAATGACCCCTTTCTCTGTCTGTGGCCAAGAGCACGCATTGTTGTTTGTCTTTCGAATACCAACGCGGGTGAGGCTGCTAGCTATATGAAGTGTGCCCGACAACTTTCCTTTCAGGGTGCGATTTTGAAAGTCACAAAAGAAATGTCAAATTGTCATCTTCCTTCTTTTTTTTTCTTTTTTTTGCAATTGTGAAGCCAAACAATCATCTTTTCTCGGGGGAAAATGAGCTGTAAACACTTTCTAGTTGCTGATTGCCTCATCTCTGAGGCATGTTTAGTGAATAGCATAAAGGACAGTTAAGCATTTTTAAAGCCGTTAACACACACACATACACACACGTTTAGGGAAGCGATGATGTGCTGCTGCTAAACTGCAGTGTTTAGCCTCTTCAGGTGATGAAACCTGATCTGCAGTGGAACCGGGCAGGTAAGATTAGCTGTACTGAGCCATGGGAGTGCTATCTTTTACACCTAATTACTCAATTATCAGTAAACACTGTCGTAGAAGACACAATGCCAGAGGAGAAATCACACATATCGCAAATGGATTCAATTCAACACCACTAGTTCATGCCTATAGTTGCCTACACAGCGTGGCTGGCTCTGTCAGACTACAGAAAATCATTAGAAAGACTTTACAGAGAAAACTTTACGGCTCTTGTTACAAGGAATGTTAATGATATGAATGAACTAAAAGAAGATACCAGAACATTTATTTTGGTTGTAGTATCGTGGTATGCACTAATAAATATAATTTTGATGTTAGGGAGGACTATCTTTTGGATAACATTGGCTACTGAAATGCAGTTCAAAGCTGAGCTTGACAATGTAGTTCGTCCCTTCCAAAGGTAGGAATCAGCCTGCAAGATTGAATAACAAGCAGACATTTGATAATAACAAAAATATCAACGATTGTAAAAACAACTATGCACATTCAAATGTAGATCCTCTCTCTCCTTCAAAATATCAAAACATCCATCCTGCAGTACTTCTACCTTCCACTGATGGGGGCTGGTGAACATGGCTGACAGATTTCCCTCTGGTCCCCTCTGGCTTTTCCTAGGCCTTGTTTGAACAGTGTTGGGAACAAACTGTGATTTTACGAGTTTGTTTAAAGACAAGGGTTGACTAAGGTTAGACACAGACAGTCAGGTAGACAAGTAGAGAGGGTAGATTGACAAGGCTGGGTGCTCAGTTACGCTGATTAAAGCTGAAAGGATGAGCAAACCCCCGAGTCCCCAGACAAATGCACTGATATCAAATCAACAATCAACAGAGCACACAAATGTGTCTCCGCTCGCACCTCTTTTGGTCCTCTCTAAACATTTAACAAAGATTGTTAGTGTGGATAAGATCTGAGACCAACTCATCTAACACTGTCATAGGGCTTGATTGGTGAGTAGGCTTAAGTCAGTGCTGTTTTTCTCTGGTTGAAGTCTTTTAGAAGCTCTTTCTATATAGAACAGGACAGAGGCAGGACAGAGACACAGCGGACCTACGTAAGCCAGTGTAATGTGAAACCACACACAGAGAGAGACACACACACACATATTCAGAAGACCCCAGAGTGTGTGTCACCTGCATGACCCATGTGTTCAACGATCACACACCTGGCTGCAGGGCTACCTCTGCTTCCCGCAGTGAACCTCTGTGGTTCAACACACTCACCGCATGGGTTAACACACACTCTTTAAAACATAGCCAAACACACCACAGCCTTGGAGGTGTTCTAAATCTCCCCTGAGACAGCCTACTGTGAGGTAATGAGGAATTAGATGGGAGGAAGGAGGACTAAGACATATTTACTGGGGTTTACCTCACGTTACTGTCACACAGGAAGACCCAGAGGCCGTGGAAATACAACAACCACCTCACAACCACCTTAGCTATCTCATAACCACTACATAACCTCACAAACACAGCTGACAGCATAACCTCAGATACTGCACCCATAACCACACTCAGAGAGACCCATTCATAGAAATACTATCATGAACATTGTAGTATCAAAACAAGCCGTGTCACTACACCCAGTCCGCTATACCAACACAAATAGACACAGACACACACACCACAGCTTAGAAGGCTTACCACTTTACATCTCCCAAAAGCATCCAGCTTAATCAAATCAAAGTTTATTGGTTGCATACACAGTTTAGTTGGTGTTATAGCGGGTGCAGCGAAATGCTGATGTTACTAGCACCTAGTAATGCAGAAAGGAAGGTAAGGGGAAAATCGATCATAATTCTTCTTATTATTATTTTTCTCAATAGTCCGCTGTTGATACAGTCCCAAAATGTTTTGCATGTCAGCAGTCAGGTTTTCAAGATATTGGACTTTCAAGAAGCAGTGTCACTGGCCACATCACCATGATGATGCAGCATTTTGGGACCATATCAACAGTGGATAATGAAAAAACAACCAAGAGTTGAAACTATTCTATCATTTCTTTCACACTGCGCCACCAGGATGGGGCTAGCATGCCAAACAGACTCCATTTCAAAGGAAACAAACACTCATTAAGATGGTGGTTGTGGACACTACATCTTAACACACTTAACAAGATAGAGGATAGAGAGTGTTTTGTTGATGCTGAGATGTACATACAATGGATCACTTAGCTATTTGATGTTGAATTTTAGGACCCCTTTAGGTATAAATAAATACATAAAAAATCTATATTTGATAAAATATTGAATTTGGCCTTTAGTACCAAATCACATAGAAACGCATTGAATAACACATTCAATGGCAAAAAAAAACGGCAAAAAAATGAATCATAAGGAAAAGGTTTTGAAGTGTCTTTCCTATATCCAGGAGATATAAGAAAGCTAAGGAAACATACAGTACCAGTCAAAGGTTTGGACACACCTACTCATTCCAGGGTTTTTCTTTATTATTACTATTTTCTACATTGTAGAATATTAGTGAAGACATCAAAACTATGAAATAACACATATGGGATCATGTAGTAACCAAAAAAGTGTTAAACAAATTCTTGGTCACCTCCCTGACCAAGACCCTACTCCCCCGATTGCCAGATTTGGCCGGGTGGCCAGCTCTAGGAAGAGTCTTGGTGGTTCCAAACTTCTTCCATTTAAGAATGATGGAGGCCACTATGTTCTTGGGACCTTCAATGCTGCAGACATTATTTGGTAACCTTCCCCAGATCTGTGCCTTGACACAATCCTGTTTTGGAGGTCCACTTCCTTCGACCTGGTTTTTGCTCTGACATGCACTGTCAACTGTGGGACCTTATATAGACAGATGTGTGCCTTTCCAAATCATGTCCAATCAATTGAATTTACCACAGGTGGACTCCAATCAAGTTGTAGAAACATCTCAAGGATGATCAATGGAAACAGGATGCACCTGAACTCAATTTCGAGTGTCATAGCAAAGGGTCTGAATACTTATGTAAATAAGGTATTTCTGTTTCTTATTTTTATAAATTGGCCCAAAATTCTAAAAACCTGTTTTCGCTACGTCATTATTGGGTAGGAGAGTCTACGACTAAGGCAGGGCACCTGTGGGTGTGTCGGAGCATGGAAGAATGTGTGTATAGTGTGCTGGTGTTCAAATATAGGGCCAAGCTATGTGTGAGAGGCTGATTGCATGCTTAGTGTTTATATTTGGGTGTGTGGGGGACCGTGCGAATGCAGAAAAATGCTGCATGTTTGTGTGTTTGGGCCTGAAAGATGTGGCATGTGACTGTGAGAGATTGACTGTTAAGGAGTGACAGTGTGTTTACATGGGTGTGAATGTGAATTAGTGTCCATGTCTCTCTTGAACGAGACTAACCTGGTTAATTAAAGGTGAATGATGTTGAAAGAGTGTGTGTGTATGCGTGTGTACATGGGTGTGATTGTGAAACTGTGTGTGCATACGTGCGTGTGTACCCGACCGCTCGGAGGCGTCCGCATGGTCCTAAAGCACACTGTTGCCTTGTTTTGTGTCACATTCCAATGATAAAGCTGCCGGGGACAAAAATGCAATTTCAGAGTGTGGGGGAGACATGTCCCCCCCGTCCCCTGGTGTGCGTGTGTGTGGGTCGGAATGTAGCCTAGTGGTTCAGAGTGTTGGGCCAGTCGACTAGGCGCTTAACCCTAATTGCTGGCTAAGAGCATCTGGTAAATGACAAAAAATGGCAATGTAAAAAATGTATGTTCTTGCATGCATGTGAACATGGGTGTGATTGTTAAACTGTGTGTCTGTACGATGAAGTGCGGTGTGTTTGTTGAAAGGTGCGTGTGTGTGTATGATCTGTGTGTTTGAGTTTAGCCATGTCTGCAGGGCGAGGTGGAGGCCAATGTTTGGCAGGTCTGGCACATCTTTCAGGCCCCGACCTGCACGCAGACAGACAGGCAGGCAGACAGACAGACAGGCAGACAGACACACAGAGAGAGAGAGAGAGAGGTGAAATTTTGCATTTGATGTGATTAATTTGAACTGTGAAAGCACCCAGGCGACACACAGTCTTACCCACCTACAATAGCAATGCCCAAGGCACCACGGCCCCCCTTTAGGCATCACTCCACATCAGTAGAGCGACATTGTTACGAGTCTGGAGATGACAAAAAAGTGACTTTAAATGTATGAGATCTTTAACCTCAAAAATAACCCCTTTTGAGGGTTCATGGAAGTTTCTCTCCCACTCTCTAATGAGTGTACGGACGGTTATAGAAATTGAGAGAGAAAACAGAGTGAAAGGTAGAGGAGAGCCCAGGTGAGGTGTTGTGGTACTGGAGGTTTGCTTAGCTGTGGGGTATTCTGGGCCCCACCCTGTAACTAAAACTCTCTCTCATTCTTCCCCTCTCTGTCATTCTCTCTATCTTTCTGTTTTGTTCAATTTCTACCCTTCCATATATATATATATATATATATATATATCTCCCTACCTCACTCTGCCTATGTCATCCCCCTCTCTTTTTTCTCTTTCTCTCTCACCCTAACCAGTTTTATTTGCACAGGTGAGAGGAGACCGGCCCAATATGTATGTGTAAATGTCTATGGGAGACTTGAAAGTCAGGTTTGCCCGGTGTAGGAGAGTTCACCTGTGGCTTGTGAATGGATGGTGGGAGACACCCTTTGTCTGGAGACCCAGTCAGCCTGACACCTGAGGATCAGGACTGGGAGGGGATGACCCAGAGGCCCAGTCAGCCAGACACCTGAGGATCAGGACTGGGAGGGATGACCCAGAGGCCCAGTCAGCCAGACACCTGAGGATCAGGACTGGGAGGGATGACCCAGAGGCCCAGTCAGCCAGACATCTGAGGATCAGGACTGGGAGGGATGACCCAGAGGCCCAGTCAGCCAGACACCTGAGGATCAGGACTGGGAGGGATGACCCAGAGGCCCAGTCAGCCAGACATCTGAGGATCAGGACTGGGAGGGATGACCCAGAGGCCCAGTCAGCCAGACACCTGAGGATCAGTACTGGGAGGGAGGGATGACCCAGAGGCCCAGTCAGCCAGACATCTGAGGATCAGGACTGGGAGGGATGACCCAGAGGCCCAGTCAGCCAGACATCTGAGGATCAGGACTGGGAGGGAGGGATGACCCAAAGGCCCAGTCAGCCAGACATCTGAGGATCAGGACTGGGAGGGAGGGATGACCCAAAGGCCCAGTCAGCCAGACACCTGAGGATCAGGACTGGGAGGGAGGGATGACCCAGAGCACAGCACAGTGTGTATGGTGCTGTCAGATCCACCTGCATGGAAGAGAGAGAGAGAGAGAGGATGATGGAAAACAGAGAGAGTGAGTGGAAGAAAAAAGAGGAGGGGGAGATATGGGAAAGAGCGATGACAGGGGAAAGGAAGAGTTGGGAGATGAGAGGGATGTAATGAAGGAAAGTATGAAAATAGTAAATGAGTGGTGCAGGGAGTTAACAGCAGCTGTGCTCCCTGGGCCAAAAGTTCAGTGTGGGAGGAGTGCCGGCAGGCAGGCAGAGTGAGGCAGGACAGGTAGGTAATCCATGCCACCATGTGCCAGAACCTCACATGTTTCTCTCATTGTCTCAGGTTTCTATAGTGCTGAGCTTCCTGGAGCTGGCATCCCACAGTCCATGCCCCACAATTTTCTCTCTCTCTCTCTCTCTCTCTCTCTCTCTCTCTCTCTCTCTCTCTCTCTCTCTCTCTCTCTCTCTCTCTCTCTCTCTCTCTCTCTCTCTCTCTCGAGGACGGGCTTGTGGTAATGGCAGGAGCGGAATCACGGTTTCCATGTGTTTGATGCCATTCCATTGGCTCTGTCCGGCAATTATTATGAACCGTCCTTCCCTCAGCAGCTTCCTGTTATACAAATATACCAGCAGTCACATACGCTCACTATAAATTATAACCACACAATCTTTTGCTGTAAATTCTGACTCATCCTTTTCCCCTCAGAAACATACAACTCTGTGACACGTAATGGTGTAAACAGGCAGTACACACTACCATAATTACTATCAGAGACAGTTCTAACAAGCGTAAAAAGAGACGAGCTCAGACACCAGAGCCACATTTCTGCTCTCTCCCTCACTGTCTCTCTCTATCCATCTCTCTCTATCCATCTCTCTCTATCCATCTCTCTCTATCCATCGCTCTCTGTCTTTCTCTATCAGTCTCTCTGTCCATGTCTCTGTCTTTCTCTATCAGTCTCTCTGTCCATCTCTCTCTAGCCGTCTCTCTCTATCCATCTCTCTCTATCCATCTCTCTCTATCCATCTCTCTCTGTCTTTCTCTATCAGTCTCTCTGTCCATCTCTCTCTATCCATCTCTCTATCAGTCTCTCTATCTATCTCTCTCTATCCATCTCTCTCTGACTTTCTCTCAGTCTCTCTGTCCATCTCTATCTAGCCGTCTCTCTCTATCCATCTCTCTGTCTTTCTCTATCAGTCTCTCTATCCATCTCTCTGTCTTTCTCTATCAGTCTCTCTATCCATCTCTCATTATCAGTCTCTCTATCCGTCTCTCTCTATCCGTCTCTCTCTATCCGTCTTTCTCTATCAGTCTCTCTCTGTCCGTCTTTCTCTATCCGTCTCCCTAGCCGTCTCTCTCTCTCTCTCTCACACACACACACACACACACACACACACTAATTCCTAGAGAGGATCTGTGTGTGATTCCTATCTCTAAAAGGAAATTATATTCTTTGAGTATCTCCTCTCTTTCTACGGTCAGGTAGCAAATGAGACCAGCTTCCCTTCTAGTTTCCCGTCATTGATTAACCAGATACGTCTGATAGCGGCAGATAAAAAAGTGGTTTATTCAATTTCTAAAGTGCTAGTCTTTTTTTTCTGATGAGAATGAGAATGGAAGAGTAAGTGACTGAACATTTACCAGCTGAATAAGGTGATTTGGCTTAAATACAGAAAGTTTTTTTCCCCCCATGTAGCTTTTGGTGTCTTCCACGTGGGAGACAAATCTGCTGGATGTTTGTACATTGTGGGATGATTTTTCTGACTATGAGAACCCTAACTCCCTCCATACAGCACATACCATACAAAAGACACCCCCCATCAGCTCCCTCTTTCTCCAATACCCCACCTCTCAACCTATCCCTCTCTCTATATTTCCCTCCCCACCCTCTCTCATCCCCCTGTCTGCCCCACCCATCCCTCCCCTCTCTCCACTCCTCCCACCTCTCATCTCTCCCCACCCTCTCGCTCTCGGGCCAGACATGAGGCCTGTCCAGAGCTGAGTGGTCACTAAGCACAGTAGAGCCTGGGCAACTGTGATGTCATCAGGATTCCACGAGGCTCTAGACAATGGCTGTCGCCGGGCATAATTTATCCAGGGAGAGGGGGGTTGGTGAGAGAGAGAGAGAGAGAGAGAGAGAGAGAGAGAGAGAGAGAGAGAGAATTTGTTCTTAACTGACTTGCCTAGTAAAATAATGCTTACTTACAGCCCTTAACCAACAATGCAGTCTTAAGAAAATACCTTTAAAAAAGTATCAGATAAGAATAACAAATAATTAAAGAGCATCAGTAAATAACAATAGCGGGGCTATATAGGGGGTACCGGTACAGAGTCAATGTGCGGGTGCACCGGTGTCGAGGTAATTGAGGTAATATGTACATGTAGGTAGAGTTATTAAAGTGACTATGCATAGATAATAACTGAGAGTAGAAGGAGCGTAGAAGGGAGGGGGGCAATGCAAATAGTCTGGGAAGCCATTTGATTAGCTGTTCAGGAGACTTGGGGGTAGAAGCTGTTTAGAAGCCTCTTGGACCTGTGTGGAGGGCTACTAATCACAAGCCAAACTCAACCACTCACTCTCTGATTCTTTCTCCGTCTCACAGATTTACACTGTCACAAATGGAAACCAACTCAATGGAGAGGGCTCTGACTGCAGTGCTGGAGGTGAGGGAGGGCCAAGACAGACAGCCTGTATGAAAGCTAGCTGATGTTCTCACTCACAAACCCATTGTATCATCCCTACCTTCCTAATACCACAGGGTCTATCGGGTCTTCTCCATGGGCATGACAGCAAGACATGCCATGGGTCAGTTTCTGATTGCTGCCGAGTACCTATGGGGCCCTCATGGGTGAGACACAGGGTTGGGGAGTGAACTATATACTTACTATAGTAGGGTTGCAGTCACACCTGCTTTGATAAGACGGAATTGTAAATAAAAATGACAGAAATGTCTCCCTTGTATCAGTCTCAGCGGTGGCGGAGGTGAGGTGTGAATGCTAACGCGGCTCCATCTGTGTGCCATCCAGAAAACAATCCATGCTAATGCCTCCACAGACAGGAGTCCAGTTAGCCCAATCAGCCAGGGGAATCATCTGGAGTGGCGAGGTGAGGGCTCCGGGAGCCAAGGGCCCTGATTGCAGGCTGATTTACAGGCTGCATGGGGATAATGGCTGGGGAGGTCATGGCTCTGATGGAGAGGGCTCTGACTGCAGTGCTGGAGGTGAGGGAGGGCCAAGACAACCTGTATGTACTTGCTCTGGGCACAACACACACACCTGTAGGAGTGGTGGTAGGGGAAGGATGTGTGTTGTGGCGTTCCAGGGTTGACCCCACCAGTTCACTACTGCTATATGACCTATGCATGCCCCTGGGTTTGACCCTCTAGTTACATCACAAAAGATAAAGCAAAACAACCCAGCAAGCTACTTCCTAACCCGGCCGCAAACAACCAGTAAAAAGGGAATCTGCTTTTAGGCCCTACAGTGGGGTTTGTAAATAGACAGAAAAGAGTGAGGTTCGCAGCAATAAAGAAGGTTTTCAAATGGTAAGTGTGTATGTGAGGGGAGGTGGAAAGGAGGGAGGGGAGTTTCTATAGAGCGTCCCTTTGATGTTCCTGAGTCCACCTTGCATCTGAGAGGGGAGAGGAAGGGCCCGACAAGGAAGAGGGGCCTCTTCAAAGTGGCCCTGTGGCCCTTTGTGGGTTTGGTGACCAGCCAAGGGGTGGGACAGGGGATATCCATGACTGGAGGCCATCTGAGGTTATCTCCATGGTAACACAAAGACATGGATCTAACGCAGACATCTCACTGGCTGGCTGTCCCCACAGTCACTTTTGGACATAAGGAGAAATATCTAGTTGAATCCAAATAAGCCCAGTGACGTAGGCCAGAGAGGGATATTACTAATAGAACTCTGGTTGGGGTGGATGATATTAGGGTAGGGGTTTGGTGGTGTGTGTTTTAGAGTGGTCTCTTCTCCCAGGTATCTCTATGAAGGGTTAGTGAGGGTTACTGGTTGGTTTAGACAGATTCACAGACCCCTCTCCCTCTCTCTCTCCATCTCTCTCTCTCTCTCTCAAACACCACAGGGCCCTCAGCAATCAATCACATCCACATGGCTGTGTTGGGGGAAGTTATAAAAGGAGACTATAGAACAAGTTCCTCAATCTAGTCTAAGGTCAGATGACAGATTGGATCTCAGATGATGTTGAATGATCAGTTTATCGGTTACCTTTTTATTCCAAACTTACAGTATATGTTGAAAGTGGGCGAACTAAGCAGCAACGTCATTTAGTCTATTTTAGGATGCCAGCAACACCTGCTAGTGAGACAGAATGCTCACTGGACAGTTTGATAGGGATTTAGGTCAATGATGACTACTACTGATACGTGCGGTCTATGTATTTTAGCCAGTTTGAAGACGTGATTCATGAATGTAAAAACAACAACGAGTTTGCGGTTTCAGGTGTTGCATTTCCCCCTTTCACGCTCTTCGGGAACAAGTGGGCAACCTAACCAGGCAACACCCACCCTAGGAGGAGAGAGAGGGGTACAGAGGGGGTTCAGAGGGGTTGTAGGGAGTTTTGGGTTTGCATGGAGTTTTGGGGACTGAGTGGGTCTATTTAGCCCCCAGCAGTACGCCCCTCCACACCTCCTCCTTCTCCTCTACTAACCCTCTCCTCTCCTCCCCCTGGCTTTGTGCGCCCTGAGCCCACTCCTCCCCCTTTTGTCACCCGGCCATTCCGCTTTGGTTGGCACACACAATGGCCGCTCAGTGCTCAGCCTCCTGACACTGCATTCTGCCTGTGCACCGGGGTGCGGGCAAGGGGGGTGGAGGGGTGGGTCCTACAGCACACCCCATGTGACTAAATGCCATCAATTACACCGCCATAACCATCCAACTTCAGCCCTCATGCCCCATCACAGTTCCACACAGATGGGCCATGAAACAAGTGCCATTAGGCCAGAGCATGGCACGGGACACAACAAAAAGCTCAACTCAGCTAGCCAAACTAACAGGTGTCTCTTATGGCTGGCTGTCTGCATGGGTTTGTGTTGTTGTTGTTATAGCCAGCTAGCTTCTCAGACAGAACATGTGCCCATTGCCTAGCTACCTGTGTGTTCCCCTCATCTTCTATACGCTATTGGGCACACATCCCAAATGGAATTTTAAGACCTGGCGTCAAAACATTTCTGTCTGAAAATTAATCCCAAACTTTCTCCACTGAGTGTAAAATTGGGACAATTAAAATGGACTTTAGACACATTTATCAAATATGTCCCTTGTATAATGTTCCTGTAGGTTTACCTCAATGATGTAACGTCAAGTTACACCACTGTTTTCGTATCACAAGCATTTGTTACATTGTGATTCAAACAAGTGTTTTTTGGCATAATGTACCCCTTACCAACTATTCCCCTGAGTGATTATTTATAGCCATTGTGTAAAAACTACAAACCACATAACTGTTGAATGTTGTAAATGAGCATTTGAGTAAAAGTTTGTGTGTGTGTTTGTGCATGTGTAAAAAGGTCTAAGAGAGGGGTCGGTTTGAGTTTAAAAGCCCCTGCTTGTTCACCCATATTTCACACCATGGGGACGTCTTAAAGCCTAGCCAGGCCTGGTTGCTTCGCCATCTCTTTCACTTTCTGGGGTAAAAAGGGGAATAGGGAAGTGGGGGGTGTTGAAATATATGCAAATAGACCCCAGAGGGGATACGAATTTTATGGGTCTAGAATTTAATTCAGCCAACCTGAATAATGAAATGTGGGAGAGAAAAAAAGACACCCACCTTCCCACCCTCCAACTCCCAAACTATCTACCTCCAACTCCCACCCTCACCTCAGGCCCCATCTCTCTTCCCTCCTGCCAAGTTCCTCACATATGAGGAGCTCAGTACATCCAAACTCTCATTAGGATCTCCTTACTAGCCAGAAAGAGGGAAGGGAAGGGAGGAAAGGGAGAGAGGGGTGGGGGCTGGCGTTCAGGATCAGGCAGAACATGCGGCTCCTGATTACGACACCATTTTCTCAGCAGGCCGCCCAGCTTCATCCTGGGCCTGTGAATATGGAGTGCAGGCCCAGCCAATCGCCTCAGTGCTGCCTCTCGTTGCCGCTCGCCTAATGGCAGAATTAGGGCCGTTTAAAGTGATTTCGTCAGCCTTCTTGGTTTTTCTTTCAAAAAGGAGATTTTTTTCCCCCCTCCTTCTTCCAAATAGCTGTATTGTAGTGTGGGGGGTCTGGCGTGCATGGGGAGTGAGTGAAAAGTTCTCCATGACTGAACATTACAACAGGTGGGGAATAGACAGAGAGCAACGATGCATATGATGACCAAAGGGAATTTCATGACTTGATATGATTTACATGTGTTTAAGTTGTAAGGCTGAAATCCAAAACACAGGGTTCAAGGTAATAAACACAATGTACCGTATATGAATAATGTGATTCATTAAACCACTGGGTTACCCTGTGAAAATCTGCTCAAAAATAAGGACTGTTTCAGTACTGTAAGGACCACTGTCATACATACCTGTCCTACCGACCTGTCCTACCTACCTGTCCTACCTACAGTACATTTCTGTTACCGTATTATTAGCTATAAGCTAAACAGATCTGAGCTACAACACCAGATTGTATACAGGACAGGCATGTTTAGGGTTAATCGGTTGTTAGCAGTCACTTCTTATAGATGAGTATTGACACCAACCCATAAAGGTTACTTTATGTGACAGCTATAAAGACCTGCCATACAAATACTGTAAACTCCTTCCCTCTCTGTCTAACTACATTACATATAGCCTCAACAATGTGATATTACACTGGCCCATATCAAAAAGCAGCAGTTAGAAATGTCTTCCCCATGCTGTTTGACGGTGTCCCCCTCCAACCCTCAGAACACCCCAATCCTTCAGCTCTACGGCCTGGACAAGTGCCGCAGGTGCATGGGAGAGAATGGAGAGGGTTGAGGGAAGAGGAGAAAGAGAGGGGTGAAGGGTGGGAAACAGAATGGTCAGAGGGGAGATTTAACCCCCCTCCCTCCATACCTCCCTGCTGCCACACGTGACAGAGTGTGAACTGTGAGTGGTGCCGCCTGGCACTACCAACCCTTCCTGGGCGCAGGGCGGGCAGGCAGGCATGGGCAGGGGGGAGGGCGGCCAATATGGCAAGGAGACCCTTTTATTCCCAACCACCAGAGGATCAGTAATGACAGTGTGGCTGCAGCTGTGCACCTCACCACACTCCCAACACGAACTCCCCTACCTCTGGTCCTGCCTCACACACACCACTCAACAACCGTGAGCCCCCCCTGACCCCAGACCTCCATGATAGGATCATTGTGTCATCAGAGTTGGAGTCAATTTCACCATAAGTCTGTTTCTGAGTTGGCAGGAATTTAGATGGCCTCGACCCTAGCTATTGTGTGGGAGTTGGAACGAGAAGTCCACCAAAGCCCATGTCAGAGCCTGAGTGGGCCTGTACAACCCACCTGTCAGGTAGTGGGGTACTCCAGGGTTGCTGCGGACCTGGAGAGGGTTTCTCTGGGTTGGGTGGAGGATTTCCTATGATTATCTTCAAACCTACATCTCCAATGGGGTTGGCATGGCTACCTGTAAACAGATTACACAATATCCTGTTAATGTAGCAGTAAACACAACGTTTCATGAAAAAAAAAGGGATGTACGCACAAAGGCCAGACATCATTGCCTTGTCCACAACCTCAAAAGAGTACTAGGCCGAGGTAGACAGAAACACCACAGTTCATATGTGACCGAAGTCTTTCAGGACAGCATTTATCCTTTGCCAGCTTCCCTCATATCCACTCACCATCAAAGCCTCATCTGCAGCGCTACTTATAAGCTGATATGGTGTTGTGGTTTTGATGAGTCAAATAATGAAGGAAGGCCTTTGCCTCTGGGGGGAAGGAAAGCTGTGTGAGTCACAAATGCTTAG
Organism: Brachymystax lenok tsinlingensis; assembly: GCA_030435695.1. Lineage (NCBI taxonomy): Eukaryota > Metazoa > Chordata > Actinopteri > Salmoniformes > Salmonidae > Brachymystax > Brachymystax lenok. Next base: position 29,796,118 of record CM059789.1, on the reverse strand, counting down.
ACAGTTTGGAGCCACATAGGAGGGAGCAGTAACTAGAAAAGGTAAAAACAAGATATTTCGTTTTGGTAAAGGATAACAGAGGTGGCTTACATGCTGACCACACTGCCCGCCTTGCATGCGCGAGCCTTGCAAAATAAATGTACACATAGATGTTATTCAATCATTTCATCCAAACTGCTCGTGCGCGTCTGCGTAGCCAGGCGCTAAAATAGAACTTGGTTCTATTTTTGATGCTTGATGCACTGCAAGTCCCGCCTCTCCCATCTCAACATTGGTTTTTAGGAGCATATGCCCACGTGGGTGATTGAAATATGAACTGAGGTCCATACTCCAGTGAAGTTGGTGGTAATGCACCTTAAAGTTGGTTGCAAACCACCATATAAAGTCCACAGAAGAAGAAGACTGAAGGAAGAGAGATTACTAGAAACTAACTAGGTTTCCCCTTTTATATGTGGATTAATTGTCGGAGTAGAGAACACATGATTTTGTGTGACTCTAAATGGGTCAAAATTCTACAACGATCCATAAAAAAAAGACAATGTGCATTCCATGTAAAAAAAACAACCCAATGTTTATATCCCAGGACAAATTAGCTGGCAACAACAAGCTAGCTAGCTAAATGTCCATGGATGTTTAAAGTGTTTCAACCTGTCCCCAAATGAATATAGTTGGTTCAGAGTTTTGATATTTCAACCTGCGTGTCTTGATCGCGTCTGGTGTGGATGGACAAAATCAACATGCTCGCGTGCCCGGTGTAGTCAGCATGTTAATTACATCTGCAAGTCAGGAACTCTGCCAGAAAAAATTTATTAGTCACCTGTATTCCCCCTTACAACATACACACACACACACACACACACACACACACCTGTCTTATGTCACTGGAGCTTCTCCCAGTGCAAAGGAGAACACACCCAGAGGGACAGGAATAACAGGCCACTGCAGCTGCAGCACATCGGACACTTGAGACACGGTGGCACCGCACAGAGCAGATGTGTTAAAAAGCCCTAACTAACATCTCCTTATCTCCATCTATAATCTCTGTCCATTTCACTACCATCACCTTCTCCTCCTCCACAGCTACTGTTTACAGGTCTGACAAGTCAGGCGGGAAGGGCGGCTAGACGGGTGAAAGTGGACTTTTTTTCAAAGGAAAGTCCTCGGCTGAACACAGAAGAGTTATTTCAAGCAAGGAGGAAAGCGAGGAGAGAGAGATTCCAATTTACATGACAACTTAGGAAAAATGCTTTTTGATTATTCATTCAGCCCCTAACTCACACTGCTCCCCTGCTCTTTCGCTTCTTTAGCCCTGGCTATTATATCACCATCTGACCCCTGACCTAGGGCCTAGGCCATAAAGAGCCCCGCGCGGGTCATAGGCCTGAGTGTAGCGTTTGAATATGAAATGGCTGGCCTCCGTTGGGCATAGTAACAGCCCCATTCTCTGAGACACGGGCTGGTCCCCAGGAGAGAGGGTCTCCCGCAGATCAGCTCAGTAGCCCTGGGGCACAGTCTCTCTCTCTCTCTCTCTCTCTCTCTCTCTCTCTCTCTCTCTCTCTCTCTCTCTCTCTCTCTCTCTCTCTCTCTCTCTCTCTCTCTCTCTCTCTCTCTCTCTCTCTCTCTCTCTCTCTCTCTCTCTCTCTCTCTCTCTCTCTCTCTCTCTCTCTCTCTCTCTCTCTCTCTGACTTGAGAGAGAGAGGAAGGGAGAGAATGGTGGCGAACGGGGCGAGAGAGAGGAGAAAAGGAGGGGGGCATTTGAATAAGAAACTAGAGGCGATTGGTGTTAGCATGACAAAAGAGCCCACCATCTCCCCTGATTGGTGTCACAGCTCAGGCACTAAAGCCATGCAGGGCCCCTGGGAGGCCCCCTGGGTGGGGTGAGATGGGGAGCACTGGCATGTTTATGCGTCTGAGGTGTGATATTGGGGTTAAAGCTTCTAAATAGAGAGAAGAACCAAAAAGTTAAATACAGCCTCATACTTAATTTTCCCCCATTACTTTTTTCCTAAAATGTAAATGCGGACTACACTTCCTCGCTTTGACAGGTGAGGCCTCCAGGCCAAGCCCACATTAACACACTCATGGCAGCCTTGAAGAAAGAGGAGCCAAGGAAGGTGATAGGAAGATCTAATGCACTATAAACACTCCAGAGTGGCTGAGCTGCGCTTTGGCTTTTCTTATCTTCTATCTTCTGCTCTCCATCTTCCTTCATGTCTCGTCTCCTGCTCCCCACCTGTGGGCCCTCGGCCCTGGATGTCCATAACAGGCCTCCCTTCAAGTCCCTGCTGCATGCTAATGGTCCCTGAGGTGTGAAGTGCAGATTGGCCCTTGGTGGAGGATGGCCTCTGGGCTCCAACCGGGCTATCAGCTACTGTGTAGGTTTTAGCTACTGCAGGTCGAACCCTGACACCACAGGGACCCTCTCCTCCAAAGGGTCTACCATACCGTTGTCTCAGAACTAATGACCAGGGACAGGACCCTAGTCATTGCCTAAAGCTATGACCCAGAGTTTTTCTGGTTACATCACATAGTCAAGAAAAACTCATGGCCCCACTAATGACCATAACAAGGACAGTACAGAGATAATTCATGGCCCCACTTATGACCATAACAAGGACAGTACAGAGATAACTCATGGCCCCACTTATGACCATAACAAGGACAGTACAGAGATAACTCATGGCCCCACTTATGACCATAACAAGGACAGTACAGAGATAACTCATGGCCCCACTTATGACCATAACAAGGACAGTACAGAGATAACTCATGGCCCCACTTATGACCATAACAAGGACAGTACAGAGATAACTCATGGCCCCACTTATGACCATAACAAGGACAGTACAGAGATAACTCATGGCCCCACTTATGACCATAACAAGGACAGTACAGAGATAAGTGAAGAGGGATCATACAAGATAGCAACCCTGTGGTGCAGGGGGATTTCACAGCTCAATAACTTGAGACTATTTACTTACAATCTATATTATCATCTGTCCCCATGAGACTGGCTGTATGCATATCGTAACCCCGATGGAGGAGACGGATAGGGCTCTAGTGCAGATGAACTGAACCAGCCTCGGGAGAGACACTCGCCTAATGACACGGTCCTAGAAACAAGTGAGAGAAGACAAAAGGGAGTAGGTGGAGAGAAGGAGAGAGGTCACAGCCCCCTCCAGACAAAGCCTGGGCAGAATGAGGCTCATCTGGGTAGCCCTGCCTGACTCTCGAGGACACATCTTCGTCCGGGAGGGAGATAGCACTGACTAACTCACCATGGCAACTAATCAATAGGTGACAGAGTCAGTCAGAACTGAGCCGCGGCTGAGCGTGTCCCACCTCCCCCCATGTTACCAGGGTAACCAACACTCCCCTCCTCTGTAGGACAGGGCAGGAGGGGACCCCCATAAACCCCTCACAGATCAGGGAGGGAACTTTTCCCCCCACTGCACAGGAGTTAGTGTGGTGGTGGGGTGTTTGTGGAGGGGGTCTATGTGTGATGTATGTGTGTATACGTGTGTGTGTGTGGGGGGGGGCTATGTATGTGTATGGGTTGTGTGTGTGTGTGTGGGGTGAGTGTGTGTTTGCACACGTGTGTGTTGGAGGGTGTTGAATGGAGGGGCGGCATGGGTATTGAGTTTGAGACAGGTTACAGCCTGGAGCTTAATGAACACAGATTGTGACAATACGAATATGATCAGGAGCCATCTGATGGGTCTAAGGCACCGCACGGCCATTGTGTGTCTGTCAATCTGTGTTCCTTCTCACTGTCCCCCAACCACCACTAATCAATATCTGTGGCCTAGATGAGAGGCCTAATCTGCCCCTTGTGTTGCCCCCTACATCCATCAACCCCCGCGCCCCAAACGCTGCATTGTAACTTTTTCGTCCCTATAGAATCCCCAAACGCTGCATTGTAACTGTTTCGTCCCTATAGAATCCCGTAATCAGATCGCTGTCACTGGACATATCACATATGTACCTCGGGCCTAACTCACACACACACACTTGGCCCCGTTTTCTAGGCTCTCAAGACGGGTCAACTAGGTTCAGAGTAAATACTACTGCTCTTTGCGAATTAGGTGAAACCATGGTACAGTACATGCTCCAGTGTTCGTAGACAATGTGAAATAGGCAATATTAGGTCACGCACAATAGGTCTGGTCAAAAAGAGTTGCCGCCCATAGCATTGAATGAAAGGGAAGCCATTGAGCATTTGGCGTCCCTTGATAAAAAATATAAAACAATAGCCAATCAGCCTTGAACTTAACTGAGTGAGCTCAACTGTGAATGGTCCTGGCGTACCAAAACAGTGTCAAGGGAAGCCAGTTTGGATATGGATTCACACAATCACATCAAAAGCCAAACGTCATTGACAGAAACAACTTAAATTCTTGCATCTTGTTGTGCTGTTGTCCTCTGGTGGATAGCTAACTAGCTAAAATTGGCCCTTTCCTAAATTATCCATGGATGGAGACAGGGATTTGCACTTGTGGTTTTACTTCATTCTCTGTACCGGCCAATTATTATAACGGTGATTCTGATCCAACCATTAAATTCATACATTGTGCCCCTGACCTGAGAGGACCAAAGTTCAATATGTAGCTAGTTGTAGTCGGCCAATGTTAACAAGCTGGCTACTCGTTGCCCAAGAAAGGAAGCTAGGCTAGCGAGCAAGCATTTTAGCCAGGTAGCCTAGGACCACAACTAAAAGTGTGAACTGTATGACAGACTGTTAGACCGCTTTGGCAACACGAAAGAGAGGAGGATGGCATTGGTGTTTTTCTATAGGTAGTGTAAGTCAACATGTTTTTTTCTACTTACCCACACACACACACACACTCACACACACACACCCACACAGAAATCAGTACCTTGGACAGCCACATGATATTTAGTTCACGTTTATTGGACTAAATTGTTTTTGGAATCATTTAGTTCTTCATTCTATTAGACTAAGCACAGGTGATTTGATGACGTTGAAATGTTGAAGTTGAAATGGTTCTGGAATAGTGGAGTGTTTTCTTTGCAACTTGCGGTAACTCTCCGGTGTTCTAAATCAATGGTTGTTTAGTGGTCCGAAAATGTCAGAAACATTAACTTGATTGACCATGATGTAGGTCATGTAACGGTTTGTTACATGCAATGTGCTTTCTGGAATCCACCGGACAGATTTCCAGTTTTGTGGTGAAAAAGGTGCAGTTGAATTTATTCTGCCAGTGTGTTCTTATTGTCTCTGCCTTAGGCCTATATACACCACAGTGGCAAGGCATATGAACTAACAGGCTTTAGAGCAAACATTGCAATTATCACAACACATGGGTTGTAATATGTAATTTTTTTCCTGGCTTCCTCTGTGATTTTACCAACTCACCACTACTGTATGTTATTTGATTTCCTTAAACAGGTTATGATGGAGGTACACTACATGGTCAAAAGTATGCGGTCACCGGGGGGGATCCTGAATGGCGCAGTGGTCTAAGGACTGCCTCGCAGTGCTAGCTGTGCCACTAGAGATTATGGGTTCGAGTCCAGGCTCTGTCCCAGCTGGCCGCAACTGGGAGACCCATGGGGCGGTGCACAATTGGCCCAGCGTGGTCCGGGTTAGGGGAGGGTTTGGCTGGCAGGGATGTTCTTGTCCCATCGCACACTAGCGACTCCTGTGGGCCGGGCACAGTACACGCTGACACGGTCGCCAGGTGTACGGTGTTTCCTCCGGCACATTGGTGCAGCTGGCTTGCGGGTTAAGCAGGCATTGTGTCAAGAAGCAGGTTGGCTGGGTTGTGTTTCGGAGGACGCACGGCTCTCGACCTTCGCCTATCCCGAGTCCGTACGGGAGTTGCAGTGATGGGACAAGACTGTAACTACCAATTGGATACAATGAAATTGGGGAGAAAAAGGGGTAAAAAATAAATAAATAAAAAGGATGTGGACACCTGCTCGTCGAACATCTCATTCCAAAATCATGGGCATTAATATGGAGTTGGTCCCCCCCTGCTATAACAGCCTCCACTCTTCTGGGAAGGCTTTCCACTAGATGTTGGAACATTGCTGCGGGAACTCGCTTCGTTTCAGCCACAATAGCATTAGTGAGGTTGGGCACTGATGTTGGGCATTAGGCCTGACTCGCAGTCGGTGTTCCAATTCATCCAAAAGGTGTTCAATGGGGTTGAGGTCAGGGCTCTGTGCAGGCCAGTCAAGTTCTTCCACGCCGATCTCGACAAACTATTTCTGTATGGACCTCACTTTGTGCACGGGGGCATTGTCATGCTGAAACAGGAGAGATCCTTCTCAAAACTGTTGCCACAAAGTTGGGAGCACAGAATCGTCTTGAATGTCATTGTATGTTGTAGCGTTAAGATTTCCCTTCACTGTAACTAAGGGGCCTAGCCCGAACCATGAAAACCAGCCCCAGACCATTATTCCTCCTCCCCCAAACGTTACAGTTGGCACTATGCATTGGGACAGGTAGCATTCTCGTGGCATCCGCCAAACCCAGATTCATCCGTCGGACTGCCAGATAGTGAAGCGTGATTCATCACTCCAGAGAACGCGTTTCCACAGCTCCAGAGTCCAATGGCAGTGAGCTTTACACCACTCCAGCCGATGCTTGGCATTGCGCATGGTGATCTTAGGCTTGTGAGCAGCTGCTCTGCCATGGAAACCCATTTCATGAAGCTCCCGACGAACAGTTCTTGTGCTGACGTTGCATCCAGAGGTATTTTTTAACTTGTTGATTGTTGCAACCAAGGACAGACTATTTTTACGCGCTGCGCGCTTCAGCACTTGGCGGTCCCGTTCTGTGAGCTTGTGTGGCCTACCACTTTGCAGCTGAGCCTTTGTTGCTCCTAGAAGTTTCCACTTCACAATAACAGCACTTGCAGTTGACAGGGGCAGCTCTAGCAGGGCAGACATTTTACAAACTGACTTGTTGGAAAGGTGGCATCCTATGAGGGTGCCACGTTGAAAGTCACTGAGCACTTCAGTAAGTCCATTCTACTACCAATATGTGTCTATGGAGATAGCATGGCTGTGTGCTCGATATTATACACATATAAGAAACAGGTGTGGCTGAAATAGCCGAATCCATGCATTTGAAGGGGTGTCCACATACTTTTGTATATATAGTGTATCTAGACTAACGTAGCTCCCTAACCCTGTTTCCCAATCGGCTGTGTATGTGTGTCATCCACCAATTACATGCAGTCATCCTCCCAAACAAGTTCAAGTGAACATCAACAACAATACTTTCTGGGACACAAACCAAAGAATCCCTGTAGGGAGAGCCCTTTAAAAATATCACCTCACTATACCAACAACCACCACCCCCAGCGAATTCTACCTTCCCAGCCCTGGGTGTGATTTGTGTTTGTTATCTTTGTGGACAAAGGGACTGTAAAGCTTGTCTCGTGTTTGATGAGTCTCATATTCGCACACACCTGCCGTGCAAAAACAAACATGGCTGGGGATTCAGGAGAATGTCATTATTTAGGAACCTAATCTGTATTTTTATATAAATGGAATGTTATAGAAGGGTCCAGACATTTTTCACATGGTTTTGAGAAACTTACCTCACCAGCGAATTCACTTCCTGATCCTTACTCTGGAGTTCCCAGGCATCAAAAATGTTAACAAAAGACTCCAAAAACACCCAAATGCGTCCTTTTACAAACGGCAAAGCTCTCAGGATAGTGATGCAGGTCTTTAGATGTTGTACACGTGAAGTTGTGTCATTCTCACTCTTTCCTGGATGTTTTTGGAGTCTTTGTTCATGTTTTTGGACGCCCTGGAACCCTAGAATAAGGTTCAGGAAGTAAATTGCAAGTGAAATTGCAAACAAAAAGTGTTTGGACTGATTAGGTTCCTAAATAATGAAATATTGAAATTGGGTGCTGGGTGTTGTTGAGGAAAGGTAACTCTAGTGACATCTGAGGCATCTGAGGTAATCCGGCTGGTAGCGTGGCACGCCCCTACACTGGTGAGTCATGGGTGAGGCATGCATAAAGACATGAGTGAAGAGGAGATACTCTGGCCTGCTTTACAACTATGTCTGAGTGGGCAGGTGGTATAGGAGTATGAGTATAGCATGCCAATTGAAGTTATGAATTAAAATTCAATTCATAAATAAAGTTTGCACTTGTTGTCTATTAGAATTTTGATGTCCCTGTTTTTATTTTCATTCATATTTTTCCTGAATAGAATTGACATTTACCCCAACCCTGAATGAGTGGATATTATTAGTCACTCTAAGCCAGAGACAGCATGTCTTCATTCTGAGATTCCACACGCCTTATCAGGAGTCTCAATCGAAGCTGTTGGGCAACAAACCTAGATTAACACTCTCAAAGACTGCCAACTGTTTTCGCCCTGTTAACAGAATATCACAGTAAGAAAATGTTACAGGCCTAGAAAGAATATACACAGTGTGTATGTTTGATTGAAAAACAAATAAAACCATTATTTTAAATTGAATTAATTCAAAGAACCATTCCCTAACACGCATGTCTTGACATTTACACCTGATTGCTGTCCAACGTCTATAAACCTTTCATTCTAATCATTTTACCTACTGACATCAATGGAAGTCATTTGGTCCTAAGGCTCTACTCTGATTCTGGAGTGGCGGTGGCTTGGCCTTTCAAGAGTCTCCCAATCTGCATTCTTTGTGTTTGTGTAATGCACAGCAATGCAACCATAAGCTATAATTAAGAAGAGACATCTGCATTATGGAGCACGTCTGTTGGCGGCTTGGTGCTTACAGTGAATTCGGAAACTATTCAGACCATTTCCCTTTTTCCACATTTTGCTACTTCACAGTCTATTTCTAAAATGAATTAAGATCATTTTTTTCCTCATCAATCTATACACAATACCGCATAATGACAAAGCGAAAAACAGAAATACCTTATTAACATAAGTATTCAGACCCTTTGCTATAAGACTCAAAATTGAGCTCAGGTGCATCCTGTTTCCATTGATCATCCTTGAGATGTTTCTACGACTTGAGTGGAGTCCACCTGTAGTAAATTTAATTTGTTGGACATGATTTGGAAAGGCACACTGTCTATATAAGGTCCCACAGTTGACAGTGTATGTCAGAGCAAAAACCAAGCCATGAGGTCGAAGGAATTGTTCGTAGAGCTCTGAGACAGGATTGTGTCGAGGCACAGATCTGGGGAAGGGTACCAAAACATTTCTGCAGCATTGAAAGTCACCAAGAACACAGTGGCCTCCATCATTCTTAAATGGAAGAAGTTTGGAACCTCCAAGACTCTTCTTAGGGCTGGACGCCTGGCCAAACTGAGCAATCGGGAGAGAAGGGCCTTGGTCAGGGAGGTGACCAAGAACCCAATGGTCACTCTGAAAGAGCTCCAGAGTTCCTCTGTGGAGATGGAAGAACCTTCCAGAAGGACAACCATCTCTGCAGCACTCCACCAATCAGGCCTTCATGGTAGAGTGGCCAGACGGAAGCCACTCCTCAGTAAAAGGCACTTGGAGTTTGCCAAAAGACACATAAAGGACTCTCAGACCATGAGAAACAAGATTCTCTGGTCTGATGAAACCATCCCTACGGTGAAGCATGGGGGTAGAAGCATCATGCTGTGGGGATGTTTTTCAGCGACAGGGACTGGAAGACTAGTCATGATTGAGGGAAAGATTAACTGAACAAAGTACAGAGAGATTCTTGATGAAAACCTGTTCCAGAGCACTCAGGACCTCAGACTGGGGTGAAGGTTCACCTTCCAAAAGGACAATGACCCTATGCACACAGTAAAGACAACGCAGGAGTGGCTTCGGGACAAGTCTCTGAATGTCCTTGAGTGGCCAAGCCAGAGCCTGGACTTTAACCCGATCGAACATCTCTGGAGAGACCTGAAAATAGCTGTGCAGCGATGCTTCCCATCCAACCTGACAGAGCTTGAGAGGATCTGCAGAGAAGAATGGGAGAAACTCCCCAAATACAGGTTGTGCCAAGGTTGTAGTGACATACCCAAGAAGACTCGAGGCTGGTATCGCTGCCAAAGGTCCTTCAACAAAGTACTGAGTAAAGGGTCTGAATACTTATGTAAATGTGATCTTTCAGTTTATTGTTTTATACATTTGCAAAAATGTCTAAAAACCTGTTTTTGCTTTGTCATTATGGGGTATTGTGTGTAGATTGATGAGGGGAGAAAACTATTTAGAATAAGATTGTAACGTAACAAAATGTGGCAAAAGTCAAGGGGTCTGAATACTTTCCGAACGCACTGAATATCCACCCAGGAAGGGTAGGACAAAAATTCTAAACTAAGGTGATAAAATTAAATCTGAGGAGAAAAGAGAGAGAGAACAGAGAAAATGTCCATTTTCATTTTCTGTTTATTGACTGAGGGCTGTCTATCAGTCAGTTCGGGCCATTGTGAGTAAGTGAGTGTGAGTGGCTGGACAGGAGAGGAGAGAGGGTTGGTTGGATGGATGGCTCTCAGAGGGTCAGCCCCAAAGCCCTGACCCCGGGAGGATTTGATGCCATTTTCCCACGCAGGGAGCCGACCTGAGAGGAGCTTGTTAACAACATCTGCCCCAGTTCAGGAAGATTAACCCCCACCACATCGCCCCAACCCCCACACCTCCACACACATACACACACAGACTGACACACACAAACACACCCCTCTGCTGGCTGTCAGTCTTGACGGTCCCACACGAGTGTCACCACTCCGGACAGGCCTGCCCAAAGCTGGACATACAGGACGCTCCAGGCCAGGCCAGCTGAAATCAGAGGGAAGGGCCTCCTGGAGATCCCAGCCATAGCAGATCAATATCAAAACACCCTAAGTCTGCTTCTGGACTGGAATGCAGCCTGACAGACACACTAAGTCTAACATCTCATCTGAGTTTCTGTCTCACTGCAACTGTCACCTACACTATATGGCACAAATCAGTCTTAACCCATTTTCCATGTTGGATGACGCACGTAGTGACTGTTTGAAGAGTAAGAGCTTGATTTAAGTATGTAAAAGTGTGTTTATTTTTGGAAAGAGGTGTGTTCTGATATAGACTTGTTGAGCAGGCTCAGGCCACATAGTAGGCGTGTGTCACCAACATCAGTAAGTCGGCCTGTCACAGAATTGAAGAATTACTTTTCCGTTTATGACATTGACGTAGACGGAACCCTCTAAAACACCTACTCATATTCCCTCCCAACGCCTAGTTAACATACTAGGACACCCATATAAGAGTGTCATGACTTGTCACAACTGAATGAAAAGACAACAGGAAAAACTGATAGAAATTCAAAAATGACACTGAAGCTCTGTAATACAAAAATGTAGTACATGTACGTAAGTGGAAGAGAATAAAAAATGCCCAGAAAGAAACTGATATCAAGCATGACAACACACACACAGTTAAACACACATTAACACAAACCACCACACAGCAGCAGATAGAATCCTCTGGGAATCCGCTGAATCCGTGTTCTACAGGGGTATAATTAGGTTCGTTTTTGGAGAGGGGGGTTAAACAAACAGGCCCAGTGAGGTCATAGGCAGATGGAAGTGGGGATATGCCCGCACTTGCTGAGTGTGCACAGTGCTCCACATGACAGGCCCTGAGAGAGGCCCTGTGGGCGATCCGTGTGGGGGGACTGGAGTGGAGTGGGCTGACAGTGGCCAACAGCACACCAACAATGCTCTCACTGCCAGAACATTCACACCCAGTCAATAGATCAGGCTTTGGCTACTTAGCTACATGTACTGTATACAGTTTTCCAAGAACTCATTTCAGAACTAAATCAGGATTAGCCATGTTATAAGTGTCCTGAGGAGAAGCAATACAGATAATAGTTTGGCTACTTAGCTACATCTACTGTATATGGTTTTCAAAGAACTCAGATGGGAAAACAATGCATTACACCCAAATGCACCAGAAAAACTTTGATAACTTGCATCAAATGCAGCAGTAGAACTTTGATAACTCTTAAATAATATTTCCTGTAGGGCCTTGCTATCCTAATGGAAAAGTACCACAGAACTGAATCCTCCTCGGTTATCAAACACACTATGAGGGCTGGAGGCCGCTCCGCTCGGGGATCACATACCAACTGACTGATCTAGCACATTTTGACAGATGGCACAGAACCACCATTCTCTCTGACTCCGGCCCAGTGCAAACACCTCCGACAAGACCGACCGGAGAGGGAAAAGCTGCTTAATTGCAAAAAAATTACTTGTAGAGGGTGATTAGCTGACGGGCGGCCGCTAGCGCACTAGAGTGATTTAAGACCCTTTCAGTGAATGCAGGGAGGTCTGGATAATCTTTCCCTCCACAAAGTTTTGTGGGCTAATCCAGGCCGCTTTGCTGAGCTGTGGATCAAATCCTACAGGGAGTGTGGGAAGGCCAGCGGGACAGCCAACGCTCCGGCCCTCTTGGTGGCCAGGGTGGCCTATCCCAGGGTGCTTTACACCAGTATAGACCTGCCTGCTTGCTCCATACCTCTGCTGTAAGGGTGTTGGACAGAAGGAGTGTGCTGGAATGCCAAGAAACAGGGTCTCAGATTGTTTTGTGTGTGTGTGTGTGTGTGTGTGTGTGTGTTATAAGGAGTAAGGAATTGCATCCAAATGAACTCAATCCCTTCTTTAAGTATCTTAGTTCCTAACAGCAGCAATAACTAAGCAGAAACCTGAAAGAAAACTTTTCTGTGTATGAGTATGAGTCGGTTTCCTATTTAAGCATTTTATTCAGTTTGTCAAGTCACATTCAAAACAAGGATGACTAATTAAATTACATAATATTTAAATTATTTAATTTAATCTAATACTTTTTTGGTTTTGAATATTCTTACAAAAAAACATACAAATAATTGTCTGGAAATGAATGATTTCAAAAACCTTAATGAAGCTTAAACTTTGTCAATAAAATGTGTAGACCTATGAATTCCTACATGAATTGTGTATTTTGCTTGTTAATTAATTTATTTAAAAAGTATTGACTAATATATGCCTACTCACACTCATTGTCAAACTTATTCAACATGTTGCTGATAAACCGTGTGCAATAAAGGAATGGATTTACAGGTATAGGCCTATATTCACATTTGTATCTGATACTATTGTAGGGGAGAGTGGGGTAAATTGAGCCAAAGGGGTACGTTTAGCCACCCATGTTTCTAGGAAACCATACAGAAAGTTAATCATGTGACCAAATATTTAGGAAGAAGTCATCATTTTATGAAGTCTGAAGGACGAAACCACATGGAAAAAGTTGTAAGCAAGTTAGGTAAAAACCAATACAGCCAAGTCAAATTAATTTAGTGTTAAATGTTTCATTATGCTTGTATCTGAACCAATGGAGATACTTTTAAGATGTTTCTATATATCAGCTGGGGGTCTCTATAAGCCTCAATATGAGGTCCTAAACCTAGCATGAAAGTGCATCCTTGTAGCAGCTGTGTGGGCTAATCAAAATGTTTGCCTTGGGGTAAGTTGAGCAAATGGCCATAGGGTAAATTGAGCCAACGGTTGAGCCAATGGCAAGTTGAGTTTTCTTCCCAGGCGTAATGCAAGGCATTATCGTTGGGATATGAGGTAACAACAGGGCCTATGTTAAACGTGTTTTAAAAAGTAAAATATGTTTGTTAGGTGATAAGCCTGTGTTAAGCTTAAGCTTATTAAGATACAAAAAAAGAGATTGTGATTGTGTTCAATTGTGTTTGGGAAATAAAGATTGACATGATTTTAAAAAGGTAGTACCCGGGGTAAGTTTTCAAAACTAATGTTTACATGAATTCTGATTATTTCCAGGAATACACAATATATACATATAACATGAAATACATGTAGATATCTTTGTTAGAAAGAATACTATCTCTGCCTTGTCAGAGTGATGCTGAATGTAAAAATGGCTCAACTGATCCCCCCTCTCCACTATAATACGTATGAATGTAAAATGTTGATGTACATTGATCCAAAGTCAATATTGGAAAGACTTGAGACGTTGCTGAATTCCAAGGTGTAAAAATGAGCGGTATAAATGATTACATTCTAAAAGAAAGTCAACAACTTTCATAGTTCACCAGGTTGGCAGTTGTCACCATAATGTCTGATCGGTTAGAACCATTCAGAGACACATTCCATAAAATCAACTGTAGACCACAGTAAATATAGCTTATCACAAACATTCCATTTCGAAATGAAAACTATATTGAATAGCCTACGCTACATTGCATGGTTTGGTAAGAAAATAAAGTTATACTATTGGTTAAAGCGGCCCAATTGACCTAGAAGCAAATCAGTAAGAAGTTAAATTCAGGACAGAGTAAATTAAACAATTTCCCTTCTCAGATAAGTATGGAAAAATGTCAGCAATAACTTGGAATGGTTACGCATACGCTTTTTATAGGCCCATTAGTTTTACTCCATGTGTAACTCGGTGTTGTTGTATGTTTCGAACTGCTTTGCTTTATCTTGGCCAGGTCGCAGTTGTAAATGAGAACTTGTTCTTAACTTGCCTACCTGGTTAAATAAAGGTGAAATAAATAAAAATATATATATTTTACATTGAGATATTTAAAAAAGGTGCCGCGTTGGTTTCCTATGTCCCAACAAAATCAGTAACAAAGTCAGTAGACTAATCATTAATACCCCTTATTTAGGAATAGGCCTAAATATTAATGGAGGAAAAAAAATGTAATGTGCAACCAAAGTTAAGTAAAATAGGCGTATATTTCGATAATTGGAAGAAATTAGACTAGTCATTAAATGTAACAGAATTATCCAAAATGTTGGGCTACACATTACTTTAGACCTAGATTTCACATTTTGTTTACAGTAGGCCTATTTGCGGAAAACTTGAGTTATACAAGACAGCGTTCATCCAGCATGTTTGAGTTTATTAGTCACACTTCGTTACACCCATTGTCTAAGATAATCACTTGTTTTTCAATGTTACGCTCATTTCATTCTGTGAGGCGGCATCTCCTATGATACCTGACAGATTTCACCCATCAAACTCACGTCATATCCCCTGTAGACAAGTACAACACAGGTGGCTCATACTCCACACATTCGCCAAAAAACATAGGAGTCAGTAATCTTGTTTCGTACAAATTTAATCATTTAAGAATAGAGGATGGTCTTAAAGTAGAAACGTCAGTTTTAAATAAAACCTCTTGGCCCATGATATGGTTGAACCTGACACTGTCAAAACATCACAGAAAGGGAAATAGTCACAAAACAAAAAAATGGAACATGACGTAGGCCTTCAGAGGGTTCACAGGCTTAAAAAACAACTTACTATAAATAAACTTGCGCTTGCGACCCGCACAGTCTTACATTTAATTCAAACCTAGGTCATAAAGAAAGAGACTACAAAGATTTGGACACAGCGGACACAAACGGACATTCTACAAATTAAGTGTAAACATTTATGAACCAATTCTCCATCCAGCTTTTCTGAAATACAATGGCGTCTTCATGAGGCCACATGCCTTTTTCATAGAGAAAAAAAAAAATGGCATTAAAATATAGAAGTCCATTTCTCCTAAAGAATTTGATTGCGTATACTCATGATAAAAGACTCTTTGCAATTTACTCTGGTGGGCTCAACATTCAACTTCAGTCCAGGATATGTCGTTTTAAAAATGCTTTTAACATGGACAACTCATTGAGATAAAAAATACAATTTCATTGTTTTAAAACAAAAACTACTGAACGTCGACTCTTTTAGCAATCAAAATGTTCAAGTATCCGAAGTACTTAAGTTTAGTCATTTTTTTCAAATGTGGGTTAGGGGTAGCGTTCCGTTCACGCCAGTCCCCGCGGTCTGATAGTGCGGATGCACACTGTGTAACCGACTGGTCTGCAGGGAAGAGTGATCCGCGCCGTCTCCACCGGGAGGCAGGTACATGCTGATCATATCCCTCAGATCCCCCAAACACGCTCTCTGGGAGTGGGAGGTAATCGCCGGTGGAGGTGAGCTCGGCTCGGTCTTGCACACGGAGGCCATGGAGCCCAAGCCCATGGCGTTGGAGGTCTGCTGCGTGTATGCTGGGGACATGCTGTACGTGGACGCTGCGTTCATATAGGTCTGCGCAGAGGACATCATGGGGTACTGGAGCCCTGCCATCTCATACCGGTGCATCTGCTGGATCTGGGGGCTGTTCATGCTGTGATGCGGAGGGTAGGCCAACTGGTCCTGCATGAGGGAGTACGCACTATTCGTCCAGCCATTCATGTGAGCATAACTGTCCATCCGCTGTCCCACCGAGACGCCGTTGTTGACAGCGTTGGCACCTGGCGCCAGAAGTCCTCCGGGCAAAGAATACTTGTCTTTCTTGAGCAGTGTTTTGGTCTTCCTTCGGGGACGGTATTTGTAATCCGGATGCTCCTTCATGTGCATGGCGCGCAGACGCTTGGCCTCGTCGATGAAGGGTCTCTTCTCCGCGTCGGTCAAAAGTTTCCAGTCTGCACCGAGCCGCTTGCTGATCTCAGAGTTGTGCATTTTAGGGTTCTCTTGTGCCATCTTTCTCCGCTGTCCACGGGACCACACCATGAAAGCGTTCATAGGCCTCTTCACCCGGTCCTGGTCGTTGGCACTGTTCTTGTTGCCCGAGCCCGAATTGGACTGCGGGAGCGGGCTCTTGATCTCGGTTTCCATCATGTTATACATTCAAACGGCTTTAAATGTTCACTCAGGCGCGGAAAATGTATAACAAAATACCCTCAGACTAAAAGAGGTAGAAATAGTACTGACCACCAGTCTCATGTGAGGACGAAAGTTGTCAAAAGAAGCGTAGGTATTGCCAGGTGTCTCACTTCTCGTCAACAAGCTCTGTTCTCCACGGCTCTAAAACAGAACTCTGCAAACTTGTCCGCCAACCTCAGCTGTTATTAGTGCCTGGGCCATGTGATTTGGATTGACAGTGTAACAATGAGTGGCTCTCGACCAATCACAGCGCTATGGTTTGGGCTGAGTTGGAGAGAGAAATTCTACTTTATACATAAAGAACACGTTATACGGCAGTTAAATTCGATTTTAGTTCATCTAAGTAATTCAAGCATACTCTAAATGTATATCTGTATTTTGAGATGTTAAAAGTTGGTTACATGCATGAAACGATGTGGAAAATGTCTGAAACCTGACTGAAACAAACAGAATCTTAACCAGTAGCGTTTTAAAATAAAACGATACATTTGATGGAACGGATCACGTCGACAATTTTAGTTGATCATCAGATATATTAGCCTAATAGTTAAATATATAGGTTGGAGTTTGTAAATTGTATAGACTTGTAAGCGCTATACACTTTTACACGTAACACTTGCGCAGAAAACTTTATTATAAATTAATTCTGGCAAACCATGTCTATATATAGAGCAAGTGCGCCAGGCGTAACTTCTTAATTTGTAAACGGTCTTGGTAAAGAAAAAGGTTGAAATCAAATAATCCCATTCAAGTGGTGACATGGAGGCGGGGTTTCCAAAAGGCCTAAATGAGTGCAAGGCAAATATCGAGGCAGAAAAGTGGTATTATTCTCTCCCTTCATTCAGGAATTCTCTCACGTCCTTTAAATATCAAGATAATACTATTGTGTTGGACTGGCATCTATAGAATTTGAGGTTATCGTGCTCCCTCATACGGAAGGGTTTGTGTCAATATCATTATTTCAATTGCAGCCAATTTGACGCCAATCTGTTAAAAAAGGCCTATTGAAAATTTGTCTGAATATCATTTTAAAAATGGGAATTTGTCACCAATTGAATTATAATTCATTTATTAAATTGATATTATGTTGACAAATTCTGATTAATCAAAAAAGCATCAACTTGAACATTTTGGAAATGTAACTTACTTACATGGAATAAACTGCACAGTAAGTGTACGTAATTGTCACAATAGACTGGATTTAAATGTCAGTTTACCGTGTCCGTTTTATATTTGCAATTGCGACTTCACTTGCTATTTCTCCACTAGTTTTGGTTTATCTCAGTAGCCAGTTCTAAAAACAGCCAACATTGGGACTGGCACAGCGGCGAAAGACAAAACCTTGATACATCAACGACCTCTTGTGGAGAGAGGACTGCCTACAGCTCGAACAAAGTACCTCCTCGAAAAGTTTATTTTGAAGAGTTGATGGTGCTCTGAGAAAATTAATATTCCGATTTACCCCGTCGTAAAATTCGACAGCTCGTGTGCGTAAAACGGTTTCGCTCTGTAGTGCTAATGGTTATTAAAATGGTCACCGCGGAGAGTCACTGATTTACATGTGTTGCATTACAAACGACCCGAAACACCGTTCCTGTTTAGCAGTTTAAACCGATATGACGTTCTCTCGCAGCCCTCAGGCAAACTTTACACCTGCTAATGACTACAAGCCTTCGCCAGTGGAAGACGTCCTCAATTAACACCTCCGCCACTCAATATTGAGTACCACAGATCTGTGAGCAATCTAGGGTTTCAAATATTCATGAAAAGGAATTCTCCACACTAATGACTTCACTATTTCACCTTAAGTTCAAAATCTCAATTTACATCTAACATATTGGAGTTGTATTTATGCCTATGAATTGGATTTAAAAATCGAAAAGTTAGATTATTCGATATCAAAACATTAAATATTGTAACCTTTTTTCAACAGAATTATCAAGGCTTGAAAATACATAGGCCTGACATTAAATGTGTCCATAGTCCATATAGGCCTACCACATAATAACAACCTGATGTAATACATCTGACGATGGTGAACATTGAACATGTGTCTATAGGGGATATTGAATGGAATCCACATTCAAATCAAGTCCGTCAGAGAAAAAGTACATTTCATTTAGTTGAAGACAAAATAAATGAATAGCCATAGAAACGCAGATCTACACTTGCTATCCAGCTCATAGATCAAAATATTGATTTGCCTCGACGTTAAACAATTGAGAGCAGACATCACCCGCGCATTTCAGTAAAAAGCTGTGTTGATTGGTCCGCCATCAACAGAGCACAGGACATGTCGCTAAACCTCTATGCTTGGGTTAACCCATCTAATTCTCAGAAACCAGTAATTTGTTTATCTGGGGAGATTCAAAAACTGATCCGCTTGTAATCTTCTTATGGAAATCGACCAGACAGCGGGAAAAGGAAAACTCGGGGCTCAGTAAGGAGGACCTACGATTTGCACCTAATTTCCTAATTAAGGACAGTGGAGGGCGAGGAAGACCACCAGCAAAGCCTGCCAGTGTTTGGCCTCAGCGAGCTCCATGCCCCTCAGGCCCCAGAGCCCCAAGCCTCTGGGCTTTCAGAATCACACTGTTGAAAGTATTTGGAGGACATTTGTGAATGTTCAAGTATGCAGAGTAACGTGCAACGGGCATGCAAACAATAGTAGCCATATCTGATATTAGTTTATTTCTGAACAGGACCTTCATTTTAATTTGATCAACTTGTCATGCATCACAAATAGATGCAGCAATTGAGTGGCAAATAAAAAAGCCTATTTTATAAAAAAAAATGTCAATATAGTATATCATCCAAGACACACAGATATTTTCTGTGAAATATCCAACTAAAGCCTCGCTCGATAACCTGCACCAGCACCCACAGAAGCCCTCTCATCAACAATTGGCAAAGAACTCCCATTCATTGACAAGAACAGGCTTGGCCAACCAAGCCTGTTTTTTTTATAGTCCAATGTATACATAAAAAAAAAATCAAATGTATTGGGTAAAAAGCATATTCCCCAGATGGTGAATTCAGGATAAAACACTATAGCCTACACTAATACATTTATACAACTAATACAGTTGTATAATCTCTATTTCAGTGATTATCTGAATCTGGTTAATGAGCAGTAAATAAACAATATCGAAATGGCAGAAAGCCCAGCTATCTCATATCCGCACAATGTGATAAGGGGGTAGATATACTAAACAGTATATAATGAACAACGAAATTTGCGCAGGGCTTTAGGCTAATTAAAATTCATTGTACTTCGGTCTAATTGACACAAAAGCTGCATTAATTCCCCCATTGAAAGGAGATGCAGTTCCCTATGCAAGCTTAGCGTAACTGACCGAATAAAGCTTTTGGTCAGAGAAATTGAATTCAGGACGGACAATGTGCTGGCGCAGTGCTGCAAGGCGCATGAAAAACATAATATCCCCATTGAAATAAATATATTAGACGTGGTCGTTTATGCGTTTATCATTTTTAAATAAAGACTGTTGGCTGATTTCAACCCCCCAAATTGAATACAGAGGTGTATCTGTGGTATTTAACTAGCCTTATCAATATACCTGTAAATAAATAATTGTGATGGTTTTAGTTTCTGGCTATTAGAGTTTGTTGCTTGGCATACAATGATAGAGAAAATGAATGTGTTTTAAATGTGAAACTGATCCGCCAGTTCTCTATTTAACCCATAAGGGAAAACTCTAAATTTGGCCTGGGAAAATATGGATATCCCCTCAAACGGTCTATAAACCATTGCATAAGATGTCCATTTAAACCCCACGGCCTCTGGAATCAATAACTGTTTTGTTTCAGCTCAGTGACTGCGGACATTGCCTTTGAGAAACAGTAATTAATAAAGAATGGGTTTTCAATTACAACCACAATAGAGACTGTCTCATTAAGATTTGCATGATTCTTGGACCAGAAATGCAAATGAAGATGCAATTTACGTACGGTCTGCTGTTCCCATTGTGCCAGTGTGAACGCTTGCGTCCTAAAATAATATGCATGGGTCACTTCAAGGAAGGGCAGTACAGTGGGATTATTACCCTCGTTTATTGTAAAAGTCATAACATTTGAACGAAGTCATTCTCCTGTAGATGTTAAATGTTATTCACCGCATGCGTTGCTGCATATAGGATATATTTTCATGTGTTTAATGTCTGGATGTAATGCAGAGTCATTTTAGCTTCTAATCACATTTCACCAGAGATTACATAATGTACTAATTGCATTGACAAAATGACCACAACTTTGAATCCCCCAAATTAAAGATTTTTGCAAAGTTAAATAACCAGGATACACACTCTGTATGTCTATGAATAAAACTAAAGGGCGTACATTATTGTTAATTCATTTATAACTGAATGGTCATTTACATTTAGCCGGCTCAGTATTCCTATATTTTTGTACAGTATGTTTTCAGTCTGCTGTCTATAGACCCTTTAAAAATGGTATAATGTGCCATGCATAATAGTCGATGGACCACCAAAGGTTATCACGAACTGTGTGCCAGTGTCAGACAATACTCCTCAATTGTGCGTATATTTTTTTTTACTAACGAGCAACAGCATTACTGCAGCAGACGGGAATTACTGGCTGTTTAGTAATCCTAACGATATCACACCAGTTTGCTTCATGTGCGCGGCAACTCCTACGTCACTGTTGTAGCCAAGCATATCAGGTAGTATCCGACAGTGAGCGGCCGTGATTAATTTGTGCACGGTTCATTTAGCTGGCATCTTTAAGCATTTATCTGTCACATTAGCAACATTTCGAAAAACAGTCTATGTCAAGGAAGATATTTAAATAGATATTTAGGATCTCTCTCTCTCCACATATGGTCATTCCATAGGCTAATGATGCAAGAGATGCCTGTATGAATAACATCACTGCTCCCAATGCACCACATAGTGGGTGTGAAGGAGGGCAGGGGGAAGTGGGTTTCATGACTAAACAAGCTGTGTGATTGTGAACCAGAGGATGAGAGGCAGTGTGTGACTGCTAGAGCATTATGTCATTGAAAGCCATGCCCATGACTCAGTCAGTCATTAGATGGAGGGACTGTCCGTCACACCTTCAAAAAGAAACAAAACCAACACTCAGAACATTACTAACTTCCTCTTTTCACAGGGGCCCAATGACCTTTAGTGGTGTTTCATATGTCTGTTGGAGCTAATGGAGAGAGGTGCATTTTTTTCACTGCTGTGGAAGAGTCACTTGTGTTTTCATTGCACTGGTGAGGCTCAGCTCAGCTCTGAGGTCTTATATTATGTCCACGCTCACCACCACCACCCAAATTGCACCGTGGGTAGTGCGTACGGCCCAGTACATCACTGGGGCCAATTCTCTCTGCTACCTCACGGCAAGTGGAACCGGAGAGCCAAGTCTAAGTCCAAAAGGCTTCTTAACAGCTTCTACCCCCAAGCCGTCCTTTTTCTTTTTTACGCTGCTGTTATTCGCTGTTTATTAAATATGCATAGTCACTTTACCCCTAAGCATTTCACGGTAAGCTCTACACCTGTTGTATTCGGGGCGCATGTGACAAATAAAATGTGATTTGATTTTGTTGGGCCTTCTGGAATGTAACCATCTCAATTGAGCTGGGACGCAAAGACAACAAGCAACATGTTATGTCCCTCCTGTAGCTTTCTGTGAAGAATGCCTGAAATGGAGGCTTCTTTTTTTCCCAGCAGCCCAAGCATGTCGTTGCTCATTATGTTCCAGTGTGAGCAGGGCCAGGCCATGGCTGCTGACACACACAGACCCTGGTGTAATCTCTTTAGCCCACCACTGTCATCAGCAGACAAGGCGTGACCACCCAGCATTCTCTCTGCTCCATCTCAATTAGCCAATAGAGTGTCCTGAGGCTAGCCACTTCTGGGTTTGTGTGTCTTACTTGGTGTCGTATTCGTGGCTGCATACATAAACACATTTTCTCAAGCACATGCATGCACACATTCACTGAGGAGACAGCGTTCACCTTACAGACATAAGATACAGTCACCTTTGAGCTACAACTCTCAGGCCTAAATGGAGTGTAGCAATAGCTTCTACCTCTCCGGAAAAGGTTATTTCTAATGAATATCCTGAACACTAAAGCATAATTGGTTGTTTACTTGTGTTTTAGAATAAATAACATACTTAATGTGTGACTAAGTTGAATAGACTGAGTTTAGGCAATCATTTAGTCACTCCTGAAGGACTCCTTAAAGGTCCAATGCAGCCATTTTTATCTCAATATCATTTCTGGTTAACAATAAAGTACCTGATGGTTAAAATGGTCAAAAACTAAAAGGGCCTCTTAGCAAAGGGACATTTCTTAAGCAAGAATTTTGCTAGGACTGTCTGGGAGTGGTTTGTGTGGGGAAAACTGAAAATGAGCTTTTATTGGGAGAGAGGTTTGTAACTCTCCTTCTTATTGGTCTGTTAACTAATTTACCGCATGGTGATGCCACCATAGAAGGCAAAACACCATCCCACCTTTTCAAACATATCTTAAACTAAAAGGGCATTATTATAATTTTCACAATTTCACAGCCTTATTCCAACCTCAGTGTGGAAATATATATAAAACACAGGAAATCACGTTTTTGATTGCACTGGACCTTTAAGCAAAATATACATTTTATATAAAGGTTATTAACCAATGGAACTCAAAGCTATAATGAACATATGTCACACAAAAAGGGCATTAGAGAAGAATCATTTAAAATGAACATACCATTTCTTTTTGCTCCCTGGAGCACATTTTAAAACAATAATCCCTTACTTTTAGTATGGATGATTTAAAAAAACATCCATAAGAACACATTTGGTATATGGTGCGTTAAATGAAGAATTACCCTGCATTATAAGATCATGACCATTGAAAGCTAATTTCGATTAGGTTTTAATTAAGCAGAACGTTTCTATAAATATGCTCATTGCTTCTGAGCTAGTGAGTCAAACTGGGGGTTCTAACAACCCATTGTTTTAGAATGAGGACCTAACATGGCTACTTCTATGTTTGTTCAGAGCAGATTCTGTAGCTGACAATTTAGCCAATTGAAAAATATAATTTAGATTATAATCTGTTGTAATCTCTGTCAATTGACCATATGGGCAAATCACATCCAGCTATCTCCTCTCTGGATGAACTGTAGCCCTGTATCTGTGGGGGTCTATTAGTCTTGTGGATGCCTTCACTATATGTGTAATGTAGCGAATACTATGCAGTCAGCACAAAAGATGTGTGCTGAGACGGAGGGGTAAGTTCAGTCAGAGCCGTAGAGAGTGTATATGACTCTGGGTACGGTATGCTTAATGTCATTGTTCTAACCTAGGCTGCTGGCTTTATAACACAATACCATGTCTGTCTGCAGGCTGATGATGCCTTCCTGTTTAGTGATGTTGCTACCTGTAAATCACATTTTATGAACCACCTCTGTCTACTCTGCGTTATCGTTTTAAAGACTCTTATTGCCTGCTTCACGGTTAATTACAGCACTCATTATTTCCCATGTATCTTTTGAATCATTGGCATGTTCTACAGTTCTCACTAAACAATAGAAACTTTCTCCTTTATTGTTTGGGAGAAAGTGCTGAATCATCACTTCCTTGCTTCGCATCATGCCCCAGAACGCGGCTGCTTTTTGTTTTAGCCATAATTGAGATACCACTAATCTAGCCCTATTTAAAAAATGAAACAGTCTCTTTGTCAAGCCTTCATTAGTTTAAGATAATACTGTGAGAATGCAAAATTAATTTGCAGAGTGTATCTTTAATTAATTAAATAAACCCAATGTTGTAATATGATTAATACCATGACGTTGCTATCTGTATTTTCCCCCCAAATAAATGTGTAATAGGAATACCTTGTGCATTCATTGCAGAAATGGAGGCTTTTACAGTAGCCAAAGCTGGCTGAGGTCATTTCAAAAGGTAATTTATTTAAACAACCAAGTATAAATTGATATATTAATCATTAGCGTCATTATGCCTAATCTGTGCATAATTTGGGTGAAAATGACATCTCTGTTGCACGCCAAGCATTTGATAATGGAGATAGTGACCATACATTTTGTCTCAGTCATGGTCTCATTAAAAAAGGGCACAACCTAATTAAGAGTTAGCCATCGCCCTCCAAATACATTAATTACCTTGAGCGTGACGAGATGATTTTGGGGGATTACTGATGATTTCATTACAACCATTGTTCTGTGTGGATCCCAAAGTAAGGTTTGGAAGTGGGCGTGTTGACAGGATAATGGATGGGCTGGCCTGAGAGGAGGGTGCTGCTGGTGGTCACCTTGTCTGAGGTAAGGAGGGGTGAGTTTAGCTCAATTTGAGAGGTGAGACAGAGGATTGTGCTCCCTGCTGGACCTCCAGAGGTAGCAACACATCAACTCATGACTTAACCAGGGTCGATTTAAGCAATAAGGCCCAAGATGTTGTGGTATATGGTCAATATACCACGGCTAAGGGCTGTTCTTATGCACGATGCAACGCAGAGTGACTGGATACAGCCCTTAGCTGTGCTATATTGGTCATATACCACAAACCCCCAAGGTGCCTTATTGCTATTATAAACTAGTTACCAACATAATTAGAACAGTAAACAAGTAATTTTGCATCATACCGTGATATTTAAACAATAATGCTCAAGGGCTTGTGGTATATAGCCAATATACTACGGCTAAGGGCTGTTCTTAAGCACGACACAATGTGGAGTGCCTGGATACAGCCCTTAGCCATGGTATATTGGCCATACAGTACATTCGGAAACTATTCAGACTCCTTGACTTTTTCCATATTTTGTTAGGTTACAGTCTTATTCTAAAATTGATTAAAAGGTTTTTTTACCCTCATCAATGTATGCCCAATACCCCATAATGACAAAGCAAAAACTGTTTTTTAGAATTTTTTGCAAATGTATTAAAAAAAAAAAAAAAAACAGAAACGTGACATGTACATAAGTATTCAAACCCTTTACTCAGTACTTTGTTGAAGCACCTTTGGCAGCAATTACAGCCTCAAAGCTTTGCACACCTGTATTTGGGGAGTTTCTCCCATTCTTCTCTGCAGATCTTCTCAACCTCTGTCAGGTTGGATGGGGAGTGTTGCTGCACAGCTATTTTCAGGTCTCTCCAGAGATGTTTGATTGTGGTTCAAGTCCGGGCTCTGGCTGGGCCACTAAAGGACATTCAGAGACTTGTCCCAAAGCAATTCCTGCGTTGTCTTGGCTGTGTGCTTAGGGTCGTTGTCCTGTTGGAAGATGAACGTGAGGTCTGAGGTCCTGAGCTCTCTGGAGCAGGTTTTCATCAAGGATCTCTCTGTACTTTGCTCAGTTCATCTTTGCCATCTATCCTGACTAGTCTCCCAGTCCCTGCCGCTGAAAAACATCCCCACAGCATGATGCTGCCACCACCATGCTTCACCATAGGGATGGTGCCAGGTTTCCTCCATACGTGACGCTTGTCATTCAGGCCAAATAGTTCAATCTTGGTTTTATCAGACCAGAGAATCTTGTTTCTCATGGTCTGAGAGTCTTTAGGTGCCTTTTGGCAAACTCCAAGCAGGCTGTCATGTGCTTTTTACAGAGGGGTGGCTTCCATCTGGCCACTCTACCATAAAGGCTGCCGAGATGGTTGTCCTTCTGGAAGGTTCTACCATCTCCACAGAGGAACTCTAGAGCTATGTCAGAGTGACCATTGGGTTCTTGGTCATCTCCCCTGATTGCTCTAGGAAGAGTCTTAGTGGTTCCAAACTTCTTCAATTTAAGAATGATGGAAGCCACTGTGTTCTTCGCCACTGTATTCTTCAATGCTGCAGAAATGTTTTAGTACCCTTCCCCAGATCAGACACAATCCTGTCTCTGAGCTCTACGGACAATACCTTTGACCTCATGGCTTGGTTTTTGCTTTAACATGCACTGTCAACTGTGGGACCTTATATAGACAGGTGTGTGCCTTTCCAAATCATGTCCAATCAATTGAATTTGCCACAGGTGGACTCCAATCAAGTTCTAGAAACATCTCAAGGATGATCAATGGAAACAGGATGCACCTGATCTCAATTTCAAATCTCATAGCAAAGGGTCTGAATACTTAAGTAAATCAGTTAATAATTGTTTTAATTTTTCATACATTTGCAAAAATGTCTAAACTTGTTTTCACTGTCATTATGGTGTATTGTGTTTAGATTAGTGATGATTTTCATTTATTGAATCCATTTTAGAATAACAAAATGCGGAAAAAGTCAAGGGTAAAAAAAAAGTCAATACTTTCCTAAGGCGCTGTATATAACAAACCCCAAGGTGCCTTATATCTATTATAAACTGGTTACCAACATAATTAGAATGGTAAAAATACATGTTTTGTCATACCCGTGGTATATGGTCTAATATACAACGGCTGTCAGCCAGTCAGCATTCAAGGCTCGAATCACCCAGTTTATCATGTCTGATATACCATGGCTTTCAGCCAATCAGCATCCAGGACCCAAACTACAGAGTTTATAAAAACATTTGGTAACATGTACAATACCTGCAATAGCACAGCAGCCTCCTGTGGTCTACATATGCAGTAAAGATAATCTGGAATGAAGACAAATGTTTTGGGGGGGGTTCAACATGGAACATATATTAGAAAATACAGCTACCCCCTCAAAAAGACACTTCCCACCACACAAGCATTAAATCAGAACTGACACCATTCTGGAAAATAAGCAGACAGTATGGCATCACACTTACAGAACATTAGGTTCTGAACATTACTGACCATGGGTAATATGCAGTACTACCGATATAGGAATAGACTTAATAATGTATCTATGGTCCAGTCGTGGAAGCTTTAATACTGATGGTTTGTCATGGTGCAGGTTGTGGCCTGTGTATACACTACGTTCAGAGAGCCAGGGTCTTTCACTTGTACAGGGGATAATTTTTTTATATTTATTTTTTCTTTAATCTTTATTTAAATAGGCAAGTCAGTTAAGAACAAATTCTTATTTACAATGACGGCCTAACCTGGCCAAACCCTAACAATGCTGGGACAATTGTGCGCCACCGTATGGGACTCCCAATCACAGCCGGTTGTGATACAGCCTGGAATCAAACCAGGGTCTGTAGTGATGCCTCTAGCATTTGGATGCAGTGCCTTAGACCGCTGCGCCACTCGGGAGCCCCAAAATGAAATGAAGAGGATCTCAAATCAGAATGACACATACTTTGTGCATACGACGGTGCTGACTTGAATCATAGTGCCCGCACGCAAGTGTCCCACGACAGGGGTGAGATGAGTGCAGCCGTCGAGGACAACTCAATGCCCCAGAGACTGACATGTCAATGGCAGATACAAGCTGCTGCTCCAGTGGAGAGGAGATGTCTCACAGACTCACTGCACTCTTCACTGACAGCAACACAATGACACTAAGCTACTGCCAACTGGAGCGCTCTCACTTTTATATTCTTTCTTTCTTTCACGCACTCACTCACGCACTCACTCACGCACTCACTCACGCACTCACTCACGCACTCACTCACGCACTCACTCACGCACTCACTCACTCACTCACTCACTCACGCACTCACTCACGCACTCACCCAAACACATGATCAGCAGCATAAACACACAGAGATATTCAGGCTTATGAAGGGAATAGTGAATCATGCCATGCACTACATAAACTGTTACGAGGGTTGTCTTTGGAGTGCTTTTGAAGTTTGATGTAGAGTCCTCTAAAAGTGGTACCGATTGAATCCATGTGAGCTAGGCTAACGTAATTTGTGTATGAATACAATGCACTTCATTACAGTCAGCAAGCTGTATTGTGTCTGTCAAACCTTTGTATAAATTTGGAATACCACCAACTTGCCATTAGTTTGAGCTCTGATCTAAAGCAACACACCTGCTCTGAAAGCCCTACTTATCACATTACCTCTTCTGTTGGCCGTGTCCACCATGTGACTTGAATTTTTGCCCTACAATTTTACTAACTATGTCACTTAATAGACACACAATACACAATGATGGCATCAGGACCAACAGATAATACCTTTAAAGAGAATTAGATATCTGTAGTCATTTGATATTTTTGCCAGAGAGGACGTGACAATGTTTCCATGATTTATCGTACAATAAATGCATTCCTACTCGATGAATTTGCAAATTAAAACATTGGGAATCATGAAGGCCAAAAACATGTTGCGCTTTGCTTTTCTGCCGTCTCGGAACTGCATAGAGCTGTAGAGAACCGAACTCAGAGAACAGAACGGAGCGACACACACCATCTCTCTCTACACCACCCTCCCACTTCCCTCCCTCACAACTCCCAACCACCACTAGCTCACGCACAGACACTCACCCAGCTCTGACTGGCCCCCGGGGCTCCTGCTCTCCGATCCCTGTGTGAGGTGTCACACCTTCGTGGGCTCCCAGACGCCAGGGCCAGAGGCAGGGGGAGGGGAACCTGGGATGAGGATGGGTTCGCGGAGAGGACTGACGAGGGGGTGGCTTTCCCAGCCCCATGCAGACCCCGGTGGCTGGGCTGAGACAGGGACTTGAGGGACGGCTGCTCCTGCCTCCTTGATCCTGCCTGCAGCAAAGAGAGAGAGAGGGAGAGCCAGGCAGGCGCCGGTGGTGTTGCGGTGCATGCCGCAGCCAAGCCCTCCCTGCTCTGGGACCCATCTCATTCAGCCAAGATTGCTTCATACAAAAGTTGACAATACACCAGTGAAAGCCATTGTTGATATTCAACATTTTTTAAATAGCTGAGCAGAATAGACAACATGGCAGGCCGTAAAACTTGGAAAGGGAAACTGACCTGGAGCTTCCCGGTTTGAAAAGGGCTGCCTTGGAGCGGGAGAAAGGAGAGGGTTTCTGTGGGAAAAGGGAGTGCTGGTGTGAAAAGAGCACAAAAACAAAATGTCTCCTATCCCAGGAGAATGGACCACAATGCTCGTTGTGTGGCCGTGAATGGACAAAACCCTCACTGGGTCAAAAGCATATTAGTTTTCAACAGATTGTATTAAGAAAAACAATGCAATCCAGTGCTATTAGATCCACTGTAATACGGGATATTGCATTTCTGGATTTCTAAGACCTACTCATGTCATCTGAGCAGGTTAACTAAGTACAAATACATTAGTGATCATTTTAGTTAAAACTATCAAACAATTTGGAGTCAGAAACAGTATTTACAGCAATTCCATTAGAGGCTGATATAGCCCTACTGTCCATAGAGATAGTGACAGTGAGGGCCATCCATCCACTTCTAGGATGTTGTTCTGATGATCCTGCGTGACACGTGCTGACAGCTAATGATGTTCTGTTTCCAGTCTTTGTCACTGTGACAACCCTGCAGATTGATATAGACATTTAAGAAGCCTTTAACCTCCCATCTGTCAGAGCACATCCATGTGTGTCTGTGTTTGGGTGTGTGTGAAGAGAGGTAGGCATGTGTGTGTGATGGTTGTGAGGGGAGGCTTGTAGCCTTGAGCCATGTCCCAGTGTTCAGTTTCATCTCCCCGTATCTCTAGGTTGGAGTGGAGTGCGAGAAGAGGACACTCAAAGCTCCCAGTCTACCTGGGATTAATGAAGATTACAATGACCCTAAAGGAAACCACTTTACTTCCTGTGACCCCTCCCTTTCCCTGTGTGCTTTATACAGCCAGTACAACACAAACCTACTACGTAGGCAATGCTACCAAATACTAATTGAGTGTATGTAAAATTCTGACAAGTATGTGGACACCCCTGCAAGTTAGTGGATTGGCTATTTCAGCCACACCCGTTGCTGACAGGTGTATAAAATCAAGCACACATCCATGAAACCTCCATAGACAAACATTGGGAGTAGAATGGCCTTACTGAAGAGCTCAGTGACTTTCAACATGGCACCGTCATAGGATGCCACCTTTCCAACAGGTCAGTTCGTCAAATTTCTGCCCTGCTAGAGCTGCCCCGGTCAACTGTAAGTGCTGTTATTGTGAAGTGGAAATGTCCAGGAGCAACAACAGCTTAGCCGCGAAGTGGTAGGCCCCACAAGCTCAGAGAACGGGACCGCCGAGTGCTGAAGCGATTAGCATCTGTCCTCGGTTACAACACTCACTACCGAGTTCCATACTGCCTCTGGAAACTTCAGCACAAGAACTGTTCGTCGGGAGCTTCATGAAATGGTTTTCCATGGCCAAGCATCCATACACAAGCCTAATATCAACATGCACAATGCCAAGTGTGGCTGGAGTGGTGTAAAGCTCGCCGCCATTGGACTCTGGAGCAGTGGAAATGCATTCTCTAGAGTGATGAATCACACTTCACTATCTGGCAGTCCGACGGCGAATCTGGGTTTGGCAGATGACAGGAGAACGCTACCTGCTGACTGGCCTGCACAGAGCCCTGACCTCAACCCCATCAAACACCCTCTCCACTACATAGCCCCCAATGCAATACACCGAATATGAAATACAGGTGTCCACATACTTTTGGCTTTGTAGTGTATATATGTATGTAGTGTGCGTGTGTGTGTACTGAGGGGGCTTTATCAACAACACAGAACAGGACCAGTCGTGGCCCATTGACATTAGAGAGGGTGATGTGGAGATGTATAATTATATTGATCAGGGAGAAATTACAGCTCTTAGAGCAGAGGCTGGGCCCATATAATCTTACAGGTGTGTCAGCGCCCAGCCGGTAGAGCGAAAGAGAGAGAGTTAGAGCGAGCAAGGCAAACAACCTGTGGTGTCTTTACTGGAAGTTCCACATCAGTGACACCATCACATACTATTAGATGCCATAAAGCGCTCATTTTACTCTAGCATTACACCCCTTCCCCGCCTCCCTGCTGCCCCCCTCCCGCCTCCCCGCTGCCCCCCTCCCTCTCCTGCTGGGCTGGATGGCGAAGCCTGGTGGGAAAACGACATTCAATCCGCCGCCGCCTCATTCAGGCCAAATTGGCAAATGACAGCTCTCCGCCTCTAAGATTTAGGGAAGTGAAAGGTACCACCGCCACCGTCAGCCTGAGCCATAGGGAACAGGGGAGCTGATGGTGGGGGCGGTACATTCGAGGGGTGAGGCAGGGGAGGGGGGCTGGAACTCTCCTGTCTCTTCCCCATGTCTGTTCCCTAGTTCTGGTGTGGTGCAGGTAGAGAGAAAAGAAAAGGGGACCAGAATGCCTGCTCATCAGATCTTCCCTGTGACCAGAGGTAAAAAGCTGACACACCAACCAGCCCCACTATCTGAGCTTACACACTGCTGATAGGAAAGCCCTTTGCTTTACAGCAGACCAGAGCAGGGAGAGGGCAGAGAGAGTTATTCTTAAAATAAACACACACTTACACAGCACAGACCTGTGTGGCCAGCTTTTCTTAAGGATGGGAAAAATAAGCCCTTTCATGGCTGTAGTTTGGAGGGGATATGAGTCCCTGGTTATTATAAAACAAAATCGTATCCCTCAGCTAACCATGAGGACAAGAAGGCAGGCATATGCAAGAAAGCGTAGCACATGCGCACTTTGCACACACACACACACCAAACACACACGTGCTAACAAAAGGAGGCCTTTTCCTTCACATTGGAGCATTTTGCCGTGACACACAGAGACAGAGACAGAACATATTGTGTTGGACACTGAC